>JABTXL010020138.1:3540890-3574761 GCA_025134845.1 Neodon shergylaensis | reverse complement strand
GAGTCTGGCAGTTAGAGCGTTCTGTGGGTGGAGTCTGGCAGTTAGAGGTCCTTGGGGAGGGGCCTGGCCACGTGTGTGGCTTGAGGGGCTTACACAATCAGGGTTCTTAAGTGTATGCCGGTGTGGAGAAGCTGTACTGAGAACAGCAGGTGAGTGAGCGAGCGAGCGGGGGAGCGAGCCATTCCTTCACTTCTCTCTACACTGCTCCTGACCAGCGATGGAGCAGTGTTACTCTCCCCTCAGTGTGATTTCCCCACCATGATCTATAACAAACACCCCACTCCCCAAGTTGCTTTTTGTTAGAATATTTTATTAAAGCAACAGAAATGAAACTAGGACAAATATCTCTAAGAAGTCCCTGTTTCTAAGTTTTTTTTCTTAATTTATGTTTCTTTAACCAAAGCCAAAGAGTTGCCATGTTGTATGCATGACAGTTGTACATGGGGTGAGTTTCAAATTCCATTTTAAAATAACCTTTCCTTCCCCTTCTTGGTCACGGTATCTTGATTCCTGGTGTGGTTTGATATTTTTATTATAACTGCTAATATTTCTTGACTAGGTATTTGTGGGATTAATTTAAGATAGAGGACAGGAGTGTTTTCATTTGGGAAATATTTTCTCTCCTTAGTGCCTCTAGTCCTCTCAAATTGGAACCACTCTAAATTAATGGCTATGTTGTTTTGGACCCTTGTTACTTAAATGGGGCTGTAGCGGCGGCCTCTGGCTGCAAATTCTTTTTTATTTTATGGATGTGTGTGTGTGTGTGTGTGTGCATGTGTGTATGCTCTCCTGGCCGACCTAAGTGACTCTCCTTGTAGCCACTGGGGAAGAAGGACCAGGAGAATTTGATAAAAATGAGATTGATCCCTCCTAGAGGGCCTGGCTGTGACCCTACTTTCACTTGTGTGTTTCCTTTTGGAAAATCCATCTTGATAGACTTGGTTTTTATCTCTTCACTGAACCTAGGAGGCCAATCACACCAAACATCCAGAAACTTCTGTTAAGGGAGGGTGAAGTATTAGAGGAATTATCCCACAAAGGACAGGAGCTCCACCCCTTTTCTTTCCTTCAGTATGCAAGGGGACTAGGAAACATTCCAAATCTCGAGAAGACCTCACTTTTAAAGACTAAAACCCTGCTAAATGAAAATCAGAATTCTTGAGAGCACACCTGGGGTTCCACAACCACAGAGATAAAATCTTCTGCTTTGTCCACTTACCACAAAGAGGGAGGCTCAGGGCAGGGCAGGCTCCCAACAAACAGGGTGGGCATGCAGAGTGAAGCAGAAGGACAAGAGAACAGGAGAGATGTTAAAGAAGCGGGTCAAATCTTGTTAGAGATTCCTAGGTCAAACACAGATGTGTAAGTTTCAGGAGACCTCGAAGCAGCAGAGGGCAACCATAACACTCAGAGGTTGTGACTCTGACCTGGGATGTCCTGCTACCCAAGTCAACAAAAATTTCAGTTTTAATCTGAGCAAAATCTAGCCATATTGAAACAAAATGCCTAGACAAATATTCAAAGAATCAGAGCTTGTATGTGGTCCATTGTGCAATTTCTGAACCTTGATTCTTTGAATATTTGTCTAGGCATTTTGCCCTCTAGGAGGGATCAATCTCATTTTTATCAAATTCTCCTGGTCCTTCTTCCCCAGTGGCTACAAGGAGAGTCACTTAGGTTGGCCAGGAGAGCATACACACATGCACACACACACACACACACATCCATAAAATAAAAACAATCAGCAGAAAGATTCAAGATGGAAGGGGAATATGGAGAGTACCACGAAATTCCAAGCAAGAGATTCAGAAAGAGTCTCCGAAGCACTCAGGTCAACTTTTAAGTTGATAGTATTAAAAGTAAAAACTATCATGAAAAATGCGAAAGGGAAAATACTGCAATAATTGCAATGAAGATATATGTATCTCTAAATCCTCAGTTTAGAAAAAAACAATGAAGCTCATAGAACCCTGGACTAGCATGAAAAGGTAATGATCATGGATGTGATACTGGCGTGAACAACATGGGAGTATGGTTGGATGTAAGGCCATCTCCAGGAGGTGGTACCCATACTCCACAATGTCACTAGGATGAAGAACCCACCACTAGACAGGACACAGAGCCCAGGAAAAGCCTACTACTACACTCTGTTAGACAGGCCTAGTTTTCAACTGATTCTTCACGACGTGTTGCTATTCCCATGGATTAGTGCAGCTTTCAGCACTCATCAGAGAAACTGCTTTCTGCCATAGAAAGTGATTAGCACAAAGACCTACAACTGGTCAATGTATACAGAATAAGATACTGTGGAATGCTCGGCCCTAAATGGAACATCAATATTCTACTCCCTTCTTCCAAGGCTCAGAGGTCAGTGTGGAAGGGGAGAGGAAGGACTGGTAGGGATAGAAGTGCTGGGTGACTTCAGGGGAACAGTCTTTTCTCATTGCAGCAGGGTGATTGCAGCACATACGTGTCGACAGTGGTTATGACAGCACACACAAGACCTGTGCAGTCTCAAGCAAGACAAACAACCAGGAGAAGGGAGTCATCACAAGACCCTACCCCTATTGAGGCAGAGAGAGAGAGAGAGAGCGCGCGCGAGAGAGAGAACTTTAAGAATGTGGGCCCTGAAAGATCCACAATGCTCCAGTAGACAGCCCCACATCCAGGAGGATATGGGCAACACAAATTGTACTTGATGAGTTTTTAAAAAGAGGGCATGAAGTTGGGAAGCTTAGGAGGTAAGGGTGAATATAACCGAAATAGATTGTATAAAATTGTTGAGGAATTTATATGTAAATAGCACAAAACTCAAAGCTCTTGTAATTAAGTATTCTCTTTGTATTTAAATTTCCCTTTCAAGAAGACATAGAAAGTAATTTTTAATATAAGATAAACCCAATTGTCTTGCTTCTGAAACAGTTCTGGTTTTCTAAGGTGATCCTAGACACTAAGTCTAGTCTACATAAAGGATGAAGAAAAGTTGGGTGGTGAATAGAGGAGCAGACATAACACCACATGTCTTAATCACTGTTCTATTGCTGTAAAGAAACACCCGACCAAGACAACTATTATTATAAGACAAAGCATTTAACTGGAGTCTTGCTTACAGTTTCAGAGGTTCAGTCCATTATCATCATAGCAGGAAGCATAGGGGCATGCAGGTAGGCTCTGGAGCAGTGACTAAGAGCAACATCCTGATCATAGGTAGAGAGAGAAAGACTGGAATTACCATAGACTTTTGAAACATCATAGCCCACCTTTTCAACAAGACTACAGTTCTTGATCCTTCTAATCTTTTCAAATAGTACCACTCCTTGGTGACTAAGCATTCAAACATAGGAGTTCATGGTAGCTTTTCTCATTCAAACCAACACAGCATGCCATAAACAGATATAGCCTTGAACACACATGTACGAATGCATACACACATGTAACACGAAGGGGCTGGCTTGTTGGGGTTTTCTGTCCTGCCCAGGTTCTCCACAGCCAGCAAGTCCCAAAGAAAATCACACAGAGATCTCTTAAGTTATAAAGCTGATTGGCCCATTAGGTCAGGCTACTTATTAGCTCTTGTAGCTTATATTAACCCATTATTCTTATCTATTTTAGCCACGTGGCTCAGTACCTTTTTCAGTGGGACAGATCACATCCTGCTGCTTTGGTGGTCTGGGCAGGAGTGGGAGGAATCAGCTTCCTCCTGCCTAGAATTCTCCTGTTCTCATTGCATCATTTCTATTTCCTGTCTGGTTTTCCTGTCTGGCCAATCAGCGTTTATTTAAAACATGATTGACAGAATACAGACAATTCTCCTGCACCACTTCCCCCTCTTTTTTTTAAAAAAAGGAAAATATCCATAGTCCATTTTTTGGGAATGTGGGTGTAGTATGCCAGGCTACTTCCAGCTGGTTGGCGGTACTGATAATCTTATGGGGACCTAAAGAAAATTTAGAGTTATGATCAAGTCCTGACTGAAGTATCCTGTGAATCTTGATCATCTCAGGCAGCAGTCTTGAACCTGTTCTGGATGAAGAACTCAGACATCTGGGCCATCTATTCCTGCTGGAGATTTCTCAGGTGGTCTTCCTTGATCAAAGCTGATTTTTCTTAACTCTGAATAAATCCAGAGTCTCTCATTTTTTGTGGAAACAAAAGCAAAATCTTTTCTCCAAAGTAACATACATTTTGACTTCAACTTTGAAGTCAAGGTATTTTCAAAATACCTACCTTGGATCAATTCAGCAGCATTTATAAGCAAATATCTTTTAGCAGCTGTTGCTCCTTTCTCAGCATTCAAACAATTTAAAGAGAGCATAATAACATATAGTATCAAGATTCTGTGTATATTTTCCATCTTTACGTGGCTTTATTTTAACCTCTATTTCTTTTATTTTTACTTTTCCTTTTTGAGACAGGTTCTCTGTATATCTTTGTCCTGGAATAACTCTATAGACCAGGCTGTCCTTGAACTCACAGAGATCCATCTGTCTCTGCCTCCCAGGCAAATCCTACTGGCCTGCACCACCACAACACACACACACACACACACACACACATACACACACCACTAAACTCCAGGATGAGGATACCATATTTGTTTAAATAAGTGATTTACCTGAGTGGTGAATAGCAGCTAAATTCACTGAATCTAAATTAGTATAGTGGTTTGTGGTCATGGGTAAGAGTCCATGTGGAGTGATTTCTGTGTGGGGTTGGTTATATACAGTGATCCAGGCAGATTTACAGGACCCTCCTCCAATGGTGCTGATTCTATAGCAAGATTGCATGCCTTGCCTATGTAGCAGAAGAGGGGCATCTGATGGGAAAGTCATTCTAAGTGTCTGTGCTGAATGTCTCATCCCAGGCCTTAAGGATGTGACCCGATTTGGGTTGGGGCCTTAAAGAGCTCCAGTGGGGCTGGTTCCTTACAAGAATTCCCTTTTGTAAGAAGGGAAAAACACAGATGTGCATAGAGGAAGACCATGTGCCGAACATGGGAAAGATGGCCACCTGCCATCCAACACACTTTAGGAGCGAGGAGAACAGATGACACCTTGGATATCAACTTGTACTTCCACCCCCATGGGATAATGAGTATCTTTCCCTTGAGACATATTTTTATTTCTAAACCCCAGCATACCAGCACACAAGGTATCACAGTTACTGACCAGGCCCTGATGGAGGTGGTCCAAGCAATCCATGCTTCTAAACATGAGTAGGAGACCACAACCTCTGCCAGATAATTCCAGGGAGGACCTGAAGACCTGCTAATCTCCTGGTCTTGTTCAGAGGGCAGCATGTGTCTGCCTGAAGAGCCTCTTGCAAACGCAACTATTATATTCTTCTAAAGTAAACTTGCCTTATTAGCCCCAATGTTTGTAGGCATGGAAGTTATAATCTAAACTAATACTTGTCTTACTAAGCCCATTAGTGGTCCCTGTTGATCATCTGTCTATCTCTTTATGTATCTCTCCATGGCCTAGCAAATAATCTTCGTGTCTTTATCACCTATCAATCGTCAGAATCATATCTATTTATCTATCATCTATTCATACACCTAGACATTTGTTTATTGAATCACCTATCATCTATTTGTCTATTATCTATCAGTCACCTATCAGATACCTATAACCTTATCCATATGATTTAATATATGTGACTGTTTAAAGCCAAAACAGTGTTACTGTTCCATAAATCTGTGACATAAAGAGGAGCATAAAGTATAAAAATACTTGAGAGCTACTGTTTCCCAGAAGTTATTAAACAAATCATTTACTATGATAAGTTAAAGATGTGTACCATAATCAAAAAGTTTTAAAATTGTTCAAAGAAATATAGATAAAATTCAATATACTAAATAAAATGCAATTCTAAAATTCACATTAGAAAATGAAAGGAGATACAGGAAATAAAAAGAAGAGAAAAATAATAAAATGGCATGCCTGCCAATATGTCTGTCAGTAATGATATTACATATATAGATTGATTAACCCAATCAAATTTCTGGGATTACAATACTTATATCAATAATGATATTAAATATATAGATTGAATAACCCAATTCAATATAATTGGATTATCGTGGTGAATTTGGAAAGGTCCATTCAATTATGTCTATAAGTAAAATGCAACAGAAAAATACAAATAGATTGAAAATGTAATATTAGAAATGATATTCCCTGGGGTTAGGAAGCCCCAGAATGGAGTGAAATTATAATAATAAGAAGCATATGGTCCAGAACAAAAGAGTGGAATCATCATGACAGTGGGCTCCGAACCAGAAGGGAAAGAAGTTATAATAAGACATCTGATCTGGAACAAGAGCTGGGAAGCCTCCTGATGGTGGGCCTGGCAGAAGCGGCTTCTGTCCATGACACTGCTGTGGTTTGGGGACAGCTCTGACCTCAGAGACAGGACTCCATATTTGTGAGCTCAGTGGAAACCACCAGCAACAAACATTGAAATTAATAGAGTTTTAGTTTAGGGTTTGATAAAATATATTTAAGTGTATTTAAATATATAGTTAAGCACTAGCTAGCATTTACTCTGAATTATTCTATACATTTTCAGAGTTATTCCATTTTTCAAGTGAAACAGAAACACCATATTGCCAGCGAGATGATGAAATAACCTGAGACTGCGTAACTGTCATAATAGATATTCAAATAAGATTTCCCATCCGGATAAAACTACAGTGTAAGGCATTGCTACGGAGTTATTCTTTCTTTTGCTCAGATTTTAATTGGTTTTTATGATTTCTCTAGAACACCAAGCATGTAGAAGTATGAGGGAGAGAGGGAAAAGGCAACATTGTTGCTGTCTTTAAGAAAAAAAAAAGTGGTTAATGCCAAGATGGCATGAGTGTGGACAGAATTATAGCCTGTGTGATACAAATCCCTTTAAATAACTGGCATCGATCGCCACTTATCATAAGCTGGAAGCTCAAAGCTCTTCCACATCCTCCCTCTTGTGCCTTCTCTTCTCAGAGTCAGCTCCTGGAGACTGCTGTTTGTTATGGCAATCTGCCCTGTTTGTCAGCACCGGAGTGAATCAGACATTTGCCAATATGCATTCTGCAGAGATCACTCAGTGCGAGCAGACCACTGTGCATGGAAATTTGTCTGCAAAATTGATGGCTTGATTTTGATTGTACACTAGCATGAGGCGGCATTTACACCTGTTTGATAGGAGTTACAAAGGACAAGAAGAAATTCTGCCTTTTACCAAATGAGTGTTTATCCAGCCTTTTCCTTGAATGTGCCACAGTCAGGGCTGGACATGGGAAGCGGGGAATGTAAGTGGCGCCGAAATGCTTGAACATTCAAACAATACAGTCTTGATTATAATGAGTGGTTGAGTTTTATCTGGATGCAAGCATACAAGCCCAAATGTCTGTTATTCTTTAACAACAGCGTCTTGGTGAATTAGTCACAAAATGCCCGTTTTCTTAGAGATGGTCCATTCTACCTTAGTATGAACACCCAGGGCAGCTATCTATTGAAGTAACTAGATCTTCTAAGTTGATTAAATACAGATGCAGGGAAGGCACTTGGGTAAGTATTTCAGTTACTGGTGGTTGCAGAGAGCATGGATGGGTGGGTGCCTGTGAGTAGCTCAGAATTTCCCACTTTCTGTCTAATCAGCCAAGTCCCTGTATTTGCCTTCAAACCAGTGGAGTATGGCACACATCTCAGACATCCTGAGGCAGAGGGGTCTGGGTTTTGGTGAGAAGCTGTTGACTACTCTTTCTCTGGTCTCCTAAGCTGAAGAAAAATCATGCTGCCAAGCTCTGAGCAGCAGCAGGCTTTACTCAGAGCCTGTGAGTGTGTTGAGCAGCCTGGATACATCATCCTATTTAGTCCTTAAGTAAATCAAAAAGGCCAGTGTAAGGCCATATTCATGGACACAGAATGACGATATTTTCATATAGCGTAGATACCGTCAGAGGTTTTTTTCTTTTCAAATCTTATTTCCCCTGCCACTGTCTCAACATTGTAATTACTTCCATTTCCCGATTCCTGACTTGCTGAATTATTTTATTTTAGAAATCACTGTAATAAAGTACTTGGGAGATGATGTTTGAAACTGAAGATTGGGATAGAAAGGGTAAGAACATGGCTTATAATCCAATTTAGTGATTATGGGGATGGTCAGGATGAAGGTGTAAAAGGAAAAATGTTAAAAAAAACAAACACAGAAAAAGTAAGAATCACGTCTGGAAACGGTAATGTCAATTCTGACAGCATTTAACCAGGAAAGATAAAATAAATGTTATCTAGAAAATCCTTTAGCAGAATCTATATAGCTGACGCCCACACTGATTTCATGAACATACTGGCATGGACTCTTAAAATATTAATAATAGGTGGGTCTGTAGAGATGGGTCACTGGTTAAGAGCCCTTGCTGCTCTTCCAGAGGGCCCTGTATCCAGCCTCCAAGAGCACGAGGCTCACATGTGATACACGTGGATCTGAAGACCACTGGACAAATGAGATATCTGAAGAAGGAGGACAAGTCATTCTGTTGGTAAACTGGCCTATTGGTACATCACATTATTCCAAATGATAAGATTTCATAAATCTTCCCAAACGTTTGTTTCTGCTCTTCTCTACAGACATATATATAAATGGTCTTTTTATAGTCCCAGTCCAGTTAAAGATTAAAGCTGACCTTGGAGTAGGAGTGTGGCTCTCTCCTTCTCTAGACACAGCATGCTTATTAAAGAGAATTCCAAAATCTCTGTCTTATGTCAGGAGAGCCACCTGATATAAAACAAAAGAAAAACAAATATTTAGGAATATTTTATTTCCACTAATCTCATAATCTTTTGGTTTTTATATTGATTCTTTAACAGTTTTTCTGAAGATATACATATTATCTCAAAATTCAGAAGACTAATAAATATGTATATATTATATATACTTATATATAATATAAATTTTAAACTTTTGTCATAATATTAATAGTCATATAGAGTACTATCTAACTCTAGAAAAAGGTTTTATCTACCTTTCTGTACATGATTTCGGGTTTGAATCTCTTTCAGTTTTCTGCAGTGAACCATGAACATGCCCAACAGCAACCTTTGAAGTCTCCAAAAGGGGGATGGGGCCTCACAATGACGATTCCTCCAGGGCTATAATAACACCACTAAACTGGAAAACATCACAAAGGATTGGCTTTGGCCTACAAACTGCTCAGAACAATTTTGAGGTGGCTATCTAAGATGATCCAGTCTCACAGACTGCTCTAGCCAGGACATTAGAAAAGCCCTGCACTTTCCCATTATGCATAGACCGGCCAAATTACAGCTACCTCTCCCAGAACTTGACAATCAACCCAAATTTTTCTTTTCAGAATCGCCTAAAGATGCTGCCACTCCCAGACAGCAGGAAATGAATTTAAGAATACAATGCCCATGTTCCCAACAGGTAGCATAGGTGGTTTTTGGTCATTCAATGGGTTATGTACATTTGTTGTTGTTTAGAGAGGCTTGGTTACAAATTGTTGTTGGTTATAATCAGGAGGAAAGTTAAACAAAGGATCTTAGATTCAGAATCTTTGTTTTGAAAAGAAAAGAGGGAGATTAGATATGATGGGATAAAAGGTAGGGTAGATTATTGAATCTACCCTGAAAAGATAAAAGGGAGAATATAAATGCAATAAAAATAAAAATGTAGATTATTAAATCTACTTTTAAAAAGCAACTACATTTTAAATGTTTTACATTGGATTGGAATTTCTTATATTGTATACAAATTTTGTATGTTGATACAAATTTGAGATCAATTTTGTTAAAAAAAATACTGTACATATGTGTTTAATCTTGGTCAGGGTTTTGTACCTATACATCTCATTTAACAATGTAATGTAAATTTCTAGTTCTTGAAAATTATTATTACCAATTGTTTAGGCTAATAATGCAGGTTAGTAAATTAAACTTGTAGTCATATTAGGTATGTTTTCAAGGTCAAACAGAGATAAATTTTAAATAGAGAGGCCATCTTAAAACACTTCAGAGATCTACAGAATATGGCATTTAAGATGTTTTAATATAAATTTTTTTTTATGACAACAAGATGTGTCTGCTCCTGACAGCATCAATCTACTTCAGAGAAGATAATGGGCATGAAAGAAACTCCACATGGATTTTACTTTCTTTGTAGCAAAATTAAGAAAATGCCCTTGCCTGGACTACTGACAGTATGCTGTCCTAATTGTACAAGCAGGACACAAAAGAGAGTGACTGCCAAACATTGTTACAACAAGGTGGGACAGCCCTTCAGACTATCCTGCTTTGCAGAAAAGCTTGTTGAATATTCTAGGTCTGTAGGCCAAAGATAGATGTCCCAACATTGTAGAGAAACTTTGGGTGACTGTACAGGCAGTCAGATGTTCCTGTCATTACGCACTACTTTTTTTTTTAATTTTGAAGTCACTTGCTTGCACTTCCTGCTTACTCAATTAAATTATTTCCTTCTTGGGACTCTGAGGTAGTTGAAGACTAGATAGTTATAGTTATAAATTTCCTTGTATACTGGACTCAGAAAAGAAACTCACTAAAGAGGTGTAAAGTATAATAGCTTGAGAGACATTAAAGTATAAATTTGATAATGCAAATTGGAATAGAATGTCAACTAGGTACAACCTTTTAGATTCATTAGGACAGAATAGATATAGGGTATTTTCTTTAAATTTGTCAAATGCAAATAGACTAGACATTGTTGATGTACTTATTGCCTGTATATATTATATATAGTTATTATAGTTATTGTATGTGTTTTTCATATATTAGTTATAGGTGTCTTTTTTGTTTTAGACTAAAAGGAGAAATAGAGTGGTATATTATTTGTGTAAAGCTTGCTTGAAGATCAGGGTGCAAAACAGCCACACTAGTCAGCCATACAGGTCAGGGAATGGTGGCACACACCTTTAATCCAAGCAGCTACACTAATTACCCATAGAGGCTGGACAGTAGTGGTGCATGCCTTTAATCTTAGAACTAGAGAGGATTATAAAACAAGAGGAAACAGGTCTCACACTCAGTCTCAATCTGAGAACTCATGGAGGTAGGATCACCCATTTTAGTCTGAGGTAGAGTTAAGAGCCAGTGACTGGCTGCTTTGCTTTTCTAATCTTCAGCTTGAACTCAGATATCTCTCTCTGAGTTTTTATTAGAATAGATGTGGTGTTGTTGGAGGAAGTGTGTCACTATGGAGGCAAGTTTTAGGGTCTCATTTACGCTCAAGCCATGCCCAGTGAGACAGTTCCCTTCCTGTTGTCTTTGGATCAAGATGGAAGGACTCTCAGCTCCAGCACCATGTCTGCTGCATGCTGCCTTGCTTCCTTCCATGGCAATAATGAACTAAATCTCTGAGCTATAAGCGAGCCACCCCTATTAATTGCTTTTCTCTATAAGAGTTACCATGGCCATGGTGTCTCTTCACAGCAATAGAAACCCTAACTAAGAAACCGGGATATCTGAGACATTTAGGGAAGCAAGTAGAACAACTAATTAGAGAGTTGAATATTTCAAATCTTGTCTGCTCAGATTCTAAGCAAAAAGGATGTTTCGGAGTTTATTGCTTTTTTATTCTGGCAAATGGCTCTTTGAAACCTACCTCACAGAATTAAGTCTCTGATAACACGAACAGGCCCCTGTTTGTCAATGATATCCTGCCCTTTGTAGATGTCAGCATATGTAAACATAAAGCTCACACTGACTCCAGTTATGCCATGAGCAAGATCTAGGGAACAGGGAGAATGGTCTGCCCACACTTAGGGTGAAAGGAGTCTTCTTGGGATAGATCCTGTACCCCAGAGTTGCCTGCTGCTCCACACGGACAGGTCCCTGTGCTCCTCTGCACCTGAGGCTGCACAACACCCCAAGGATGAGAGTGCATCCTGCCTGGGCTCCTGAACCTGTGGAGCACCATCCCACGCATATCTCATTGCTCTCTTCTCTGAAACACTGACACTAGAAAAGTATAAAGCTTGCGGCACTTAGCAACTTTGTGGGTGTGCTGGACAATTCTTGTGGCTAAGGAAAAACTGTGTGGTGTGAGTTGGAATGAAAGCATCCCCATAGCCCCATAGGCTCAGGTGTTTGACTAATTGGCCCCCAGTAGGTGGTGCTGTTTGGGAGGTGTGACCTTGTGGGATTGAGTATATCACTAGGGGTGGACTTTGATGGTCCACACACCATTTCCAGTTTGGTCTGTCTGCTTTGTGCTTGTCATTCAAGATGTGAGCACTCTGCTCCAGCACCAATCCTCATGTCTCTGCCCAACATCTTAGACTCTTTAACTATAAGGCCAAATAAACTTCCATAAGTTGTCTTGTTCATGTGTCTCATCACAGAAGTGTAACTAATTTGGGTGCTTAAACAATGGCATGCTTGACTTCTCCTTGGGACAAAGAGCATTATGTTTCCTTGATAACATGTTCTTCCTCCCTTTATCTTAAAGATTTCTAGAGACAGGTGTGACCATCACAGTCAGCACTGCTACCACAGCTGGTTCAAGAGACACCATACCACAAAATATTGTGCTTCTATGCCACACTACTAAATATAACATGACTTTATTAGCAGATAGAAGTGGTGTATAACATGAGCAAACTTCCCACAGTGAAATTGTGGGGCTCTGTGAAACCCACTCTACTCTGGACAACATGCAGCCAGCTTTGTATCCTGTTCCAGTTGAAGAATGGTCTGATCCACATCCAGCTATGGCAGGAAAGTTTCTTCCAGAGAGTTGGGAGGCCACATATTTATTGTTAAAATTATGGTTCAGTTAGAGATATACCACATATTATCATCTAGCCATTTAAGGAATCAAAGACGTTTCCTCCAGACTATTACCTAAGCTCTCCTCCTTCTAGACTATGTATATTGGATTAGCAATGTACCTTTTCTCAGTAAGGCATTCTCATCTTGCTTCCTCTGTGTCAGGCTGATGACTGCATCTCTGCCTCTTTTCTTCCAGATTTCTCTTAGTCTGGTTTCCCTGCCCATACTTCCTGCAAGGTTACTCGCCAATCAGTGTTTTATTAAACCAATATAAGTGACAAATCTTTACAGTGTGCAAGAGCATTATCTCATACCATGATTTGTTTAATGTTTTCTCATTTTTACGTGTGTAAAATCTTGGCACCTGCCAAGACTGATGTTGATTTCAGAATTCGTTGTTTCCTGCACTCAGAACTCCTGCTATGGCTAGTCTCACTGCACTTTGAAGATGCCCTGTCTCTGTCTTTACTTTCCCATACTGGTGTTGCATGCTTTTGCATGCTTATACCATTCCCACCTGGCATGTGCTTGGGTCCTGGGGATCTGAACTCTGGTCCTTATACTTTCATGGCCAGCACTTATCTGTTGAGCCACCTCCCTAGCCCTGGCTAGTTATATTTTATTTATATCTATCTGAAAGTGTAAGAAACAAAATTTGCTCCTCAGTCTTTAAAGGGATAGGACCCCCTTTTGGCCCACAGTCTAGAGTTCACCAATATTTGACTTACAGAAATCTACTGAAATGTTGGAGTGGAGATTTTGCAATATACCCGTGAGATGCTTGCTAAGTATTCCTTCAATCATGACACCCAAGGATTTAATTAAATCTTTACTCGACTGTTAGGGAATTAATTTCACACAGAACTAATTTTAATTTTTGTTAGTAATCTGTTACACTTATATATGGAGAAAGGTACCAGATACTATCTGCTTTAAATACAGATTTCAAAGCATTTTTGTTTAAGTTTTATTGTATTACTTTATATTTTTACATCCCAACCACAGTTTCCCCCTCTCCTTCCTCCCTTTCCCTTCCCCCACCTTCTTTCTGCCTCACCCCATCCATTGCTCTTTTTCTGTTCTGAAGAGGGTAGGCTACCCATGGGTATCACCAAAACATGGCATATCCAGTTTCAGTAAAACATAGCTCCTCCCCTTGTATTAAGGCTGGACAATGTAACCCAGTATGGGGAATAGGGTCCAAAAAGCTTGCAAAACCAGAGGCAGTCCCTGATCCCACTGTTAGGAGTCACACATAAAACCAAGCTACACAGTTGTAACACATGTGCAGAGTGATAGGTCAGTCCCATGCAGGCTCCTTGGTTGTTGCTTCAGTCTCTGTGAGCCCCTAGAGGTCCAGGTTAGTTGGTTCTATGGGTTTTCTGGACCCCACTGACTTCTATAACCTCCCTTCTCCTCTTCTGCAGGATTCCCTGAGCTCGGCCTAATGTTTGGCTCTGGGTGTCTGGCTCTGTTTCTGTAAGTTGCTGGATGAAGCCTCTCTGGTGACAATTGGGCTAGGCACCAATCTACGAGTATGACAGAATATTGCTAGGCATCATTACATTGGCTCTTTTTATTTTGTTTGCGAGTCATGTTTGTTGCTATCCTAGCTTTCTGCGTCATCCAGCCTGTAGGTCCTGGTGCTCCAGGCAGAGTCAGGGGTAGGTTCACTCCTGAGGAATGGATCTCAGGCCCAACAAGTCATTCGTTGGTCTCCCTCACAACCTCTGTGTCACCCTTGACTCAGCACATCCCACAGCAGGACAGGCTGTAGGTAGAAAGTTATGTGGCTGGGTTGGTATCCAAATCCCTCTTTTGAGTCTTGCCAAGTCACAGGAGATGGTCACTTCAGACTATGTACCCCTTATTGTTAGCAGTCTTAGCTAGAGTTATCCATGAAAATCTATTCTATTTCCCCTTCCCAGGGAGATCCAGGCATCTCTCCTAAAGCTCTTTATAGACCTGTAGATTCCATCATGGTTATCTTTTACTTTATGGCTAATATCTGTTTATAAGTGAGTCCATACCATGTTTGTCTTTCTGGGTCTGGGTTAGCACACTCAGGATGATTTTTTTCTAGTTCCAGCCATTTGCCTGAAAATTCCATGATGTCATTGTTGTTAACAGCTGTGTAATGCTCCATTGTGTAAACGCACCACACTTTCTTCATCCATTCTTACATGGAGGGGCATCTAGGTCATTTCAAGGTTCTGGCTTTTACAGATAATGCTGCTATGAACATAGTTGAGCAAGTGTCCTTGTGCTGTGATTAAGCATCCTTTGGTTATATGTCCAAGAGTAGTATCACTGGGTCTTCAGGTACATTGATTCCCAATTTGCTGAGAAACCACCATATTGATTCCCAAAGTGGTTGTACAAGTTTGCACTCCCTCCAGCAATGGAGGAGTGTTCTCCTTGTTCTACCTCCTTTCCAGCATGAGCTGTCACTTGTGCTTTTGATCTCAGCCATTCTGACAGGTGTAAGGTAGAATTTCAGAGTCGTTTTGATTTGTATTTCCCTGATGGCTAAGGATGTTAATATTTAAGTATTTCTCAGTCATTTGAGATTCTTCTGCTGAGAATTCTGTCTAGATCTGTACTTCATTTTTTAATTGGATTATTTGTGGTTTTGATGTCTAGTTTCTTGAGTTCTTCATATATTTTGGAAATCAGCCCTCTGTCAGATGTAGGGATTGGTGAAGATCTTTTCCCATTTTGTCCTGTTGATGGCGTCCTTCACCTTACAGACGCTTTCAGTCTCAGGATGCCCCATTTCTTAATTGTTGATCATAGTGTCTGCGCTATTGGTGTCCTGTTCAGGAATTTGTTTCCTGTGACCACGTGTGGGCCCCTGGTCTGCCCCTATTCCTGGGGCGCATCTTGAGGACAATTTCTGGTCAGCATGACTAAGCATTTAGACCCTATTCCTGGGGCGCATACAGTTTCTAGTCAGATGACTAGCGATCGGCCCCACCTGCTTAAGTTCCTGTTTTTCCCCTGCCCCACCTGGTGATTAGCTACAGAGCTGCAGGGCATTCATTCTGCTGCTGATATGGTAATTTCCCCCACCTTGCCTGGGCAGGGGTCCTAGTGCTGCAGTTAGGTAGAAAAGGACCTTCCCAAGTCTGAATAAACGGCATTCGCTTGATCTCCTGTAGAATGACCCTGGTCTCTGTGTCTTGTGTTCAATCTCCAGGCTCTTGCCCGATTCACGTTCGGTACAGTGGCGCGCGAGCTGTACCGAGGGTGTAACACCAAAACCGGGTGTTACAACCACGCACTCAAAGTTATCCCCCACTTTCTCTGTTATCAGGTTCAGTTTATCTGGATTTATGTTGAGGTCTATAATCTGCTTGGACTTGAGTTTTGTGCAGGGTGATAAATATGGATCTATATGCATTCTTCTATATGCTGACATCCAGCTAAACCAGCACCATTTGTTGAAGATGTTTTCTTGTTTACCACTGTATAATTCTGGATTCTGTTTTCGGAGACAGGGTCTCACTATGCAGCTCAGGCTGATCTTGGATTCATGTCAGCTTTATTGCCTCAAGAATGCTAATCAAAGTCTCTCTCACTACACCTGATTCTTCCAAAGCTTCCGGATTTACACCTTACATGCATCATGTAGTCCAGGCCCTCATGTGTGTTGCTATCTGAGTCACTGGAGGATGGCCCAGGCATAGGTGAGATGTTTGCTGAAAATGTCCTGAGTATTGTAGATTAGCAATAAAATGCAATTATATTTTGATGAGTTTTCTCTTGGTTTATAATTTTTCTTTAAATTTCTGTTGATTGGATGGTTTGTGACCCACAGTGACCACTGAGTAGAGACTGGTGGTCAGGGAGAAATTTGTCCTCACATGGGCACACAGTGTTAGCAAAGCGAAGCTCGGTGGGGTGACACCAGGGGCCTGCATGCAGAGCAATGTGCCTGTAGCCTTGGTCTCTCTCCTAAGAAGCTGGACACCCACTTCCCATGCATGCTGGAAAGCAGTTCTTTTCAGTGAGGTAAAACAAAATTTAGCAAATGCAAGAGTGGGCTTGTATAGGCGTCGTCTCTGGGGTCTGCAAGCCATGCTTCTCCAGAGGCCCCACCGAGCACTTCACAGTAAGATTCTGCATGCTCACAAAAGTGCCTTCTGGAACTTTAAAAGATGCAAATGTGTTTTGTTTCCTTTATTTGAAATCCCTGTGTGTTCCAGTGATTGCTAATGACAATAAAGATGCATTTGTTGCTGCGTGATGGAGCAGAGTTGGCTGGTGAGTATTGCCTCCGCTGGTCTAAAAATGGACTCTTTAAAAACTCCCTAAATAAATTCCCTGAGTGTTCCAAAAGCAGGGAACAGTGCCAAGGGGCAAGAGCCCAAGTACTGCCAAGAACTGAAATAGATGGGCTGCCAACGATGTATTAAGCACAAATAACAAAGAAATATGGTGTGTTTGGGTCTGGTTTTAAGTCTGTCCCCCAATTTCTGTCAAACTCTAATGTCAGGGAAGGAGAAAAAGCCACAGAGCAGCCTGAAAGCTCCTCCGAGCAGCGAGCAGCACACATTTCGGGAGACAAAGGGAAGGTTAAGAAGCTTTGATGGAGAATAGTGGAGGGGAAGAATTCCAGTTTAAAGAAAGGAATGGCGGAGTGAGCGGAAGGAGCATTATTGGGGAGCTACGGGAGCAGCTCCACAGGCACATTCATGATTGTCCCCATTTCCACACCGCTCAGCAGAGGCAGGTCGTATCCACCTTCGAAGCTAGAGAGGGTGGTGTTCAAAGAAACTGTTTTTGAGCACGGAACTGGTGTGTCCAGGAAGGTGGCTCGCTGAGCAGTGAGGAGATGGTCTTGGCCTCTACGGGCTGCTGCCTCACACTCTAGGAGCCCATGCCTGGGTCTTCCAGACCCTTGGCGTGTGCTCGCAGTGCAGGGACCTTAGCCAGTTCACATTTTCCTCAGCTTTCTCGTGCAGCTTCAGATTTCCCGAAGCAGCACTCACACAGGAGGGTAAAGATAGTCTTCTTGTTCTGAAAAGCGCCTGGAAGATAGAGGGAGAAAATAGCCTTATTTTAAACAGTGGTCTAATGACTTAATACTGTGACCTGTGGTTTCTCTTTCTCCCTTAAGTACTGACCATAGTGCTAAAAGCTTCCATGGAGATGGACAGAAATGGGACCAGTGTGGCCCAGTTGCTGTGGGATTCTGGGTACAGAGCAGGTGCATGACATGATAATATTCCTAGTGCTTAGATCCCTATTTCTGGGTCCAGATTCTATCCAATATTGCCACCATTTCATCAAGGCTGGTGCAAAAGACCACACAGTGAGAAACATTCCTCAAAGCTTAGGTTGAAGTGAGTTAAACTCAACATCCTTCATTTTTGTGTATGATTGATACCTTCTTTAGATTACTTTTTGATTCAAAGTTCTTCAAAGAATGTTTTACACCCTGTTTTCCGTGTCCTCCTGCCTTTGTTCCTTTTCCTGTGGCTATGATGAAATAAATACCCTGTCCAAGGCAACATAAGGGAAGAGTGGGTTGTCCTGGCTCCCAAACCCACCGTGGTAGAGCAGTCCTGTGGCAGGAGCTCGGGGCGCAGCTGTTCATGTCACATCTGCAGTCAGGAAGCAGAGAGAGATGAATGTGTGTTGCCTCTCAGCTCAGCTCTCCCTGGCAGCATCCTAGCCAGCCTGCAGGGTTTTCCACACTGGGCAGGTCTCCCACAGAGATGAGCATGATCAAGGTCATTCCTTTAATGGTGATGTGATCAAGATACATTGTATCAGTGTGGAATGGTCCAAGAGCAAATAAAAGATGTTCTCAAAACAAAGTACAAAGCAAAAATCATCCCCTGCAGCCTGACCAGAGGCCCTAGATTTCCTAGATGATTCTAGATTCTATTAAATTGAAAATTAACACTAGTTGTCCCACCGCCCAGCCCAAGTTCTTAGATACTGTATCAGAACACAACAAGCAGGAGGGACCCGGGATTCATTAGGAATATTTGAAGATTACAAGGCTGAAAACAGAAGGGGGCTTTGTGGAAATTAGGTGAGCTATCAGAGGCACGGGTTAAGAACAACTGTAGTTTCCTAACCTTCAGGTCTGTTCCTCCTCAGTCTCCCGTGTCTGGGACCCTGGATCCTGACCCCCCAGAGCCCCAACTTCTCAAGCAGAGGACCTCACAATATCTCTAGCTCTGTGCCTGAGAGTCCCTGCACTCCACACACCCCAGCCAGCAACTGCTCTCTTTATTGTTCTGATGGTAAATATTGACAACTAGATTGTCTCTTGAAACACCCAAGAGGCAGCCTGTGGGCTGGTCTGAGAGCGCATTCCCAGGAGGGGATTACTGAGGGGAGAAGCTTCTTGCCCAGAGGAAGCAGCACCAGCCAGTGGAGGCCCAGATGCACAGAATCCAAGGAAAACAGGGCTCTGCCTTCCTGCCTTTGCTTCTTGCTTGTGAGTGTGTCTATCCCATGCTCGCTGCTGCTTTGGCTGTCATTCTCCATTGTTTTCAGAACCCAGATTCTCAATCCTACCAACAGGTGTCTAGCAATCTTGAGAATCAGGACTGGGAATGCTGAGGCATTCGGGCCAATGGACTGAGAAGCCACCCGCATGGACCATCCAGCCAGAATCGTGGATGCTGAGCCCTCCCACATTATCTGTTTCTTCTGTGAGTTTTGTCCCTCTAGAGAACAGTTGACCTCACTGCACCCTTAGGTTTCTCTGTACACTTCCAAGTCCTGTCAGTTACATACTGACTAGGCGAGTGACTTTTTCATTTAACCCTCTGCATCCTCTCATTTTTCTTCATTAACTCTCAGACAGCTCTCCACTGTGACATTAATGCTGCTTTTTGTAACTACCAAGCTATAGCCAGCCTATAGTATGATGCTATACTTTGATTTTTTAACATTTTCAACAGCTTCCTGAATGTATGTTCTGGTCAAACCCATCTCTACCCTTTCTTTCCCTCTTCTTACCCACACCAGCTCTACCCATCGACTTCCATCAAATTTATGTCTTACTTTCATGTATTTTTGTTTTGCTTTTGTTTTTGTTTGTGAACTTCTGCTTTTAACTAGGGCCACACATGTGGGCATGGGCATGATGCTGTCCACTTTAGAACATAACTCACCAATGGCTACAACGCTGAAGACTATCAGTGACTTGCCTCCTGAATTGCCGTTAGCTCCTTTTGGTGTGGTAGGGCCTTAGGAGCCCCTCCTCCGCCTATGACTGAATGTTCATAGACTGAGTCTTATGCTAGACCTAGGTGTGGCGAACTCCCTGACCAGCAGGAAAGAACAGCCACCAGATGAGGATTCTTCCCAAATCACGCTTTATTGGAGCCTCTTGGTTGAAGGGAGAGCAGGAGGCGAGGGGCCCCCGAGCTCTGAGCTGCAACTGCCTATATAGGAACTCCGGGTATGTGCAGGCCTCCTATTGGTCAAAGTGTCTCAACTGCCATTCCAAACTCCCTGATAGGTCCGGCACACTGAGGACACTGAGCATGCCCGAGATGGTGGTACTGGCCAAGATCTTATATGGAATTGTTTATCCCAAGCCTGCAGGGGCCCCGCGCCATCTTGTAATGGCGGCCGCAAAAGCTGGCTCCTTGCAGTGAGCATGCTCAAGTTAGTGATTCTGGCTAAGATCTTATATGGAGTTGTTTACTCCAGCCCTGCAGGAGCCAGGCGCCATCTTGTAATGGCGACTGCACGTACTGCCTCCCTGCACCTAGGCGTGAGAGACCCATCTGCTTTGCTTCACAAGTGCCATGACAATGACTTTCCCAAAGCATTGTTTCATGGCTCTTGTCTCTATTGTCTAGTGCTTACATGTTTTCATGACTTTTCCTGAATATGGAAGGAAAGGTTAAGGAGGAGCATTTAAGGCTGCGCATCCCACAGTTACTTGTTCCTAGAACTTTGACCAACTATTCATCTTGGCATTGACTGCCGTTCTCAGCAAAGGGAAGCTTCTCTGATCGAGGCTGAGGGTCATGCTAACCTACTGGGAGGAAGTATTTGGGAGGCAGTGTGACAACATTTCCACTTACAAAACAACGCTAGCAGGTTCAGCTCTAGTTTTGACCTCCCCAGCTATGGACCTTTGGCCATGTCTACAATAATGAGCAACAAGTTTCCCCAGGGTGTAAGATTCCGATGCAATCAGAAAACAGGATTTTACCCCATCATATCTGTGCTACTATAGTACCAGTAAATATTTCTTTCCTGGAAGCGACTGCTATAGAATTCAAGACCCAAATGTGTGAAAGGCCAGAGGAGACTTCTCTCCTATGCAGCAACTTCCAGTGCCGTGATGTCTCCCAGCAGAAAATCTTCCGGTTCAGCTTCAGCGCTGCAGAAGGTGGTGGTGCAGTTAGCATTAGGGCCTTATCATCCAGTTCTCATTGGTAACCAAGGGCAATTTCATAGCCTGTATGATTAGGGGTCTCTGGGGCCTTCCCAGCTGGAAGCTCTTTAGGGAAGTGTCAGACACCCATGAAAAAGATTTTGATTTATAACCCATGACTTCTAAGGTCATCATTACCTGCCTATCTTTGATGTCTGTTCAAGAGACAATTCTATGATCATGGAATCCAGTCATGTTCAGACGCAGGAATCCTCCATCTAACTCTGTGTCCCCTTCAGTCATTTCCTATTGGAACCTCTTCTTCAGTTCAAGAACCAGCAAGCTTGCACCTCCTTGGGCCTCTTGCCCTAGAATAGCCTCATCATAAAAACAGGGGCTGATGGGTGAGTACATCAGCTTTTCTGTGCTTCACAGACCAGCAGAGCCAGGCTCATCCTCAGCTAGCGAGTTCTTCATCTCCTTTGCCAGTCACCCTCCTGTTCCGGAGTTCCAGGTTCCATGTCTTCACTTCATTCTTAGGGTTTTGTTCCCACACCCATGGCCTCTCAGGTATCCTCAGTGTCTTCCCTCGAGCTGCTCTGGGGTCGGGACCTCTGCTGTGTGTCTCAGGCTTACTCTTCATGGGCTCTTGTTTGCTACGGCGCAGCAGCTTGTTTTATGTCTTCTTAGATTGGGTTTTACAGTTCCGTCCTGTCTTCTCCTCCGCCCATTCTTGTTCTCCCCCTCCTCTGCAGGAGAGTCATCTGCCCCTCTCCTCCTCTTCACATCTGTTCCCTGCTGATGCCGTGGCCCCTGGGATTGGTACCAAGCAGGGTGTGACAGATGGGGGACTGTGTCTGCACTGGGCAGGAATGCAAACTGTCACCAAATAGACACTTGCAAACTCATTTCCATGTCAACTCTGTACATAACAGTGATTTATCTATTTGTTTTGTTGCTGAGGGCATGGCAGGGATGACAGGCGTGACATGATGGAGGGGACATGTCTAAGCATTTCTTACATTTTAAACTACTATGTCCTAGTTATATTAGAAAAAATGGTAGGAGATACATAATGCTGTGATGGGATTCTGTATTAAATATAGACACAAAACACTACAATCATGCAAGTTTGACAGCATGGTAGCTGTGATAGGCATAAGTAAAATATACAGCGTAAGATTTTTTTTTAATTCTTTAAAAAGATATCCTAGGAATGTTTAGATAAGTGACCTCTAAAACAGGCAAGAGAGATCCAAATGCTGCATTTTGTTTTCTTTGAAGTGCATAAAAATGGTTTCAGAGTATCACTTACTTGAGAATATCAGTCAAATCTAGGAGAGAGTGTTGATGGGCTTCATGGGACAGGTTGTTCGCAACTTAGTTACTGGAATTTGAGAGGCATTTCCTACAAAAGAAACAAACCACCTAAAGACACAGAACATTCCCATCCATAGGGCTGAGGAGCAATTTCTCTTCTGAAAACGGTAAAATGATGAATAGCATGACTGGGAGAGATGCTGTCAACATTGTGGGCACGGCAGCACAGGGATTAGGTGACACGTCAGATAGACCACGCCCAGGAGGGATCCTTCCGAAGGTCTCTCGGGAAAACACAAATGGTAAAAGGGATGAGGGCCACATGGAGACACAGGATCTGTGCAGAGATGGCCACAGAGACCGTGTGCATGATCCTGAAATTAGTTTAGAAGCTGGGACTCTACAGGCATTGGTGAAGAGCAAGGATACAGGAGAACATGTTCATGGTGCACATACTTGCAAACTTTTGCAAGCTCTCTCCTGTGACTTTTATCACTTGGAAAATTAGAAAGGCTCATTAAGTATCCTCTGACAACTCAGTCAAAATCTTGCTTATCCTCAGCATGGAACTTCTTGATGGATTAGGAATTACATGCAGAGTGCTCGCCTGACATAACACAGGGACAGCGGGCAGTTGGAAAGAATCTTCTAGTGATATCTGAAAAATCCTTGGTCAGAATTTGTTCTTATAAAAGTAGTTTATATTGTGAAAACATTTGGGGAGAATGATGTTGGATATTTTGCTCAAAATAAAAATGTGAATTTTTCTACCCAAAATACCACAAACTTCTTTCCATGTATGTAAAATACCACAGACTTCTCATGTATGTAAATACCACAGGCTTCCCATGGATGTAAAATACCACAGGCTTCCCATGGATGTAATATATCACAGACTTCCCATGTATGTAAATACCACAGACATACCATTGTGTGATATACCACAGAATTCCCGTGTATGTAAATACCATAGACTTCCCATGTATGTGAAATACCACATACTTCCCATGTGTATGATATACTACAGACTTCCTATGTATGTAAATACCACAGATTTCCCATGTGTGTGAATCCATCTGGCCAGCACTGTTAGGTGCCTCCCATCTCACTGAAAAACCCCAAATATTCAGTTTATACATGTGACCCCTTTTAAAAGTTTAATTTTTTATTGTTGCTTGTTGATTAAAAGGCGGATGTAGTGAGGAGGCGAGTGAGCAGGCCTGCTTTTCGTCCTGCTCGGCTCTTACACGGCTGCCTGGCTAGCTTATGCCCCAAAATAACAACACACAAACTGTATTCATTTAAACACTGCCTGACCCATTAGTTTCAGCCTCTTATTGGCTAATTCTCACATATTGCTTAACCCATTTCTAATAATCTGTGTAGTACCACAAAGTGGTGGCTTACCTGGAAGATTCTAACCTGTGTCCATCTTGGGCCAGAGCTTCATCGCATCTGCCTCACTGCCTTCTACCCAGCATCCTGTTCTGTTTACTCTGCCTACCTAATTTTCTGTCCTATCAAAGGGCCAAGGCAGTTTCTTTATTAACCAATGAAAGTAACACAATGACAGATAACCCTCCTCCATCAGGCGGAGTCTTGCTATTAGCTCAAGCTATCTTTAAAGTTGGCCTTTTTCTCTAAGCACTGGGGTCAGAGGAGTGGGCTGGTCATCCAGTTCCATTTTGACTTGAATTTGTCACTATCCGAAGCTTCCTAGAGTCATTAAGGGAGGATAAACGTCTTTAACTTACATGTGTAGTATGTTCTGTGCATTGACTATTTATGAAATAAGTGGATATAGTAATTCTTATCAAATTATGGATATAATGTTTTGTTTTAGTTTCTCTATCTATCTATCTATCTATCTATCTATCTATCTATCTACCTATCTATCTAATTCTCTGCCCATATATGTGCTAGCAAATATTTGAAAGGATGACCTTGGAAGTATAATACACCAAAAGAGACAGTTTGGGATGAAGCAGTAGAAGTAAAATCATCTAAATTTAATATAGCAGTTAAATACAAATATAATCACATTAAATGAGGAGTGTTAATATGTTTGTCATAGTCCCGTCATATATGTGCATATATATATATATATGTGCATATATATATATATATACACAAACATAAAGCACCAGTTCTGTTAAATTATTCTCAATTTAGATATTAGGTAAGTAGATAACACCTCCAATCAGTTCATGCTGGATGATGGCTTTGGTCCTCCTGGACCTGGATCTGGACCTTGAGTGGTTGCTAGCAGATGAAGAATCAAGAATACATTTAGGCAATTACTAGGTTTTAAGTCTTATTTAATTTTTAATTGCTTGTGTATGTGTGTGTGCACAAGAATGCACATGTATGTACAGATACTTTTGGTGCCTAGAAGAAGACACTTGATTCTTGGGAAGTGGGCTGGAGTTATAGGCAGTTGAGAGCCACTCAACTGAACTCTGGCCCTCTACATGAGCAGTAGATGCTCTTAATCTCTGAGCTTCTCTCCAATCTCCCATTAGTGTTTTTTGCCCCCCCCCCATGTGTGTCTTTCTCTGTCTCTGTCTCTCTCTCTTACACACACACACACACTTTATAAAATCGCTTAGGTTTTAGTCCTATAGACTGAGGCCTAGATAAATGGATGAAATCTAATCCACACTCTGTGATTTTAGTATAGATGTCTTTTAATGACACATTTCCATGTTGACTTAGCATTGTGAGAAAAATACAGAAGACTCTCATATTTCTCATATTTGTGGAAAATATTTGAAAGTGAATGCAGATTCCATTACACCCTTATCTGCCTTTACTGGAGGTAAGGGCCAAGGGATGTCTCTCTTCAGGCTATGAGGGCTGTGAGAAACATTAAATGGGGAGGATTGCATGTTCCCTTGCTACTCGCCATGGGGAACTGAAACACTACGCACATGGGTCTGTTTTTATACCTTCTCCCAATTCTGGATATAGAATTAGGGCTCTTCCTTGTGGCTTAGCATTTGGAACAGGAGCACAGCCCCGATTTCCCCTCTGACTCAGAGTTAGCAGGCCTCAGAGAAATAATGCGAAATAGTTAAATAAAATGAATTCTAAAATGGCTTAAGTATTCGCAGTGGCTGGATTACATGCCAATAGTTGATAAAACACTGATTCTTGAACTTTTAGTGTTCAGAAAAATAATTTAACATTAGAAAAATTGTGATAATTGCCTATCAATAATGCTGAAACTACTTTTTGAAAAGGCCACGGCATTTCCTCAAGTCAAAAGAGAGATATTATTATGAACTCTCAATAATATGGCTACCAGAACAAGACTAGAATAATGACATCATCAACTGTTATGAACCTGAGCAGGGGAAATTCCACAAGGATATACACTTAGAAGAAACATGGAAGTCAATGAGAAAGGAGAATCACTGTTCTTCTGGGATGAGCTCCAATCTAGGTTGTCCAGTACCAATTGGTCAGCCTTGGACACATGTATAGTCAGGGGACACTAAACGGACTTAGTAGGTTGTGTGTGTGTGTGAGTGTGTAGCAAAAATGAAGATGTAATAAATTTGGAAGGGAGGGGTACTGTAAAAAGTTGCAAAAAAGTATGAGGAGTAGGATTGCTATCCAATGTCTTAGGGGAAAAGTGTGGAATCTAGGAATCCCAGTGTTCTGGAATTGGCTGCTCATCCTGACTAATAGGTCAGTAATGCTGAAAGACAAAACAGGGATTGAGTACTGAATAACGGAAAGAAGAGCCAACCAAGGGCACAGATTCCCACATCTGTCTTCCAGGTTCTAACCTGAGCATTGAGTTCAAACGACGGAGGGACAGACATAGAAGAACAGGAGCTCTGTGGAGCTGTGCAATTGTGAAAATGAAAGGGTTAGTTGGATACCTGACTCAGCTCTGCTTCTCCAAAGGGTACAAAAGTCATTGCTCAGGGGTAGGCTGGTTCTCAGGAGATAGTGACCCATGCTCCAGCAGCTGCACTGGGGGTTTTATGTCAATTTGACACAAGCTAGAGTCATCGGAGAGGAAGGAGCTTGAGTTGAGGAATTGCCTCCATAAGATCAGGCATAAGCAAGTCTGCAAGGCATCTTCTTAATTAGTGACTGGTGGAGGAGAGCCCGGACAACTGTGGGTAAGGATAGACCTGGGCTGGTGCTCCTGGATTACATGGGAAAGCGTGAGCTAACCATGAGAAGCAAGCCAGTAAGCAGCACCTCTCCATGGCCCCTGCATCAGCTCCTGCCTCCAGGATCCTGCCTTGATTGAGGTCCTGCCCTGACTGCTTTTGATGATGAAGTGGTATATAGAACTGATGAAGGTGTAAATCACAAGCAATCCCACACCAGTTTGGAATTATGATTAATAGGATGGTATTTATTTAAAAGGGAAAAAACTTACAGATCACCATCCCAGACAACAGCCCTCTGCACAATCAGAAAGGAGTCTAGTTGCCGGAAGTGGAGCAGGAAGCAAAGAGAGAGAGGAGAGGGAAGTGGCCGCTTTTTTAAGGATGATCACCTTACTAGACCTGGATGGAGGTGGGTGGTCCTTGGACTTCCCACAGGGCAGGGAACCCTGATTGCTCTTTGAGTTGACAAGGGAGGGGGACTTGATTGGGGGAGGGGGAGGGAAATGGGATGTGGTGGTGGGGAAGAGACAGAAATCTTTAATAAAAAAATAATAAAATAAAAAAATAAAAAAAGGGAAAAAATTAATTCTGACCATTTTGGACTGAGAAAAAAAAATAAATACAGGGAGAGAGACCACACCCAATGGGCTGGTATCTCAATGGCTATTGGCTGAAGGAGCGGAAAAAGCTCCCACAACACCTCCTCCTTTTGTTTAAATAAGAGAGTTCTAAACCTGTTATGAAATTATATACAATAAGTACAAATATCCTATTCTAACTAGCTTAGGTCTTGTATAATAAATAACTTGGCCAAGTCATGAGAGAAAAGTAACTACATTTATATAGTCTTCAACCCCATTGAAGATCTGAGAAGGGAAATAATGTTACCTGGGTAATTAGGAAGTTCAGTAAAACAACTTCCAAAACATGCAACAAATCACAGAGACAACTAGCTACCTGGGCAATCACTCAAAGTCACGTTTGCAGCGTTGAAGCAACCAACTTTGGCTAAGGCCTAACATAACTGACATACCATTTTCAAAGGCAAGCAACTTTTCAAAACTATCTTACCCTGTCTTGACAGGATATGACAGTCCAGTTTTATCCATTGATGCACGCTCTGTATTTCTGTCAGTGGTTGAGGTATGGGCATTTCTTTGCCCAAGGACCAGTTCTGCCAAAAAAAAAAAAAAGGCTCCAGGTGGAGTGTCTTTGGTGCTCAACATTCTCTCGGGAATAGATTGGTGCTGCCAGAAGCAATTGTGTCTCACTATCATGAAACTCTGAGTTAGATTAAAGGCCATTTTCTACAGCTCTTTGAAGAGATTGAAGATTATCTATCTATACTGAGAATAATCTCTATGTATCTAAAGAACCTGATTAGTCTAATTATAAATGACAAACTTAGATGACTATTAATCTATATAATTCTCAATATCTATCTAACTTAAAGACTAAGGCAATAAACAACTGTGTAACAAATGAGGATAATGACCTCCAAATATAAACAATGTACAAATATATATTGCAATATGGTAAATATATATCAATACACAAACAATATATAAATATCTTAATCAGAGGTAGAAATGTATGCTGCAATAAAATATATAATATATATATATCAATACAATATATGTCAATACATAAAAAATGTTTTAAACAGAGGTAGAAACATGCATGCATACAATAGTCAATATAATTTAACTTTGTATCAGTATACAAGAATTGATACCAATATATTTGTCTAAAAACAGTAACTCACAATTATAAATCTATTATCCCATCATCCAATTATCCCTCTTCTTTTTTTTTTCAAAAAATCCCTGAGCTTATAAAATTCCTCCCCCAATCTCCCAACCCTCAACTGTATACTAATAATAATCAACCCCTAAATGATGTCCCTAAACCCAAGGGCAAACTTTACTGGGAGAGGGAACGTCTTCCTCTAGAATTACTTCCAGCTGTCATGGGGGCGATGTTCTTTCTGGGGATCCTGTGAAAGTAAAATGATGGTTAAATTTCAAGATCAATGTCTTTTAAAATTGCAAATAGTCTCTGAGTATTTTGTGCAGGTCTGGCCAGAATGTTGTATAAGATGTGCACCATTTCAGCTAACCAAGTTGGGATCGTCTTGTGCAGCTTGTACTCAAAACGGGTCTTGTGGTAGCGCTATCAGTATCATGACGTTATATCAACCAGGTGGAGTTGTTGTTGTGGGGCCCCATCTTCTTCCTGGAAACTTCAAATGTCACTTCAGGAAAAACTCATTGTTCATTGTGAAAAACTTAAACATTAATCATATATATATATATATTCAATGAAAGGCATGATAGATATATTCAATGAAAAGTATGATAGATATGAAGAAAAGCAAAGATGTTTTCTAAACTCATATTTCTTTCTGTCCCATATCATGGCTCTTGACATGAGAGAGAAACTCCTGAAACTCTGGGTTTTTTTCTTACCAACAGGCTTGGAATTGGAGAGGGACTGAGCCAGAGTCCAACTTCAAAACCAGCTCTATATATTTCTGATATTGATTAGAGTACTGTGATTGTGTAGTTCATGTAAAAATGTAATGTATATAGGTTGTTAATGATAATCATTAATAACAGTCAAGCTTGTAGTCATGTTAGTTAGATTTTCTAAATGTACATAGATATATTTCAGATGGGCATTCTTCATATCTTTCAAAGGCTAGAGAATATGACATTTTAAATGTTTTAATAACTTAGGACTTTTCATGACAATGAGACACTCTGCTCCTGGCAGCACCAATCTACTTCAAGAGGAAGATGGGCATCGAAGAGGATCCTTATGGAGTTTGATAGCCATTTGGGCAAGAAACTGCTCTTGCCTGGACTATTGCATAAACTGGACACAGAGAACCCGCAGAGAGAGGACTACTGAACTTGCCTAAAGGTGAGATGATCTTTCAGGGTTCCTGATTCATGAAAGAGTCTGCAAGACATTCTGCAGGGCACAGCAGATAGTGACTGAACTGCCTTTGAAATTTCCTGCTTCATGGAAATGTCTGCTGGAAACTATGGGCCTGTAGGCCGAAGATGGATGCCCCAACCGTACAAAGGAACTTTGGGTGACTGTCCAGACAGCAAGATGTCTCTGTGATTTCTAGAGTTTTGTAAGTTTCTTACTTCTCATTTACTTAGGTAATATTATATCCTTCTGGAGTCTTTGATGGAGTTGAAGATTAGATAGATAGTTATAGTTATAGTTTTCCATTGTTATGATAAAAGATAAAGTAAATGTAAATATTGTAACTGTAATTCTTGCTTTATAACTGTTTGTTATATGTAATTTTGCTATATTAAAGTGAAAGCTTTTCCTTTTTGTTTAAACAGAAAAAGGGGAAATGATGGAGGAAGGTCATTGGCTAATAAAGAAACTGCCTTGGCCCATTTGATAGGCCAGCCTTTAGGTGGGTGGAGTAAACAGAACAGAATGCTGGGAGGAAGATGAAGTGAGCTCAGACTTGATAGCTCTCCTCTCTGAGGCAGACGCGCTGAAGCTCTGACCCAGGATGGACGTAGGCTAGAATCTTCCCTGTAAGCGCACCTCGGTGCTACACACATTAATAGAAATGGACCAGGCAGTGTTTAAATGAATACAGCTTGCGTGTTGTTATTTCGGGGCATAAGCTAGCCAGGCAGCCGGTAGCTGGGTGGCAGGAACGCAGCCCGCAGCTCCATACAACATAGGACTGTGAGAGAAATAACCCCTTTCATCTGCAAGTTACTTGGGATTTGAAATTACCTAGGAGACACATCTCTGGGAGGGTTTCTTAAGGCCTTTTTATAAGGGTTTTTACATGGGACAGTTGACTCACCATGAGTGCAGGCAGCAGAATCCAATGTGCTGGAAGAGTCAGGCTTTTTATCAGAAGTTCCTCGGTGTCTGTCATAAGATGAAGAGAAACACCCAGAAACGGTAGCATAAAGATTTATCCAAATATCTTCCCTTCCAAATTTGACCCAGTATCAAAGCCTTGGTCATTAGCGGTTGGAACAACCTTTGATGCTCTTGCCTTATGCCCATAGAGAAAACTGTGGTGTGCGTGGGAGTTGGGTGTTTCATTCATCCTCATGGAACAGGGAGTACGGTTATTGGTGCCGGAACACATGAGGCACTGTAAGTTGTTCTTTGTGAGAGGCCAGCTTCATTGGTTTCCTTCTCAAAGACATAGCTTCTCTCTCTTTGCTCCACACAAAATGCTTGAAGCTAAAGCCTTTGGGTTTTCAGATGCTGTGATGGTCCACGATTGTGCTCTCACAAAACAGTCATTTACCCTTTACAGAAGGATTAGTGAAGGGGAAGAAAGGTCACTTCTGTGTTCTCAAACATTGGCCCTGTTGTTAGTCAAATGTTGACTTGAGGGCTTGCTGACTTCAAGAGCAAACACCGTAACTAGATACAGGTGCGAGCACCTTCGCTCAGGCGAATTCTTTCTCGTGTTGAATCCTTTCTCGTGTCACGTTGTGTAAACGTAAGTGTTAAAGGGGGAGCTTAGGTCTTACAAATCTCAAGTTTATAGAGAGGACACCTTCATAGTGGACTCAGGTGACATTTGACTCCGGTGACATTTGCTTCAGGTACTTCCTTTGGTGCTGCTCCTGTTGCTGTGATAACATACAAACAGAAAACCAAACAAACAGCTGCCCAAAAGCCCTGACCATATGACATGGAAACTCCACACATGGATCTCAACAGTATGCCCTAAAAAGGACCTGCGCAATGATAACACAACTTGACATGCCAACAGGGGCAGGTTAAGTCTCACAAGGCCCCAACCCTGGATAAAGAAGTACAGGCAATTAGTGTCTGCTGAGGGGGACAAGTGTTGAGGGTTATCTAAGTAGTCAGCACAAAATCACACAAGTATAAGTCTTAATAGATGGACTCAGAATGGTCTCACTTGTGCACATGCGCGCACACACACACACGTACATACACACATGTGCATATTCTTACAATAATTTAAAAAACACCCAGCAAAAGCATCCAACTAGATTTGCCTCTCAGATTAAGTTATCAAAATATCTTAGAGAAATTTATCAAAGTTTTTCAAATTTTATTCTTTTGTAGTTGATGAATATGAAACAATATCCAAATAACTTTATCCACTGCTTTTGATTGATGTTTCCATTAGGTCTCTTCTGTCTATATCAGGTGTTCTCTTTATTAACCCTGTCCTGGTTATTCTGTGTCCTTACACTAACAAGTAACCAACAACAGTATCTTTTTTTTTTATTGAGAAAAAGAAAAGAAAAAAAAGTTTCCGCCTCCTCCCGGCCTCCCATTTCCCCCCCCCTCGTCCCACCCTTCTCCCCCTTCCCCCCTGCTCCTCTCCCCCTCCCTCTCCAGTCCAAAGAGCAGTCAGGGTTCCCTGTTCTGTGGAAAGTCCAAGGCCCTCCCCCCTCTGTCCATGTCTAGGAAGGTGAACATCCAAGGTGGCTAGGCTCCCACAAAGCCCGAACTTGAAGTAGGATCAAAACCCTGGGCCATTGTCCTTGGCTTCTCATCAGCCCCCATTGTTCGCCATGTTCAGAGAGTCTGGTTTTATCCCATGCTTCTTCCATCACAGTCCAGCTGGCCTTGGTGAGCTCCCAATAGATCAGTCACACTGTCTCAGTGATTGGGTGCACCCCTCGTGGTCCTGACTTCCTTGCTCATGTTCTCCCTCCTTCCGCTCCTCATTGGGAACTTGGGAGCTCAGTCCGGTGCTCCAGTGTCTTGCATATCACCATAGAACCTTCAGCTGGTGATGGATGGAGATAGTCACAGAGACCCACACTGGAGCACCAACAACAGTATCTTAAAGGGAGAGGATTTGTATCAGCTCACATGTTCCCTGGAGGCACAGCTCCATTTTGACGGAGCTGGTTACATTGTGACCACAGTCTCAGGGAGATGGATGCTAGTGCTCAGCTTTCTCTTCTTATTCAGTCTTGGCCCCCAGGCCCTAGAGTGTTAGCACCCACGTTAAGACTGAGTCCTTCCTACTGCAGCAAACCTGACATGGATAATCCCGCAGAGTTATGCACAGACTGATCTTCATGGTCATTCTATGCCCCATTGAACTGACAATCAAGACTGACTGTCCCAACTGTGGATGCCTGTGGATGCCAGTGGATGCCAATGTCACTTCTGAACATGTAAAGTTTTACTCTGCTTTTCCAGAAATTGATAACTAGAGTTAAAAAATCTGATTAAAAGTGGGTTAAACATTCAAGGAAATTGTTTCTCAATTGGTGTTTTTAATATGCATTGCATTGTATAAGTCAATTTCACTAGTTTTCCTGATGTTATGATTACAGGAAAAAAATAAAATTTAGATTTCCTATATCATGAGATGCACTCAGTTAACAAACGTGCTACAAGATAAAGATGGAAGTTCTGTAGAAACTGTCCAGGGGATAGAAGAAAGTGTTTATAAAGTGATGGAAGAAAACTGTCTGCTAATGGAGAAGCTGTCGCTGCATTTCTGGGTGTTAAAAGGGAAGTGGAGAAGAATGGATACTGTCCCCAAAAGACCAAAGTTGTGATGACACTGGGCTATTCAGGAAGATGAAGACTAGAACTCCTCTGTGGGCAGCAGCACTGCCAGTCAGTTGATAAAGACCAAGGAAGAGTGGGGTAGAAGTAGGTCTCCAATGCACAGCAGCACTCTACACACATGGTAGCGATTGTACCCACCGTGCAGGGGATACCCATTGTCCTGTGGAATGGGTCCACCAGTTCTGGGCCTCAGAAGTGAGGACATGCTTGGAAGAAGGGCTGAGATGTAAAGATTTTTACAACACAGGCTTTCCTCCTGAGTGTGCTGGGAAAATCAAGACACTTTACTTTGCATGGGTCAGGGTACTGAAACCAAAATTCTTTCTATGCTCAGTACATTGCAATGGTGTCTCCCAGAGATCAGGAAAGTGGGAGCTGTGGACATGGATACAGACAGCCCTGAGATATCAAGATGAACTCCAAGTGTGAATTGCCATCCCAGATTCACCACTCGTGATGAGTAACAGGGAAGGAGGACGCCTTCTCTCTCATTCTGCACTGTTTCCCTGCCATGCTAGACAAGGCCTCGCTGGCTAGATCACTGTGAAGAAGAAATGAGAAGTTGATGGGGCGGCGGAGGAGGAAGACAACGGCACTTCATTTGCCACAACAGAAGAATAAATAATTTGACATCTAAAGTTATTTTTGAAAGATTATTTATTTGTATGTGTTTGAGTGTTTTGTCTGCA
>JABTXL010020138.1:3489567-3537937 GCA_025134845.1 Neodon shergylaensis | reverse complement strand
CTGCACACAGTAGGGAGATGCCAAGCGGCTGTCTGTACACAGTAGGCAGATGCCAAGCATTCACACAAATCGCTTGGCCCTTGGAAGTGTTTGAATTCAACTGATGTCTTAGCTCAAAGATACTCAGAGAACTGAGTTGCAATCAAGCACCAACTTCACACAGCAGAGCTCAAATGCCCTTGTTTGGTTTTAGATACCCGGGTATTCTGTTTAAGTGGCATTTTCAACAGATCCCTGGTACGAAGGGAGGCCACAGCCCTCAATGTAATTTCATCCATCATGAAAGTTGTTCACCCAGTGCTTACAGGGAATAGCTTGCAGGCAATTTTGTGACACGTGATTGTACTCATAGAAATTGTAGATTTTAGTGTTTTGGGACATCACTGAGTTGGTCATTCTGACCATATTCTACTGAGTGCCTCCCAAGACCCTGTCTTCTACCTATTACTAGTTTCTTTCTCCTCAAACTCCAGAGTCAAAAAGAACCATTTTCTGAATTTAGATGCTGTTTTCATCTTTGTTCTAAGGGCGAGACAAATGTGGTAAATTTTTTATAGTCAAGATGACTAAATTAATGGCACAAGGAAGTCCTTCTAGTTTCATTTTTAAGTATGTGTCTCTGTGTGTGGGTTTGTGTACAGGAGGACAGCCATCTGCAGGGGCCAGAGGACATCAGCTGCCCTGGAGCAGGAGTTAGCGTGCTTGTGCAACACTTAACCTGGATGCTAGGGACCTACGTCAGGTCAGCTGGAAAAGGAGAAAATGCTCTTAATCTCAAGCCATCACTCCAGACGCAAGAGCAGGTTCCAAATGCCATTCTTACAGCTTTTCTTTACATTTTAAATTATTTCAACATGATAAATAATTTTTCATTCTATCTTTCTATGCCGGGCTTTAATAACATTTTCCAATCATCTCTTAGTCAGCAGAGGTTAATATATATATAGTTATATATTATATATAATATGTATGTAATGTATAGTTATGTGTTATATGTAATATGTATGCATGTAATTTATAGTTATATATTATATATAATATGCATGCATATAATATATATAACTGTGTAATGGATTAAATATATCATACATTGTGTATTAAATATGCATGATTACAGCAAACATGACCTTCACGTTTGTCTGAGTCTATTAAGGGGAAGAGTCTGCAGGGTCCATTAGATATAGGCTTGTGATTTCTCCAATGAAGGTGTCATGACAGAACTGACTTTGTGAGCATTTACTAAAGAGTTGGAAGCTTCTGTCTTGTACTGCCATAGAAGAAGCCAAGGTAGACAGGTGGATAACAGAGGAAGAAGGGCACAGGAGAAAGAGGGGTGGGAGGAGAAATTGTGAGATAGACAGACAGAGAGATAGACAGATAGATAGATGATCGATAGAATGATAGATAGATAGAATGATAGACAGATTGATAGATGATAGATAGATAGATAGATAGATAGATAGAACGATAGATAGAACGATAGATAGAACGATAGAAAGCCAGACAGATAGGTAGACAGACAGATAGTTTGATAGACAGACAGACAGATGTAGGGGGAGGAGTGAAGAAGGGAAATGGTAGAGGAAGAGAGAAGAGGCTGAGAGGTTGCAGTCCAAAACAAGCCCTAACAGTTCCTGTGAGGCCACCCCAACGCCACACCCGTCTTCACAATCAGCTGAGGCAGTCACAGCATCAGGCCAACCACGGTCAGCAGGAACAGTGACCTGATGAACCACTAAGGTCTGGGTGACTTTTTAAGCCATAGGCCAGATGGCTGCTCACATACAGGATCACTGCTTCCTCAGGTAACCTTGTCTCATAAATGCATTCTGTGGCCCTATTCCCTTGCCGCATGGCACTGCCCTCTTGCCTGGTGGCCCTTTTCCCAGGTCCCATTCCCCAGGAAGTCATAGAAACACTGACTTTGATTCTGCTTCCAAGCCACCTTCTGGATATCTCTCAGATTGAAAGCGTGTTTCAGATGGGCTGTGTGGCAGCAGGGCCTTCAGAGACAGCTGCCCATGCAATCAGTGCTGACAAACCCAAACTGCCACGACCTGTGGGTGGGGAGTATATCAACTGGGCCACAGGGAGTTTCTGGAAGCCCCGTGGCTTTCCATAGTTCACTTACTTTGCAGGGGAATTTTTTTTTCAGTGCCAAATGATTGTGTATCTTGACACTTCTTTGACCCTCATCATCAAAACAGACTTTCTCTTTTACAAGTGGTCCAAAATTTCTTGTGAAATGAATCAAGAAGAGCTCCATGAACTGCCTGTCTTCGACTGGGATGGGATCTATCTTCACCAGATGGGATGAAGCTTGAATGAGCCTGGATCTAATTATGACATCTAGATCATGCATGCTGTTCCCTAAGGCTTCTTTCTCCTTTGCTTGTCTTCTAATCAAGCATTAAGAAGGCTTTTACTGTCGAGGAATATACCAGTATCTTCCTTTCTTTGGGGATCCTTTCTTACCAAATTACAGTAGGATTAATCTGGAGGTTTAATATCAAGAGAGAAATGTAACTATTCAATGTTAGACAGAGGTCAACCCCGCTCACCTAAAACTTCTGTTTCTGTGGAGTTGAAATGTCATCATAGGGTGGAGGGTGGGCTGCTCTCTTGTTGCAAGCTTCAACAGAGGCTACGTACACTGCACACTGCTCAAGTAACTGAGGCAGGGGACTGGCTCCCATCAACTACTCTCATATTTCCTGTTGTCACATGTCCTGCTCCACTCGATAGCAAACCACATCTCCTACCACTCCAGTACAGTGTGCGGGAAATGTCTGGTGCTCTATGTTACAGCCCAATCCTTTGACTCTTACTCTCTTATAAAGGTCCCGATCAGATTAAGTGTTATAGTTGTCCATTGAGTCTAGAGGAAGAAAAACACCAGGATTACCTATATCCTTCTAAGCAACTGTGGCAGTTCCCTGCTGTTCCATGACCAAGGGCTGGATCTGTCCACTGTCCCATGGTGGTGGGAGCCTTTTTTGTTGGTTGTTCTTCAGGAAAAAATCTATGTGAAGACAGACAATAAGGGAAGTGTCATGCATTCTTTCCTGTCCATAAGCAGGAGCAGCAAGGATCTCAGAGAAATACTTTAAAGAAGGCACCCAGCGATCTTTACAACCTCTGCCCTAAAACTGAAGGATGTTTTCTTCTCTGAGCTCGATGCAGAAATCTATATAAAACTACAGAAGCACAATCAGTAGCTGTCAAAATGGCATGTTTCTTTCTAATCTTCAAACACATTATGGTGACAGAAATAAATTGAATGCACGTAGATAATTGAGTAACTTGTTAAAAAACAGATATCTAAAGAAGAAAGCCTAGTAGCTATTCCAGCTCCTTACAAGACTGGAAATGGCCACTCTTGTATGGAACCATTAACTGGCAAATTGTTAATGATCTGTAAGGACTTCTCACTCACATGATCTATATGTTTCTTACACACACACACACACATAGTACATATACACACATGTGTATATATAAGAATAAGCTGAAAATTATCCTGATCTTCAAGTTCTGGTTATGTTTTGATCAATAATTCCTTAACTTCACCTCTCTCCTCTGACATTTGAGGTACGGAATAGTTAAACCCATGATGTTCCTCCTATACTTTGCCTGGAAAGTTCCTTAGTAAAATGTCTGATGCTTTTAGTAAGAGCCAAGTACTTCTGGCCCAGGTGTGTGTATGTGTGTGTTGTGTGTTTGTGTGTGTGTATTTGTGTGTGTCTGTGCGTATGTTTGTGTGTGTTTGTGTATGTGTATGTATTTGTGTGTGTCTGTGCATGTGTGTATGTGTTTGTGTGTGTGTGTGGATGTGTTTGTATATGTGTGTGTGAGCATGTGTCTGAGTTGAAGACTCCGTGCTTGCCCGTGTTGCCCTCACAGGTCAGCACTGTTGGGGATCTGTCTGTCCCACTGCTCCAGCTCTCCCGTGTCTTTACTGCGCATGGGAACTGTACCGTGTACATGGCAGGAACAACGCTCTCTGGCGAAGGCTTCACAGCCGTGGGGAAGGAGGAGGAGAAGGAGGAGAGGTCCTTACTTGCTGCCATAGCAAAATACCCAGGCTAGGCGGCCTACACAAGGATTTATTTCTCCCAGTCTGGTGGCTGGGGGGTTGTCTTTGAAGGTTTTAGTCGCTCCACTGTCTGGTGAAGGAGCTCTTCCAGGCACGCAGGCAGCTGGCCATCACAACAACCATCGCATGCAGATTTCCACTTGTCCATCGCCTGATTCTGCCACCAGGTAGAAGTATGTGGTACCTCTTACTCTGTATCCAACTTCTTCACAGTGACTGTGGTCAGGAAGGAATCTGGCTTGAGCATTGATGAGAACCTCCGGCTGGTAGTCTTCATCAGCGTGTGAGGAAGAGGCAGGCCCAGGGAGCGGGCACCTCTCACCTAGGGTATTTTGAGTTGTGTTTCCAGGCTCTCATTGAACTCTGAAGCTCCTGATAGCTCTCAGCTAAGGCATTGGTTCTGCCATGTGGGCTTCTCTCAGGCAATTCACAGCATAGCAGGCACCCTATGACAGCCAGGTGCGAGGGAGTAAGGCAGGGCACCCAAGAAAGACACCATAGTGCCCTGGTAACCAGATTCTCAAAAGTGCCATTCCTTACAGCCCCATAATTGCTGCCAAACTCTAAGCAGCCAGAAAAGCCTTCTGTGTGCTCTCTGTGTTAGAGGAGGTCAGTCAAGGGTGTGTCCATTGCAGTGTGGCTGTTTATCACAGCCATCCCTGGCACTGCTATCCCCTGCCTTTTCTACTGCATTTCTATCTCATGGGTGTTACACACCAGTGGTAGACACTGGTAAAACGGGGGAGGAAGATGAAGTATCCCATATTTTCTACAGTACATAGTACATTTACACAATTTGGAACAGCTACAGATTGGACACTGGCTGCAAGCCACTGTGTTCAGATGAGCAGTGTGGGATGATTAATAATGCACGTGTTTACCATGTCCTTACCTTCCAGCCAACATGAACTGTACTCCAGCTGGATCGAGGGAATGTGCTAAACTCTACTTATTTCACGTGGCAGACAGCACCACTGAATAGATCCTGTCATGAAATCATTAGACAGTGGCCCACGCCTCGTTTCTTTTCTTTAAAGGAAGAAGCAACAATGGGGAGATTCCTTTCATCATCGAGGGAGAGATTTAACGTAGTCGGTTCCTGCAGCATTTTACCAACTGCTCGTATTTATGAAGGAAAGAAAGGAAATATAAATCCACACATATTTCACTGCCAGGGAAATAGACGAGGCCCGGTGTAGGGAAGCTTGTCTTTAATCATGAAATGTGCAGCATTTGGCTGGGGAGAATTAGCCATTTGTCTCACTAAAGTAACTCCTCAAGAGCGCCAAGGGCCCCGAAGCAAAACCCACAGGGCTGTGTGTGCCCTCCAGGGACCTGGGCATGAGCTATACCCAGAGACAAAAGGATGCCAGCAGGCATACCCTGGATTGTATTTCTGCCAGCAATGTGCTAACTTACGCCATTCTCTTTATCCCAAAAAGTCCCCATGAATATATCCATCAGACACACGGCACATTTGTGGCCACAGGATGCTGAACAAGAGACAGGAAGATGTCACTGTCTGGTGATTTATCTTTGGGCTGTGTCCTAGGTCTTGTGGGTGATGGAGTCATTTTTCTAGCTTCAGAGACTCACACAGTCCTTAGACCATTTTCTGCTCTTGTCTCCGGACCTGCTTTGGTTGGGTTATTTTCTAAAGAGGCATGAGAAAGAAATATACATCTGCATAGTGAAGAAGGAGAAATAAAATGGTCCCTGGTGGCTTATAGCTACCAAACATGAGGCTATTTTGATGAACTCTGTCCACACATTGTCGTGGCAAGCGATCCACCAGTGGGTCAGTCCCGGGTAGATGATGGCATCATAGCTGAACCTCTGGCTGAAGAGGCAGGCATTAAGTTCCTCAGCTGTGGGTTACTAATGCCCGTTTACTATTCTAATCCTGAAGGTTGTTTGTAAGGAATGTCCTCACCAGAGAGAGTGGTATTTTCAGATCCATTTGGCCAGATTTATGTTCTGAGCTCATCGTGCAGCTGGCGCGGGGAGGGGAAGGTTACCAGCAGTATTAAATCCTGCATTATCTCCCATCTCGTTTCTCATACAGAATTTTACATTTTTACCTTTTCTTCACATTTTAGAATGATGGAATTATTAAAATATCACACAAGGTTTCATAAACTTCCTGCGATTTTTTATGTGTTCTCAAACAAGATTTTATTTATTTTTATTTTCAGTGTATGATTTTTTTTCTGGATTTTTAGGCATCACATAAATGCCTGGTACCCCCAGGAGGGCAGAAGAAGTTGTCTGGTGCCCTGGAACTGGAATTTGAGAGGGTCGTGAATCACTGTGTGAGTCCTGGGAACTGAACCTGAATCCTCTGCAAGGACGATAAGACACTATCTACTGAGCCATCTCTCTGGGCCCCATCTGTGTTGTCTTTTATTGTCCTCTGACATTTGGGGGAGGCAGCAAGATTCTGGGGTGCGAGGGTGGAGTTCTGCAAGAATGAGTTAGTCTGTAGGAGGAGCCAAGGAGGGCTCTTAAAGGCCAACTAACAAGCTCAGCCCCAAATGCTACTGCTCTTGACACTGATTTTAGTCCTTGACTGTTTCTTACATACATATAACAAATTTTAATCACTTTTTCCCCTACCCCTCTCTATCATCCCTTCCCTTGGAAATGCCCCCTTATAAGACAATGTGTGGCTTTTTAAATTCTTTTTATTGATTTTATCTACTGAAGAATGGATAAGGAAAAGGTGATGCCTTTATACAATGGAGTACTACACAGCAGAAAAAAATTATGACATCTTGAAATTTGCAGATAAATGGATGAATCTACAAAACAACATACTGAGTGAGGTGATCCAGACCGAGAAAGACAAATATCATATGTACCCACTCACAAGTGACTTTTAGCCATGTGTGACTTTTATGCGTTCTGTTTGTCTGTCTAATTAAAGTTAAATTATAGTTGCCCACAGGAGCATGGGTGGAGGTTATTTACTGGAACATGGGTATTGACCAATGGCCACATCACTGAAGAAAATGAGAGCCCGCTCAGCAACTGTTGCCTGCCAGGAGACCCTCAGGGGGGTCCATTTGGCACACATTTTAATATGAGATTACACACTTACTTACAAAACCTACCAGAATGTTTACAATAGCAGAATTTAAAATTTCCTCAAGCTACTTTCAATCTTTTTAATCCCCTGCATTGCCACGGAGGTAAAGCTGGCAAGGGCACATGGAGGCCTGGGACCTCATTTGGTAGGTGCTCCACGGAGCATGCTCCAGGAGCTAAGCTGAACCAGCCAGGTCTGGACAAAAGCAAAAGCAGTGACGGGTTTCCTGGATAAAATCCAGCCAACCAGGAGGTGTTGCATGTGGCGTTGTTCACAAGTGAGTTCCTAGACAGACTGGACTTGGGGACAGCTGGAAGGCTCTTATGACAAGGACGTGTAAGTTGTCCAGGTGTTGGGAGCTTTTTGCAGCAAAGTCTGTTCCTCTCAGGGTGCACGGCCCGACTCTCCTAAAGGGCAGAGGCACTTAGAACCCCATGTTGGTGTTTAAACTGGGGACATTGTAGGCAGCTCAGCATCTAGGAATAACAGCTGGCAGAGGAAGACCCAAAAAGGACACTGCCTTCATCTGGCATCCTACAGTAGAAGTGAAAAAGGAGCTGAGGCAGGGGAATGCTTATTAGGAGAGCATGCTCACACAGTGAGGACAGCAGCTTGGAGTCTCCCCTGCAACTTTGCCCATCCCCACTGTATCCTGTGAGGCCTTGGGGTCAAGGTGCTCCCAGGCGAGGGCTGCTCACAGGCTACTGTCTCTGTGCCCCTGGGAAAGGAAAGGCAGGCTGGAAACACTGCCAACCTCTGGAAGAAGAGCAGTAATTAAATATCTTGATGATTCTGACTGTATTTTGAATTCAGCTTGTTCTTTAGAACAGGTGGTTATTCTAGGTTGAGTCGTTCAGTGCTGCACCTGGAGAGGAATAATGATTACTGGTTTTTAGCATAAGAAGTTATGAAAATATTTTGAAACATTACAAAGTTTCATTTCCTGCACACAATTACATATTACTTATACCACTGATGACTCCTAACGTGTTTTTAAGACATTTCCCCAAACATAAATCTCTTAGGCAGGTTCAGCTGTCAATTTGATAGAGCCTGCGGTTATTGGATAGTCTCAGTGGGAGCATGGCCTGCATCAGACTGACCCACGGGCATGCCAGTGGGGTAATTTGCTGATTGACATAAGTGGACCAACCCACGGTGGGTGATGTCATGCCTAGACAAGGGATGCTTTCAGTATAAGAAAGCCGACTGAACAAAAGCTGGGGGACAAACCGTTAAGTAGCATTCCTCCATGGTGTCTGCTAGAGTTCCTGCCCGATTTCCCGAGTGACGGACTGTGACCCCGGAGTGTAAGCTAAATAAACCCATTCCCCTAAGGTTTTTGGTTTTGGTGTGTATTGCAGCAACAGAAGGCAAACCAGAGCACAGGTGTCTGGCCAGATTTATGTCAACTTGTCACAAGCTAGAGTCACCAGGGAGGAGGGAGCCTCAATTGAGAAAATGCCTCCATAAGATCAGGCTTGGGCCAGCCTATAGAGCATTTTCTTAATTAGTGATCAGTGGGGGAGGGCCCAGCCCACTGTAAGTGGGGCCATTCCTGGGCTGGTGGTCCTAGGTTCTAAAGGAAAGCAGGCCGAGCAAGATATAGGATGCAGCCTTGTAAGGAGTATCTCTCCATGGCTTCTGCATCGGGTCCTACCTCCAGTTTCTATCCTTTTGAGTTCCTGTCCTGAAGACAGAAGCTAAAAAGAAATCCCACACTAGCTCAGAATTGAGTATAATAAAGGGCTATTTATTTAGGGGGAAATCACAGATCACAGTCCTCTAATCAAACAGGGAACAGCAACTGAATCCAGCAGCCGGAAGATAGAGAGAGATAGAGATAGAGAGAGAGGAAAGAGAGAGGAGAGAGAGAACGCACATCAGCATTTATAGTATAAGAGGTCACACCCAAGTAGGTGGGTAACTTAAAGGCTATTGGCTGAACGATTTCCTTCCATACTGTCCTGACTCCCTTCAGTGATGTGGAAGTATAAATCAAATAAATCCTTTTTCTCCCAAAGTTGCTTTTGGTCATTGGTTTTGTCTGGTCAGTCAGTGATAACCCTAAGACAGAAATTGATACTAGAAGTGTGGAGTTTGCTGTGACAGATCTGGCATGTTGTCTAGGGGAGGACTGTGGGAGGACTGTGGAAGTTTGTGCTAGAAACGCTACTCCTGTTAAGAGCTTGGTGAGCTGCCCTGTGGGAACTTGGAAGGCAAAACCAAGAGCAGTGCAGACGATGGAGGCCTGGCCTGTGAAGTCCACAGAGATAGCTGAAAACTATATTGGGGCCCTTTGCTATTCTGAATTAGGACTCTGTGGTCCTGGTCAGCTGGAGCTAGAGAGTCAGCCATGATTAACAAGAGACCAGCGTCCCTGAAGTGAAAGAACTGCTTTACTGGGACTACCAATGCTAGATAGCTGAGAACTCTGGTGATTAAGACAAGACCAGCTTCATAGATGTGAAATCTTCCTCACAGTGTTTCCTAGGGATCAGCACACAGAATCTGTGTTCTACCGGTGACCAAGATTGTACCTTGTGCTGACCCCTGAACTTGGTCACGTGTAAGAGTCTCCCAGGTGGTATTGGTTCTGTAGACGTGAAGGGGTCACGGAAAGCAGATGAAGCTCGGTACTGTGAAAGGCCAGGAGAGGCCATTGGTGAAAGTGCAGTTCAATTGCTGTAGAAGACGCCAGCATTTTGGAGATGCCAGTACCGTGGGATAACTGTCAAGACTAGCAGCGGCCATAGAGCGGAGCCCACCTGAATCTAGAAGACAAACTGTGTGTGCTGCAGAGGGCGGAGCCTGAGAAGAGACCCTCTGAAGAAGAGTGAAAGATTGTGAACGAATTCTGGATATTGGACATTGAGTGATTGACACTGTTGGGGTTGGGTTTTGCTTTGATCTGATTAGGACTGTGCTCTGATTCTCTCCTCTTGAAACAAAGTATTTAACTTATTTTTTGACTTTATAGGAGCCCACAGTTGAGATTATTTTGATTGTAAAAGAGACTTTGGCCGGGCCAGGAGGTGGCGCATGCCTTTAATCCCAGCGCTCGAAAGGCAGAGGCAGGCGGATCTCTGGGAGTTCCAGGCCAGCCTGGTCTACAAGAGCTAGTTCCAGGACAGGCACCAAAGCTACAGAGAAACCCTGTCTCGAAAAACCAAAAAAAAAAAAAAAGAGAGAGAGACTTTGGATTATAAGAGACTAAACTTTTTAAGTGTTTGAATTTGTATGACTGTAGGACATTATAAGTTTATAAAATATTTTATATTGTGGTGTTTATATTAATGTATGATCTTGGGGATGAGCAAGAAAGGAAACATTGTGGCTGAACAGGAATATATTTGTGTGTCAAGTTGGCAATGGGCAGTTGTGCTGACCAGCTTTGTTTACTAGATACTAGGTAGGGGCATCAGAGAGAAGGGTACCTCAGTGAAGAAAATGCCTCTATAAGATCAGGCTGTGTAGGCAAACCTGTAGGATATTTTCTTAATTAGTGACTAATGGAGGAGGGCCCAGTGCATTGTGGGTGGTGCCATTCCTGGACAGGTGTCCTGGATTCTATAAGAAAACAGGATAAGCAAATCATGAATAGCAAGCCAGTAAGTAGCACCCGTCCATGGCCTCTGCATCAGCTTCTTCCTCCAGGTTCTAGACATGTTTGAGCTCCTGTACTGACTTCCTTCAGTGGTGGACTATGATGTGGAAGTATAAATCAAACTCATTTCTCCCCAATTTGCTTTTGGTCATGGTCTTCGATCACAACAAGAAACCTTAAGACACAGGGTAACATTTCTTTTAAAGGTAAACATTGCAGTATAGATTACTAATATGTGAATCTAACAAATTGTAGTCTTTAAGTATTTTAAACTGAAAATCTACCCAAAGGATGCTAAACATATTTAAAGGTTACAAGTAAGCATTGGGCTTATTCTAGAACAAATTAAAGAGACAGTGACAGCTAAGATTATGTTGTTATCTCTGCCTTTGACTAGGACAATTGCTGTGTGTCCTGGTGCCCTGGGGGCTTTGTAATGCTTGCTATGACCAACAGGAATAAGCCTTGCCTGGTACCTGGATAAATGTTTTGGGTGGGGGAACACCACTTATGTACATAGACAAAGCATGGATGTTACTTAAAAATAAACTTCTATGCTGTTTCCTGCCTAAAGACATTCCCCTTTTTAGAATTTATCTTGAGGCTTGTGTCTTTCTGCAGAAGTTCTGGAAGTTTGCATGAACCACCACTTCAAAAGGACATATTCCATTGGTATGTTCAGTCTTTAAGAAGACTTCTCTGTTTTAGCAACTGTTTCTGAAATTAGCTGGGGTCATGTCCGCACGATTGACACCTTCAGGTTGCTAACATGTGACATTGTTGTTGTCGAGTTCTGTCTGTCCTTAGGCTTCTTGTCTTGTGTGGGGTTTTCTCTGTCAACTCAAATTTGTGTTGAAGAGAAGAAAATTGTGTTTAAGTAAGTAAATGACTAGTTAGAAGAAAGCTATGCAGAGTTGCATTCACGTATATGATATTTTTATGAAAATGTCTTGCCACATGATATATTCTGGTCATGGTTTACCTTTCCCCAACTCTTCCCACATCTTCCCCAAGTCCATATCCACCCAACTGTTCACTCTTTTTTCTCTCTATTTAGAAAACAGATTTTACATTTTTAAAACTAGGTGTGGTTCTGTTCTCCTTAATAACACTCTTCCTTGCTTCCTCCTGGGAGCCCTTGTCACAGAGGAGGACAGAAGGCTTCTAAGAGGCACCTCCTGCTGCCAGCACTCTTAGCGGGCACTCTTGTCACCTCACCCTTCTTGAGTGTCACTCCTGGACCCCGGGTTCTCTGGAACACTGCGGGGCTTCCTTGGGCTGTGGTTCCCAGAACACAGTGTTTTTCCATTTGTGTTTCCTGCTCCCAGCTCTCTGAGGCCAGGCCTTCAGGTGCTTTCTAACAAGGGTTTGGAAGAGCCACAATCAGGAAACATAACCGTGTCCTAGATGCCGCTTTTGTGTCTGCTTTAGTGTTTAGGGAGACAAACTGGCACCAAATCTCAGCAGAGTGACCCCTCTGTTGTGACCTGAGGGAGTTTTTTCATTTGTACACCTTTTTAGCTGGTTATGTTTGGGGCTGGCAGCTCTCTGGCTCTCCATGGCTGCCATTCCTCTTAACTGTCCCCCCCCCCATGGTTTCACAGTTTCCAGTGTGTGTATGTGTGTGTGTGTGCATGCACACACACAAATGAGTGTGTGAGTAGGTGACTTGGTGTGTGGGTCTCCTCCTGAGGGTAGGCCCCCACTCTGGCCCCTCAGCACAGGAGGGGTGACTTGATATGGCTGGGGAAGAGGGGGGAATTCTGGGCTGATTTTGGATTAGCACTAATGAGTTCCCTAACCTTGAGTGGGTCACTCTGCACCTCCAGGGCTTTCCTATGACATAGTCTAGACTGATTGCACAGGTCCCTTGGGTTTTAAAAATTAATTTGGGGTTTTATGTGACATGGTGACACAGGCATCTGGTCGTGACTCAGAGAATGAGATCATGTGTGTCTAAATTCTGATTCCATCATGTAAAGTACAGCAGGAAGTATCTCAGCCTTCTTCCCTAACCCTGGACATATTGGACTGTGCTCTGCCCCTTTGCTGGTTTGAGGGGGACACAGGCTCTGCTGGGTCAAGCTCAGCTCTAGACAGCACTACTCATAGACTATGCTTCTAGGTGAAGGCTGCACAGCTGGCCAGACACATCCTGGCTGCAGAACATGTGATGAATAAGGTGTCCGGGATAATAGGGGCAGGATTATAGAGGCTGAGGGCAGGGTGTCTGGGATAAGAGCAGCCACAGTGGTCCATGACATTTCTCCAGACTTCAGCATATGGCTCTGCCTTACCCAATGTGTACTTAGGGACAGTGATGGTCCTACTAGCAGCTTCTTGACCCCAACTTTCTTAGGATTTGAAAACTTGCCAATAAGTGACCTTCAAAGAAATTATATATATATATATATATGCATATATATACATATGTGTATATATCCTGTATATGTGCTTAAATATATATGTATGTAGGCATACATATATATGCTTAAATTCTTTAGGGTCCTGTTCTGCTTCTAACAAAACAAAGGCCTCAGGGACCAAGGATGCTGAGAGCAAAGTGGCATTTTGTTTGTGCAGGGCACAGGAGACAAATCAGTGATTCCCACCCACACTCAGGAAATGATAGTTCTCCAGGGCACAGATCTGTAAACAGAGACTGTTCATTCCTTTCCTGGCTGCCCAGATCCAAATAATCACACAGAAACTATATTAACTACAACACTGTTTGACCGATGACTCCGGCATATTCTTAGCTAGCTCTTACGTCTTAATTTAACACATTTCTATTAATCTGTGTTTCACCATGAGGCTGTGGCCTACTGGTAAGGTTCTGGCAGCATCCTTCTCCTTCGGCAGCTACATGGCATCTCCCTGACTCTGCCTACTCTCTCCCTATATCTCTATTCAGATTTCTGACATATCTTTATTCTGTACTGCTATAAGCCAAAGCAGCTTCTTTATTTATCAACCAATAAGAGCAACACATATACAGAAGGACCTCCCATATCACAGACCAGAATAGCCCTGGCTTGTTAAATGATCTGAGTCAAAGTGACTGTGCTAAAAAGGTGACCATCTGTGTGTATACAGCAGGTCATACCATGGTGACCATCTGTGTGTATACAGCAGGCCACAGGGACACTGTTCTTACAGAGAGTCAGGGGTATGGGAGGCTGACTAGTGGAGAGCAAGCAGGCTGTCAGAACCGCAATTCCATGCTCTAACCCTGTAGATAGTCTATCAATCTATTCCCACTACAAAATGTCATGATCCTGGGATGAGACACATCTCAGTGGCAGAAGACTCGTCTTCTTGCCTTGGCATGTGTGAGGTCTTAGGTTCAATCTTCAGAACTGGCAAAAAGAAAATAGCAAAAAGTTATGATTCAACAAACCTTTAAGAGTTGAATAGAAATACCACCAACAACCTCAGTGCAACAGTTCTGGTCTCTCTCTCTCTTCCACTCTCTCTCTCTCTCTTTTTTAATGTTATTTACTTTTATCTTATGTGTATGAGTGTTTCCCTGCATGTATGTATGTGCACCCTGTGCATGTAGTACCTGTGAAGGCCAGCAGAGGGTGTCAGATCCCCCAGAATTGCAGTTAAAGACTATTGTGAGCAGCCTTGCTCTGCAAGCACAGGAAGTGTTCTTAACTCCTGCGCCATTCCTTCAGCCCCATTCTCTCCTTTTCAACACCTGTCAAATCTTACTCTAGCATTCAGAAGCTAAGGACCCTTTTTCTTTTGGGAAATGATATAGTTTCCTGTCATCTCCCCAGCACCTAAACAATTCTAAGGGCTGTTATAACAAACTTCCCTGTCACCTTTCCTCCATGTGCTGTCTTGGTCCAAAATAACTCCTCCCTTCCTTAGTGGCTTTTCTTGGGTATTTTACGACAGTGATGAGGTGATGAAAGGAGCTCACACGTTCAGTCTCAGCTTGAATCTGTGGCATCTGCTCTTACTTCCATATAAGGTCTCATTCACCATCAGTCCCTGGGTTTATAGGTGACAATATTTAACCTGTCAGAGATCCTAATTCAGAAACACACAAAGAAACAAACACCACTTACTCAGAGCATGCCCTAAATGTTTCTCCTGACAGGATTCCAGTTGTGTGAGTCCAGCCTCCCCTTTTTACTCTTCCCACCCGAAAGAATGGTTTTATTGTCCTGCTTGGGATGATGCTCAAGGGGTGGAGGGGTTTGCAGTTAGCTGTGTCTTCCTGCATCCCCATTATCACGGAGAGCATGCAGCCTCTCCCACTCTCTGGCCTCCTCCTCATGTTCTAAAATAGAAGTTCCCAGCACATAGGGGTGACATACTGCCTCTCCCCTCTTCCAGAGCAGTTAACCCAACCAATAGCTCACACACATGGTGCTGAGGAAACATCTGGTGATGAGTAAAACAGGAGCAGCCGCTGCAGAAAAAGCACTGCTTCTCCACGCAACAACGTTACAAGTGTCAGTAATGAATCCTACTTCTAGGCAGTGCCTGCTGTGGGCTGGCTTCAAGGACAGCTGTGTCCTCTGAAGCACACACTCAGATCTGCACGTCTGGATACAGATAAGACATGCTAGTAGTGTGTGTGTGTGTGTGTGTGTGTGTCTGTGTGTGTGTGTGTTTGTGTCTGTGTTTGTGTGTGTCTGTGTGCCTATGTCTGTCTGTCTGTTTCTTTGCCCGTGGGGGGGGCACACACGTGCATATATGTGCATTTGTGTGTGTGAGAGAGATGAAAAGTTAACAGGCAAGAGCTTGCTCCCATTTTTTTTTTAACACAGACAACTCCACCATACTAAAGAAACCAGGAAAGCCTGCCCCTGTTAACAAATCCAACTTGTCTCCAAATCCCTATTTCCTTCAGCCTTGGAGGGCTTGAGAGGGCATGCAGATAGAACCTGGGAAGCTCTCCAAACTGCTTATAGAAAAAGACGGTGAAGGTGGCAGGAAAGACACCAATCTGCCTTTATCTTCACCCAACCCAGCCTGGCGGAGGTGAAGGAGGACATGGAGGACTTAGTTGGACTTTCGAGGGCTTCTCTTGCAGAATCGGTTAGTACTCTGTTTTCCCAGAATCAGTTGTCTGCTCCTAGCACCATTTGTATAGTCACAGGTCTAATTCAGCTGCCTGCTGCAGGAAGCATGGTCAGCAACCCACACTGCCCGCAGGCATTCTCACTTCGCAGTGTTTACTCTAAAGAAGGATACAGGGCTGGCTCTCTCCCAGCCTCCTTGCTCAACAGCAATTGCAATCAAACCTATTGGGAGTCCCCACTCACCAAGGCAGCCACCATCTTTGAAAAGTTTCACTGACGAAAGTCCCATGAACTTTGCCTGCTGCAAATACCATGGTGCGTCCCATAACTCCACAGCTGGTCACAGTGGGAAACAATTAGTAGGCATTATTAACTGGGGATAAGGCTCCAAAAGTTGTCAAAGAAAGGACTGGTATTTTCATCTTTCAGACGAAGCAGAGAATAAGAATGAGTAGATGCTGTACAGGAGCTCACAGCAAAGGGAACAGAGATGGGAGACCAGAAACTCAAGACTCCAAATCCCAACTGGAATGTTGTGTGGCGGAGACCTAAGGGGCACAGCAATTCACTTGTGCAATGGAAAAGTGAGGTGAAGGAGATGCTCAAGACTCAAAATAGAAACAAGCAATGCTGGTGTGCAAGTAAGATGGTAAACAAGACAAGAACAAAGTGCCAGAGGACTAGTATTGCACGGAAGCGAATTCGGGGTGGAGTGGGTGTGTGGCTGAGTGGTAAAACAAGGGCTTGCCCAGCATGTGAGGCTCTGAGTTCACTTCTACATAACACACACACACACACACACACACGTGCACACACACTCACACTCATACACACAAACACACACACCAGAGAGAGAGAGAGATCACTTAAGGGAACGGCCTCCCGTATTTCCTTATGTGTTCATTGTGTCTTAGAAATAGTGTGAAATCAGAAAATCCAGCTGTAGGATGAGAGGGTAACATTGAACTTGACTGAACTGCTCTATCCCCTGCAGTACTTGCAGTACTGAAAATGCTGAGATCCGGGAAAACAAAACACAATAACCCTCAAAACTCAGTATGCTTGCTTGAGTGGAGAATTCATTTACATTTTCATTTCCAAATGGCTTCTCAGTTGACTGCAAACATTTAATGTCTCACAAAACAGAACTCGGGAGAACAAATAGCCCTTTGCCTAAACTTGGTGCTTGTGTATTGGATGAGGAGGCAAAGCAATGTGACCTGAAGACAGCCCTTCCTGTGTGTTTGAAATAAGGGAATCTTTGCTTGCAGCCAGCAGTGCACAGATCCCAGCCTGCTACTGGAGAAGTTGTTCAGTATCAGGGTCACAGGGGTGGGGTGATGGCTAAAGCAGCCTGGGAGCTGGAAGGTGCTTATTACAGGCCCTGGAACCTGTACTTTCAAAGCCTGGCTGTTTTCATGTTTCCTGTCTTTCCTTTGCCATCTCCTCTTTATTCTCTTTCCGAGTGTGTTAAAGATCTCTTGGAAAATTCTAACCTGTCTCAGCTAACTAAAGGAACTCTTAAAGAAGCCTTCTAGGAAGCAGCTGCTTGTTTTAGGCTATATAGCATTGGTATTTTTGGAAAATAATTTGAGTTTTCAAGACTACAAATTATTACATCTTTTGTAAGCAAGGAAAACTAGCCAAAAGAAATCATGACAGGTAATGTTTCCATTCCAGGAGACTCTGTTAGCATGGTGATATGCTCCAAGGTTCTTGTGTAGGTGGTTGTGTGGACAGGCTTGTAAATACAAGCAACCTGCTAATAGAGACTGGGTCCTCTTCCACATTTTGGTAACCTTTTTCTCATATATGCTGTACCGTCTGTACTACTATGTGTGCACTATGGGACTGTAACACTTGTACTATGAGATGGTTTGTGAGTCTCAGGCACAAACACACACATACAAACACACACACACACACATACACACAGAGATCAACCTTGAATTCTTCAAGAATGGCCCCTTTATTGTGTCCAGGGGCAGCTTATATAGGGATCCTTAACTGATAGCCCCACCCCAGCCAAACCCACCAGACACCACTCCCTGCCATCAGGAACTCCTGAGGGTCTCATGCCCAGAGCAGCTGCAAACACAGGAAAACAAGTTGTTTTGCTCAAAGCAGCTCCAAGCATAACAAGTTGTTTACAAGAAATTCAGGGTCTGGAGGTCCACAGCCCCAACAATATATGTTTACTTATGTTCATTTACATGGATGCAGAGGTGTCAGTCTCACAGAAAGATGCGTTTTATTTTGCTGACCCACCCTCATCCCGGCTTCCAGCTTGGTATGGGCTGATGCGTGGCACATGGATTCATTTCGACATGCTTCTCTTCCATATTGTACGCTTGTCATGACTTCCCCCCGAGCATCTTGAGACTCTCATTATTGCCGCGTCTGAGGAAACATCTCTTTTCGACTGGTTATTTTGTCACTGTTTTGAATATTCCCATTTCTCTGTCTGTAGTGACACACAGAGATGTCTCATTATCCGCCTTGTTTAGGCAGTGATTAACACATCATTAACATAGGAAGAGTTGGGGAAATTGTTAAAGACTGTCGAAAAGTGTAGTAACTGTTAATAGTCGCCAACTGTTCATAAGGCATTTAGCTTAATTTGTAAGAAACCATAGTGTTTGAAGCCTCACCAATCTGCATAAAAATTTGCCAACGGTAATGGTCCTTTTGCTTGTGGGCTTGTGATTGGTCTTCACACGGGGTCAGGAAGGATTTCTCCCCATGCAAGGGTTTTATGGTTAGGGGTATCATGGGGATTTTACTTTCTTCCATGACATCTGGCACCAACGATAGCCATGCGCAGATCTCCTGACTCAATGGACCATTCATTTTCCTGCAGAAAGCTATGTGAATTTTAAGAAAGCACCCAGGAGAGTCTGTAATTGAGGCCATGTGTTATCAATTACAGAGGAGGGAGAAATTAGTTTCTCTTATCTCGTTGCCATTCTCTACGAGGAAACTTCTGTCCTAAGATAAACCTAGCACACCCCGAGGTTGTTGGGTCAAGAGCCATGGGTGACCTTTGCCAGACTCCAGAGAAGCAGCCATCACCCCTGTGTACCTGGGATGGGCAGGCCAGGCTTTCTGTACCTGAGTGTCACACAGACACATGACACCAATCTTCCCGAGCACGCAGAAAGCAGCTGCTTCTTGGTATAATTTTAGAAGTGCTAAGCAGTTTTCCTCTGGCCTCAAATAATCCCTCCTAACTTTAGCAACTCATTTCCAATGAAAAATTATTTTCCAATTTCAACAGTCCCTTGCTTCTGTGTCCTTATCATAACGTCTTGAGGGAAAGTCACCTCTGGTCTGTTGGGGACTATTTTGCCCACTAAGCCTTGTCCAGGAGATTTCTAGGGTACAGCACCTGGTTGCAGAAGGAAGTACAGAGGGAGCTGTTTAAGGGTGGGTGGGACTCACTGCTTGTGGGCGGGGAAGACAGGGTGGGGAACCAAGGAAGAACAGGATATCCTTCTGCTCAGGACACTGCAGGCAGAGAGCTTAGGGGTCAGCAGGCTCTGTGATTCAGGATCAGACACATTCTTCTGAAGAGCAACGTGGCCTGCTGACCCCTGTGTTTCTGTGGAAATCTGCTCCTGACCCCACCCCATTCTCCTTCCATCACCCCTAGAAGCATGGGCCACTCTTCCAATGTGCCCTGTGGCTCTGCCCCCATTGTGTCTCTACACTGGCCAGATGGACCTGCTCCCACTTTTTGATTTCCAGAGCTCTAAAAGAAACTTTGTTTCTCTAAATGTAGGCAATAGTACCTAACGGAGAGTGTGAGCGCTGTGAAGGCTTTTGGAAAAGAGACCTTTATCCTGCGTGGCTTACTATATAAAATATTATCTTGGTGCACTGCTAGCAGGTCAGTAGTTAGTTTAGGTGTAGAGCAGTATATGTCATGCTGTTGGGTAAAAGAAGAGAAGCCCTGGGCACGCATGGTGATCCCCGGAAGCTGTAGACTACGTGATGACCTCGTGGACTATAATAAGGGTTTATGGTGAATGAGAGGGCTTGAATTTTCCCTGTTCTAGAGAACTACACCTCAGTGTGATGGGGGCTGTCACAAATATTCACAGAGGACATGGTTGAGACAGGGTGTTCATAACTTTGGGATTATAGCATTGAATGAAACAAGCACGGCCTTCCCGACACTTCCCATTCCAACCAGAAGTAAACATAAGTAAATCAGAGAGTCTTCCAGAAAGCACTGAAGGATAAGGAGAAGCCTAAGCAGACAAGAGAATACGGAGCTAGGGTATTCCAGTGGGGCTCAACTCTAGGCTGTAGCTTTGGAAGTACATCATCCTACAGATTGCATAGAATGAAAGACATCAACTGTGACAGACAGCATCCTGGAAGGTGTTACAAGCCGTGGCTTCAGTAGGCAGTACATTCTCCACATACAAACAATAAGAGCATACTGAAAGTAGCATGCTGTCCTCCTCTGTGGTATAAAATACTTCTGGGAAAGATACTACCTGATTCTCTATAGGGTCTGACTCTTTGGGTGTTAAGGCCCAGCATCTATTACCTGACCAATGGGCACATGTACCTGACTTTTTGGAGACATTACAGTTGTCATAGGATCTCAAATTTTAAAGAGCAACAAGATGGAAGGAGTAACAGATAAATGGAGTTACAGGATACACTAGGCAAGAAGACAGAAGGGACATGAAAAGCAGAAGGGACCAGACAAAGGCCTGGACAGAAGTTAAAAGGTGCATGTGTCTCTGCTAGCCACCATGCAAAGAGGAGCAGTTGATTTTGGTTTACAGTTGCAAAACTTTCAGTCCTTGATTCCTTATTCCCTTGGCCTTTGGGCCTCAGATAGGGCACTGTTTCTGGGCAGGCAGGGAGGTCATGGTGAAGATGTCATGTTTACTTTTCCTAGAAAAACATGAACAAACATAGATTTGCCCCAGATGGGGCAGAAATGTCTGGCTAACGAACCCCATCTCTGTTGGTTAGAAGTATGCTCCATAAGCTTAGACATTGGAAACTTTGTCCCCATAGTGGTGCTGCTGTTCAAGGAGTTGGGAAGGTATGGCCTCACTGGAGGAACTATGACACTGAGGGTGGGCTTTGAGAGAATGTAGCTTTGCTCCCACTTCTGGTTGACCTCTTTGTTGTGGGTTGTAATGATATTTCTCAGCTTCGTGCTTCTGCCACCCTCTCTTCCCACTGCATTGTTTTCCTGTTGCAATGGACTCTTAACTCTACAGAACTCTAAATTGCCAGGCTGTTTGGTTTGTGTCAGCTTGACACAAACACATGTATGTATCTGTAGTCAATTCTGCGGGCCATTTTCTTGATTAGTGATAGAATTGGGAGGATCCAGCTTACTGTGGGTGGTGCCAACCCTGGTTGGGTGGTCTTAGGTTGTATAAGAAAGCAGCTGGGTAAACCACAGGAGCAAACCAGTGAGCAGTGTTATTCCATGGACTTTGCTTTGGTTCCTTCTTCCAGGCTCCTGCTTGAATTCCTGCCCCAACTTCTTTGGATGGTGGGCTCTAATATAGAAGTGTAAATCCAATAAACCTTTTCCTCCCCTAGTTGCTGTTTGTCAGGGCCTTTTCACAGCAACAGAAAAGTAGTTAATATATTACCAGGTGTAGCTTGGTGAATCATTGAATTTAATTGGGATTACTCAGAGGAACACTGATCAAAGAATTATCTGTTGCTTTACTGTCAAAAGCATCCCTTCCCTTAGCAATAATTAGCTGATGTGGGATTCCCCTCTGTATGCTGTGATTATGTTTTATTACCACTGGCTAATAAAGAAGCTGTTTTGGCCTATGGTAGGGCAAAAAAAAAAAAATCCAGGTGGGAAATTTGAACAGAGATATATAGAGTAGGCAGAGTCAAAGAGATGCTATGTAGCTGCCGAAGGAGAAAGATGCCAGAAGCTTACTGGTAAGCCACAGCCTGATACTGATACACAATTAATAGAAATGGGTTAATTTAAGATGTAAGAGCTAGCTAGAGATATGCCTGAGCCATCAGCCAAGCAATGTTGTAATTAATACAGTTTCTGTGTGGTTATTCGGGTCTGGGTGACTGGGAAATGATGTGCAGTCTCTGTCTACAATTAGCCACTTACATATTATCACAGAGGTACAGGGCCTCATGCACTACCTCATGAGCCACTCTCAAAGCTCTTCTGCACCACCCTCTGTGTCCTGAGAGCCACAAGGGAGTGCTAAGGGTCCAGCCTTGTAAGGACCTCCTACAGACCATAACATCTGGATGGTAGTGGCATATGCCTGGAGGAGAGGGTTAACCCACGTCAGGGTTAAGGGTGTTTGCCTTGTGTAAGGAATAGAGAGAGGAAAAACAAGAAAGCGTTGGGATGCCGCATGTCCTTCACACAGCCTCCCAGTGACCTTACCATCTTTCATTAGATACCACTTCTTATCAGTCCATCTCCTAATGAGTATCACCAGCTGGGGACCGAACCTTAAACATACAGACTTTGGGGAGATTTAATGTCCAGAGTATAGCAGATCTCTGCTGTCTTCACTTTCATTTTCAATTTTTAAACAGTTTGGAAAATTCAGCACACACACAATGTGCTTTGATCAAGTCCACCCTATTTCCCCCCATTCTTTTTCCTCTGCCAGTGTTCTCTTCCAAATTTATGTGTTCCTGTTTTCCACCAAGTCCACTTACATGCATGAATACAGGACCACCATCTGGAGCATGGACAGTCTCTCAGGTCCCTTTCCCTCAAAGAAAGCAGACTCTGCTTGACTTTTGTCTTAGGGTTTCCATTGCTGTGATGAAACACTATAGCCAAAAACAAGTTGGGGAGGAAAGAGTTTATTTGGCACACACCTTCAAATCACAGTCCATCACTAAAGGAAGTCAGAACAGGAAAGAAACCTGGAGGCAGGAACCAATGCAGAGGCCATGGCCAAGTGGGGTTGCTTCTTGGCTTGCTCCTCATGGCCTACTCAGCCTACTTTCTTATAGAACCCAGGACCACAAGCCTAGAGATGGCCCCACCCACAATAGGATGGGCCCTCCCACAGTAATTAAGAAAATGCCCTAGAGGCTTGCCCACAGCCTGATCTTTTAAAGGCATTTTCTCAATTGAGGCTCCTTCCTCTCTAAAGATTCTATCTTGTGTCAAGTTGACATTAAACTAGCCAGGACAATCTTGCACAGGTCTGTGCATGTTGTTACAATTGCTGTGTGTTCATATGTCCAACTGCTCTGCTGTGTTTGAAAACTTCCAAGCGTCTCATCAGGTGAGTACATTTCAAGTTTGATAAATATTTCCCCATTAATGAGCGATTAATGATACATTTCAGATATGTATCTGCTATTTAGAAGTAGCCTTTGGCCCATATTTTTCTTTTAGTCTTCCTTTCCTTTTGTGACTAGGAAGATTATTTATTCATCTTGGATATTAATTTGTCACATATGTCTCCTGAAGGTATCTTCTCCCAGCTGTGGGCTCCGTTACTTGACACACCACTTGGTAGATCATTAGTCAAAGCTCAGTAAAGTTTATACTTTGGTGATTGTTGTACCCATACCCCAGATCCACCAACCAACACCCCAAACTCAGGAGTAGGGGTTGCTTCAAGTTGGATAAGGTCATGGGAGTTTTCTGTACTAAATCAGGGCCTTTACAAAAAGCGACATGGGATTGCTTTCCATCTCTCTGCTACGCTAAGATTCAGCAAGGAAGTAGCTGTCTGCAAGCCAGAAGGGTCCTTAGCAGGGTCCTGCCATGCACATCCTGACTCAGACTTCAACTGCAGAGCTGGAGAAAATAGTTTTATTATTTGTTGCGGGAGGTCCTTCCACTCCTCCAACCAATAGCTGCTGAGATACCAGCCCATTGGGGCGTGGTCTCTCTCCCTTTAAAAAAGCGGCCACTTCCCTCTGCTCGCTCTCTTCACTTCCTGCTCTACCTCCCTTCCTGGTTGCGCAGACGGCTGTTGTCTGGGACGGTGATCTGTAAGTTTTTTCCTCTTTAAATAAATACCACCCTATTAATCATAATTCCAAACTGGTGTGGCATTGTTCGTGACTTATGCCTTCAATTATTGTTATTTTCATTTGTACATTTGTGTGTGTGTCTGTGTGTGCATGTGTATGAGTCTGTGTGTGTGCATCTCTGTGCATGCATATGTATGCATGTGTGTAAGTGTGTGTGCTGTGTGTGTATTGTTTGCATATATGTATGCATGCATGTGGAGGCTAGAGACCAACCCCAGATCTCAAATGCTATCCCTTAGGAGCAATGTACTGTTGACTGAGGTTTCTGTCCCACTTGGTCCCACAGCCATTCAGCACCAAAGAAACACACAGAAGTCTATATTAATTATAAACTGATTGGCCTATTAACTCAGGCTTCTTATTAACTTTTATAACTTATATCAGCCCGTAATTCTTTGTGTTAGCCACGTGGCTTTATACCTTCATCAGCAAGGTAGCTATATCTTGCTACCTCTGTGTCTGGATGACAACTACAGACTCCCTCTTTCCTCTTCCCAGAATTCTCCTGTTCTCGTTGCCCTGCCTCTATTTCCTGCCTGGTTGCCATGCCTATTCTTCCTGCCTGGATACTGGCCAGTCAGCATTTTATTAAATTAATACAAGAGACAGATACAGACATTTGTCCCACAGAAACATCCCTTACACTTTGGAACAGGATCTCTCAGTGGTACATACATAGCCATTACTAGGGCAGCCTGAACTGACTGTTTCGCTTTTGCCATCCCATGTAAGAAGTCTTCATTTGTTTTAATAGTGCAGAATATTTCCTTATATCCTGTATTGTTTTGGTTCTCATTAAGATCTATGAGCAACTTGAGATTAATTTGTTTGCTTAAGGTATGAGACAGGGATATGTTGTAATATCTGTAAATATCCAATTAACCCAGAACTGTTCATTGAAGTGATCATCTCTCCAAACTATCAGACACTCTTATTTTTATCACAAACTTGGCAGCTGGGTATGTATTTTTATATATGTTCTAGGCTTTTTATTCTTGTAGCAAACCTATATCTTCTTAATTGTTACTGTTTTACTATAAAAATTACTCTGACCCTTGTGTTAATTTTTCTTCTAATTTAATATTATCATGATTCTTTGGGAACGTACTTAATTTCTATATAATTTTTAGAATGAACTCATCAAATTATGGTTTTTTTTTTAAAATAAAAGCTTTTTTGAAATTTAACTAAGGATCACAAACTACAGATTAGCTAAAGAGCATACATTTTTTCACCATATCAAATTTTATTTATTTATTTAATTTTTATTTATTTATTTGTTTATTTATTTTGGTTTTCTGAGACAAGGTTTCTCTGTAGCTTTGGAGCCTATCCTGGAACTCACTCTATAGACCAGGCTGGCCTCAAACTCACAGAGATCGGCCTGCCTCCATCTCCTGAATAATGGGATTAAAGTCATGTGACACCACTGTCCAGCTAATATCAAATTTTATAATGTCTATAAATAGACAAGGTTTATGTTTTTAGTAACTCCCAATAATAATTTACAATTCTGTTTTAATGTTTTTATAAAAGTTTTGAATTATTTTTGAATTTTTCTTAAGAATTTAATATGTTGATATGTTATAGAAATGTATGTGTTTACATATTAATTTATATAACAGGTTTGATTATTTCATTTATTAATTTTAATAACTCAGATTATTTGTGACTGTATGGACACAAAACAATACCACACCATAAGCAAATGTGTTGCTTAGCTCCTTGAGTGTGACAAAGTAAATGTCTGACCTCACTGCAGGGTGGAGATTAACTTGAGTGTGCTCTGACACTATGATGGTCCTAGTTTGTGTTCTGTGGCAAAGGCCATGGCCAAAGGAAACTTTAGAGAAAAGAATTATTTGGCTTATACCTTATAGTCAGCCATGAAAGGAAGTCAGGGAAGGACCTGCTGTCATGTGCTATCATGGGGCAGTGGGGCTTGGTGGCTCCCTCTCCAGGGGCTGCTTGGTCTGAGATGGTAGATAACCCAGAACTATAGTGGTGGTACCACCCGCTGCTGTTGGACCCTCTCCCATCAGGGAAGGACCTGCAGCAGAGGTCATGGGGCAGCGCTGCTTGGTGGCTCCCTCTCCAGGGGCTGCTCGGTCTGAGATGGTAGATAACCCAGAACTATAGTGGTGGTACCACCCGCTGCTGTTGGACCCTCTCCCATCAGTTGTTGGTTTAGATAATATCCCCCAGATTTGCCCACAAGCAGTCTGATGAAGGCGTTTTCTCAATTAAGGTTTCCTTTTCACAGATGACTCTAGTTTGTGCCAAATCAACAAAACCAACGGGCCCAGATTTCTATTGGTTTAGTTCTGATTTCCCAGCCATCAGAATGCTGGAAGATGTCTCTTGTTTACCTTGTTTTCCTGGAAGCTCTTCTGAGTGCAGAGTGGACTCTGGTCCACACTCTGAGTCCGTGACCCTAATTTTTGATGGTTCCTGTGATGCTGCTGTATAGTACATGGAGCACTGTCTCCAGCCCTGGAATACAAACTGTTCTTATGTTAGTGTTAAGCACAGGCTAGGCTTGAATATACAAAACCTGGTGTGTGTGTGTGTGTGTGTGTGTGTGTCTGCGCTCATGTGAATTGTATAGATTCCCAGACATAGCCCAAAAGAGCTTTAAGTGTTTATCTCTGACTGACTCTGGAGTTTTGTTCCAGAATAAAGTAATACAAGACCCAATTTAATTCACTTGCCTGTGCATTTAGGGTGTGCCAAACAGGTGCACAGAGACCCTTGGTAAAATGATATTCCAGGAATTTATGGAATATATATGTCCTAAGCATCAAGCACTAAACTAACAGAACAGAGATCTTGGGGCTGCACACGGCAAGAATACATATTATAGAATTGGTGAAAATGGTCAGCAGCAAGAAAAATAATAATGATCAACTAAGCAAACTCCACGGACAAAGGGACATGATTCCTGGAGTTGCCGTGCTGTCATGAAGAATGTCCAGCCTTCAAAATGAATAAATGATGGAATTTGGTCTATAAATAGGAGAAGGAATCAATAGAAAGTATCCCTAAAACATCCCAAATCTTGTTTTTTTTTACACAAATAATTTTATGTCATATCTCTAAAGTATTTTCAGACACCAAAGGAACCCATTGAGAGCAGGATGAGAAGGAAGTCTCTGCAAAAAAAAATGAAATGTAAAAGACAAAAATCATTTTCACACTCACTAGTTATCATGTAGATGAAAGGTATAATAATTGGGGTGAAAAGTTAACTGTAGAAGTCCAAAGCAAATTGCATAGGCAAAAATGTGATGTCAGTTATAGTCTACAAAGATCACCCAGAAAACAGCTCAAAATATAATAAAAATGTGCAGTAAAATGATATAATAGAAAACATCCACTTAACAAAGAACAAGGGCAGGAAAAGACAAGCGGGGGAAAGATGTGGCGTGCAGAGTACGAAGGCGTTGCTGGTGCTCACGTGAAATATAGGTGATGCCTAATACTCACCATGGGCAAAGTCTGTCAGAATAAATTTTAAAAGTCTTTTGGGTTTATGCTCTCTACAAAATACTTTAAATTCAATGGCATGAATAAGGTGAAAGAAATAGTTTAAAAGATGTACCCAATAATCAGATCCACGGGGAACCAGAGTGGGAGTGGTATAATCACCTCGGTGTGTATACTCCCTGTCTTTGGAGGGGTTTATAAGGGCACAGCCACCCCACTAGTTTCATGCAGAAAGGTTCTACTGTCCTCAGACTCGTCATGGCTCTCTTTAGCCATTCCTGCATTTGATACGCCCCTGGAAACATGGATTCTTCTAGCTGACTGGATAGTTTCTGTCTTCCCAGAATGCCATGCCATTGGAGCCACTGTATGACACTGTTAGGAAATTATTAGTAGACTGCTTTGAAAAGCTACAATTTGTTATGAAATTAATAAAATATAATTTAAATGTAATGACTAAAAAGAGCCTAATAAGAAATGTGGGTAGATTGTAGAGAGTGGTATAAACCATAACCCTTGATTTTTTGGGAGATAATTGGTATAGCGATTCAAACCAGCTATGAGGTTTTGAAGGACATTTCCATCCCAGTGAGGGGGAAACTAAAGGTGGGGTACAGACTCTTGCTGTCAGCTCTGAGAACTTTGCTGACTTCCTCTGGAAGAGAGATTGGATACTGGACCTTAAAATACTTAGCACAGGTTCAGGAGATAGAGATAGATAAGAGATAGATGGATAGATAGATGATAGATAGATAGATGATAGATAGACAATAGGTAGGTAGGTAGGTAGGTAGGTAGGTAGATAGATAGATAGATAGACAGACAGACAGACAGACAGACAGACAGACAGATAGATAGATGATAAATAAGATAGATAGATGATAGATAGACGATAGGTAGGTAGGTAGATGGATGGATAGATAGATAGACAGACAGACAGATAGAATACACACGGGTCCATGCCCCAGGCATGTGCAGGCAGAGGCCAGAGGAGAACCTTGTTTTTGGTTTCTGTCTTATTACTGTGATGCAAAGTCTCTCCCTGAAGCAGAAACTCACCGTTTCTGCTAGACTGTGTATAAAGAGAACACAGCACCTATCACCCCTTTCTGTCCACTAGTACAATGCTGGGATAAGAGGCATACATGGCATACATGGCCACACCCAGTTCTTTTTTCATCTGGATGCTGGAAATTCGATCTCAGATCCTCATTTTTGTACAGCCTGTGTTCTTACACTAAACCACTGTCAGCCCCAGAGATTGCCCATTAAAATAGTTAGAGTGTACAATAAAGTATACATCTGTGAAGTAAAGATAAAAAAGTTTAAGTGAAAATTATTGTTACTATTGTGTGTTTTAATCAATGCAGCCAGGGGATCTACTATCTCCAAGGGTTTCAGCAATCACTGTGTACTTGGTCACAGTTATCTTTATCTCTAAGACTGGTTTATGGTGGGTGGTGTTGCTATTGTGTGTGTGATTTTTAAAGACACTTGGGAGCTTTTCAGGTTCACACTCCCCCTAATCTATCTGTAGTATTTGTGATCACCAGGCTAGTCACAATGAAATCATTCAACTGGCTCTATAACCATGCTGGATGTCAGTTTTGCAAGGAGATCCCAGAAGATTACTTCCTGTTGTGTAAATTTCTGTCTTTAGTCTTGTTTCTCCACATCTTCCTCTGTCTTTGTAGGAGAAGACTTCGAGGTGATGGTTTGGAGGGATTCTAGATATTCTGAAAGTTGCAGGTTATGTCCTAGGCATCCAGGCAATCCAGTTAGTGTTTCCTAACAGTGTATACACTCGACAAAGATGTCATTGGTGAACCGATACTGGAATTGTCTGAACAAATTCTTGTTGATTTGTTCATATGCCATATATTAAATGTCCAGATTACAATGCTTCTGTCAAAGTATGAAGGCAACAGAGTGTAAAATATGGTTCACCCTGTCAGTAATAATTAATCCATTGAAAAGACAGCCTACCGACCTAGCAGGGATTTATTAATGTATTCAGTTCTAATATTCGAGATTACTGCCCATAAAAAGAACTTTAACCATTTAAGTGTCTCATGCTGGCCTTATAAGCTAAGAAAGTGTCTATAACCTCTAATTGGACATATGACTTCTAGAATTGTACACTGTCAAATGACGAAGAATGGACTTTGATTCCAGCCTAGGCAGTTTGGATGATCACCTTACTAGACCTGGATGGAGGTGGGTGGTCCTTGGACTTCCCACAGGGCAGGGAACCCTGATTGCTCTTTGGGCTGACGAGGGAGGGGGACTTGATTGGGAGAGGGGGAGGGAAATGGGAGGCGGTGGCGGGGAAGAGACAGAAATCTTTAATAAATAAATAAATAAATTAAAAAAAGGGCTGTGTAACTGAGTAACTGTTTAACTAGAGGCCCTGCTTGTGTGTAGAGGCCAAGAGGAAGCTGAGTTTAGAGTGGCCAAGGAACTACGGAGTCATGTGGTTGTAACATAGTTAGTCCTGAACCCAGTGGAAGAGCTTGGCACAGGAGGAAAACACAAGCTACAGAGGCGACCAGGATGGTAAGGAATCATGGGAAACCGAGCTGTCAATCATTGCTGAGTGTGATGTATTTGGTACTTGCCATTTGATTCCCCAGAGACTGAAGCAGAGGTCTGGGTTGGGTGTGTAGTGGCTACAAAACTGGCTTACAGAATACGGCATGCTCAGCAAGGGGAGCCGTGGATTTAAGCCCAAGCAGGAGACAGAGTGTCAGAAATCATAGCTTCTAGTCAGTGAACGGTTTCTTTCATTTGAGTCTTTGGCGAAGGGTGGCTGGGTTCAAGGTGACTTACACCATGATACATATTTTATAAAATTGAAGTAATTAATTTTAATCACAAACATCGTAGGGCTGTGGTTTTCCTCAGTGACAGAAGTTTGACTCCGCTCTAGGAGATGCAGCTGTGCTTCTAAGTTGGACCCATGCCTTTTGCTCCCACAATTTAGCCAAAGATTAGCAGCCCACTCGCAAACACTGGCCTCTTTTCTTGTCTCACACAATGGGAGCCTTCATTTTTCTTCTAAAAGGCTTATCCACAATCCCACCCCCTTCTATGGACGCTTCCTACAGAAAGTCACACAGAGCCACACAGGCCTCTACTTGGTCTGGGTTCCTGCTGAGAGGTGGTGATTTAATGAGAACAAGGGTGTCAGCCCACATCGTGAGCGAGATTTTAATATTAACAGCCGACACATCTGATTCTCAGGAAGGAAACCACAATCGGCCTAAGCTCAGAACAAACACTCTGGCTTCTCACACAGTGGCCTGAGTGTCCCCTGGCCCCACCTCCTGAGAGGATGAGGCAGAGGGAGAGAAATATACTTCTCATATTTATACTCTCAAATCCTGCAAGTTGAAATCTCACTTTTAAAACTCCCGGAGCTTTAAAATTATTCAGAGGAGTGCATTTAAATGAACTTGGCTGTGAAACATAAAATATTTAGTTCCCTGCTGCACGCGAGCAGGCTCTCCTTTATTGTTTGGTGCCATCCTGTGAGACATCATTCCTGCGGATAGCTCACCCCCTCAGATTGCTGTTTGCTTTAATATTCCCCAATAATTATGTAATTAGTTCATCCCCTCTCCCACGCTCACCATCTCCCTCCTAGCTACTTGGCTTCTTTACCAGGGGGACCTTCTGGAGTTCTGTGTATAGAAATATTAAGAGGGACCATTTATTGCTCCTCCTGCAGAGTCACTCTAAACTCTGAATACTTTTACTCTCAACAACAAATGATGACACCTTCAGGCCACCATGGTGCTCAGCCATTGCTGATCCTGGCGTCGGCTTCACCCTGCCAGTTTTGATTTCTGAGCCTATGCATTTTTATATTGGAAGTTTGTTCTGAAGATATTTCCAGGTGTGGACACTCACTCTACCAGTGCCAGAAGGGTCTGCTCAGTCTGGTGCAGATGTGAGAGAAGGAAAATACTAACGTTCTTTCTCAGGGATGATGGGAGAAATGAAAAAAAAAAAAGCCCTAAAATCTTCAGTTAAAATAGATGGCCATTGTTTTGGCTTGATTATTTTTTAATGTGCTTGGGCTCTGTGAAGTTAAGAAGTAAGACAGCCACAGGAAGGGAAAGAGACATGGGAGGAGAGAAGAATCCTGAACTCCACAAGGCTTTACTATGAACAAAATATTAGTGTGACTGGCTTGGACAAATAGATGAGTGTTGCCTGAAGGGTAATGTTCTACTGTGAAAAGGTTGCATGGACTCTCAGAATCACAGAGGAAAAATATGGAAATCATCGCAACTACCAAATCCATCAGTGGGCACAGCATGGGGACCTGTCCTACAGGCTTCAGGTGCTATCTACCTACATCCTTAGCTTTGGGGAGTAAGTCACAGTTATCTGCTAAGTTCATATATCCTAATGGTGTGGGAGATCCTTCTGTCTATGTGTGGCTTTTATTAGTTAATGAATAAAGAACTGGCTTGACCTATAGCATGAGAGGAGGAAGGCGGGGTCAGAAAGACACCATGGAGCTGCCACCAGAGATAGACATGCTGAAACTTTACTGGTAGGACATGACCTTGTGGTTATATACAGATTAAAAGAAATGGGTTATAAGAAGCTAGAAGTAATGGGCCAAGCAGTGTTTTAATTAATGCAGTTTCTGTGTGATTATTTCAGGTCTAAGCATGAAGAAGCAGGCCCTCTTCCTACATCCTAAAACTTTACCTAATCATCCCAAAGACATTGCATTAGAGGTGGAGGCCAGTAATGAATGGCTATGCAGGGAATTATGGATAGTCTGAGATAATTCTGATTCTTTTTTTTTCTTTTTTTTTTGTTATTCTTTTTTTTATTGAGAAAAAGAAAAAAGTTTCCGCCTCCCCCCAGCCTCCCATTTCCCTCCCCCTCCTCCCACCCTTCTCCCCCTCCCCCCACTCCCCTCACCCTCCCTCTCCAGTCCAAAGAGTAGTCAGGGTTCCCTTCCCTGTGGAAAGTCCAAGGTCCTCCCCCCTCCGTCCATGTCTAGGAAGGTGAACATCCATACTGTCTAGGCTCCCACAAAGCCCAAACTTGAAGTAGGATCAAAACCCAGGGCCATTGTCCTTGGCTTCTCATCAGCCCCCATTGTTCGCCATAATTCTGATTCTTTATCTATAACATCCAACTCTCCATGATAAGAAGTTCTGGTCAGTCTTCAGGACCTGGATCCTTGGCACAGTCATTCCAGGGCACTTTGTTGCAGTGCTCACTGAGGAGTGATGAGAACCTAAAGATACCCCTCCTCTGAATGACAGAGGGGTCCCCCTCACAGCGTTCCTCAGCGAGAGCAGCAGGCTCCATACAAACGTGTCCCTTCTCAATACACATGCTGCAGACAACATATATGCAATCATAACAATCTATAAAGGAAATTGGCAAGGAAAGTCCTCATCGGCGTCCTGGGATGTCCCCCACTTTCTGGAAGCCAGATGAGAGAATGCTGAGTGGAAGAAATGAAGCTGAAATGGGGTTTAGATGAATTAAGCAAGAGTTTGGCAACAATCAGAACTGTTCTAAAATCATGACACTTGCCCCCAAATAGCAAACTGACCATGACTTAAGGTATTCAATTTATTATCATTTACTTGGCTCATTTGGGGACAAATGTGGGTGTCAGCTATATCATTACACAAAATTACCTAAAACTTGAGTACTTAACCCATGGTTCCAAGCTCTATTCATTTCACCGTGTTTTTTGACAATTACTGATACGGATGCCGTCTTCTTTGGTAGTACAAGAGCTATGTAAGAATGGTTCTTCTTTTACTGCAGCGAAGCACTTCATAGCACCAATGTGCATCATTTGGGGTTATAATTTGCAGCAATGAGAAAAGCAAAGACATCACCCTGAAAAACTGCACTGAAAGTCAATAATTGCTGAAAATAAAAACGTGACAATGTTGTCAGCCTTTAATGTCCAAGAACGAGCAGATAATATTAAAATATTCCTTAGCAGTTGAGTATGACTTAGATGTATGGTTTATATACATATATGTATGATTTACATATATATGTTTGTAAGGAACACATAGAGAGAAGAGAGAGACAGAGCTAAGATCCAGATAAATCCAAGACAAGAATAGTAAAGCAATTACAGAGAAAAGATAAAGGGAAACTCTAGGGTAGTGCCTAGAACAAAGCATATGCTTAATCAATACATAATCATCAGTTCAATGACAGGTGGTAGTGGCACAGGCAGATCCCGAGTTCAAGACCAGCCCGGTCTACAGAGTGAGTTCCCCAAAGTTACAGAGAAACCCTGCCTTGAAAAACTAGAAAGAAAAACCCATCAGCCTAAGCCGTAGTAAGCCCAAACTCCACTTCAGGGGACTGAGACTCCCTTGGTTGCTAGGGGAATGTCTGCTCTCCAGCAGTCTGCAAGACAGGTCTCCAGCCCCGTCTCAGGTTTAATACTCAGATGGGCTACACTGTCCTAGATGCAAACAGGGAGATATTTTAATTTATTGACAGATAGGGTGATTAGCATTCTTCTTGTGATTAATATTGATTTAAGGCAGAGACAACAAAGTCAAGATAAATGTCTAATGAACTAATGGCAAGGGTTAGGAAGAGAATACAAACAATGTTCTTTCAAGATTAACACATGTGCCAGTCTGGCCAGTCTGGTTTTCTCATTGGTTAAATTATTGTTAATTAAGTCCATGGGATTAGATTAGACAAACAGCATAATGATACAGCAATACAATACCCTTCATATCAAACTTAGGCACCAATAGCCCATTCTTTTCCAGAATATAATTCAACTTCTTTCTTACTTTCCTATTTAAGTGCCTCTACTCTTCTTTTAAACTAAAAATGTTCCTAGTGTGTTTGATATTTGATTGAGTTCATTGCCTGGGGAAAACAGATTATGAAAATAATATCTGGGTTGTAACATTTTAAATGGTGGTGTGAAATTAATGTTTTCCATAACACATAGCATGTGGATGATCACAGTGGCTGAGAGAGGTCATTAATTTGTAAGTTTCTCTGATGCACAATGTCTAGATATAGGAGGAAGGCCTATTTAGAAGGACAAATCTAAACATGAAGGGAAACAAACATGCTGTTAGCAGGACTAAAATTATATAGGCCATTTCTGGGAGGTAAAATAACATCAAAATACAGCAGGAGAGACCTACAGTGTAAGTAAGAATGTGCTGCTCTTCATAGGGACTGTGGGATCCAGCAGAGACCTGGGTGGGAACCCACACCATGTAGCTACTGAAAATAAGGATGTGCTGTGTATCTCTCTCTCTCTCTCTCTCTCTCTCTCTCTCTCTCTCTCTCTCTCTTTCTCTCTCTCTCTCTCTGTCTCTCTGTGTGTGTGTGTATCAAGGGACAACTTTTGGAAGTCAGTTCTTTCTACTACGTGGGTCCTGAATTCAAGACTTTGGGATTGGTGACAGGAATTCAAGAGGACTTCTTGCCAAACATCACTTAGTGATTTTTAATCCCAGAAGATGATGCTTGTATCTGAAAATGAAACTGGAAATGATTGAACAGAGGAAACATCTTGTAAAAAAACCTATGTCAAATGAGTGAAATAAGAGTATAGAAGTCACAACTTGAGTGGCAATCAAAATAGCCTACATATCCTGATAGTTTTTTATCGGTGTGATCGCCTTTACAGCACTCCATGTGATGAAGAACACATAGGATGCTGAAATATAAACAAAAGTGGATCACTAGGTGATGTGTGATTTTCCTCCATATGCTGTGAATACCATTGGTTAATAAGGAATCTGCTTTGGGCCTCTTGCAGCACAGAATACGGCAAGGCAGAAATTCCAAGTAGATAGTGGAGGAGAGAGTAGGTGGAGAAAAAAAGCCATGTAGCTGCCACAGGAGACAGATGCCAGATGCTGGACGGAACCTTACCGGTAGGCCACAGCCATGTGGTGATACACAGATTGATAGAAATTGGTTAACTTAAGATGTAAGAGCTAGCTCACAACAAAGTGGTTGGCCAAGCAGTGTTTTAATTAATACAGTTTCTGTGTGATTATTTTGGATCTGGGTGGCTGGGAATGAATGAGCAGCCTCTGACTACAACTAGGCAATTCTCCTGCCTTAGTCTCTCAATGGTGATAATAGGCATCAATCACCACACCTGGTCAAGTTTCTCTTTTTAATTACATTTACTCTTTATTGTGCACACAGTGTGTGCATTCATGATGTGCTTGTGAAAGCAAGAGCACAATTTGGGGAAACTGTCTTTGTTCTATTATGTCGGTTTCAAGGATCAAACTCAGGCCCTCAGGCATGGCAGTAAGCCCCTCAAGATTAAGCCAACCCTTTATCCCCACAAGTTTCGATTATTTTCACAAAAGTACCCATCATGTCATAATGCTTCATCAGCGTTTATTCAACATCAATTTTTTTCCACATTAGATTTTTCTAGTGCCTTTGTCCAGTAGGAAGGGATGATATAGACAGTTTGATTCTGTATTCTTCTGCCTTGACAAAATCAGATTATTTTTGATTATTTTCAGTGTAACTCTTAAATCCACTAGTATAATTCTTCAAGTTTATTTATCATCAAAATTGCTATTGTTAGCCCAACTTCTCACGACACAATTTTACAATTAATCTGCTATTTGGAGGTGAATTTGCATAGTATTTTAAAATACTGAGTTTTTGTCAATTCCTGAGGTAAGGTGTTAGGTAATGAGCTCTTAAGTGTAAAGTATGGTGATGAAGGACATGGTTTATTCTAAGTGTAGAATGATCAGAAAGACATCTTAAGACTCAAAATGGTTGAAAGAATGGCCAAAAATGATGAGAAATAGAAGAGCAATGTATCAAAAGGAGTGGACACCATTCAGCTTCATCTGCAGTTTGTTGTAAGGAGGCTGTTAGTTTTTCCCAGTGTACGGCAGCCGGCAGCTCAGCCCCAAAATAATCACTTTGAAGCTGTATTAATTAAATCACTGCTTGGCCCATTAGCTCTAGCTTCTTATTGACTAACTCTTACGTATTAATTTAACCCAGCTTCATTAATCTGTGCATCACTGTGAGGTTATGGCCTACCAGCAAAGTTTCAGCATATCTGTCTCCAGCAAGTCCATGGCTTCTCCCTTTTCTACCTCCTTTTCCCCTGCATTCAGTTTAGTTTTCCCTGCCTACCTAATTTCTTCCCTATCAACAGGACAAGGCAGTTTCTTTATTAACCAATGGTATTCATAGCATACAGAGAGGAATACCACATCACCTCCCCTTTTCTGTTTAAATAAAAAAGGAGGGCTTTAACTTTAATATAGTAAAATTACATATAACAAAACTGTTATCAAGCAAGCATTATAGTTATAATATTTGTTTCTACTTTATCTTTTATCATAACTAAGGAAACCTATAACTATAAAGATGGATTCTTCAACTCCATCAAAGACTCCAGAAGGATATAATATTACCTAAGTAAACAATAAGTTCTTTGTAAGCAACTTCCAAAACTCTAGAAATAACAGAGACATCTCACTGCCTAGACAGTCACCCGATGTTCTTTTTTTACCATTGAGGTATCCATCTTCAGCCTACAGGCCTATAATATCCAGCATACTTTCCACGAAGCAGGGTATTTTAAAGACAGTTCTGTCAATATTGGCAGTTTGTCAGTCACTTTCTTCTGTGTCCTGCAGAATGTCCTACAGACTCCTTCATGAAACAGAAACCCCAAAGGATTTTCTCACCTTTAGGCAAGTTCATAAGTCATTTCTCTGTGGGTCCTGCATGTCTAGTTCATCAAGCAGTCCAGGAAAGAGCAGTTTCTTGCCCAAATGGTTAACCAACTCCATGAGGAGCCCCTTTAATGCCCGTCTTCCTCCTGAAGTTGATTGGTGCTGCCAGGAGATGCTGTGTCTCACTTTCATGAAAAGTCCCAAGTTCTTAAAACATTTTAAATGCCATATTCTGTTGTCTTTCAAAGATTTGAAGAACTCCTATTCATCTGAAATACATCTCTGTACATCTAGAAAATGTAAATAACATGACTACAATTTTGACTATTATCAATGATTATTTATTAACCTATATGTCTTAATTATACTTTACATTGTTAAATGAGCTACACAAACATAATATCTTAATCAAGAGCAGAAATATATATATACACACATACATACATATATATAAAGTATAACAAAATTGACTTTAAATTTGTATCAATAAACCAAGATCTATACCAATAAAAATCTCTATAACATATCCCCTTTAAATGTAAACAAGCATTTATAAACAATATCTGAGAATTTGAACATAGTTCTCTAGACTATGTCCTGCTGATTGAGGTCGCTGTTAATCAGGTTTTACATGGTGTATCCTGTGTGTTGGTTCATCTCAATCAGCAATTGGGTGAAGTAATTTGGGGGGTGTTCATGGCAACCTTTTAGGGAGCCTTGGTCCATCAAATCATATCAGTCTGGCAGTATTCCACAGCTTCTCATCCTCTGTGGAAGCAAAAGGATCTCTTTTCCAAAGCAAGATATCCTTAGACTCAAATTTTAAACTCAAGATACCTTTGTGTTGATTTAACTTAGCAGTCTATACAATGAAATGTCTCTCTGTACTTAACTGCCTCGCAATCAAAAATTCAAATAAAACACAATAATATATATAATCCAGACTCTTTTGTCAATTTTCCATCTTTACATGGCTTATTTTTCTTTAGTCCCTTTAATCTATGACTGTCTGTACTCTGTCTCTTTAAAGACATTTTTAAACCATTTACTTCTTTTTATAACTGTCTATACTCTTTTTCTTCTCTCTCCCAAGCCTATGTACATTTCTCCAACCCTGTGATCCATTTGGAAGTCTTTTCCATCAGAATCTGTCTTTATTGTGTATCTGTAATTATTTTCTGACGAGAAATGCTTCTTAAAATGCTAAGCCCTTCTTATGAACTCAGGCAGCGCCATTGCTAGGAGAAATATGGCACTGCCTGCTTGCCCCACCTTGACTCAGTATGGCAGAGCTGTTCACGGCCTCTGAGAGCCATGTTCACAGCCCCATTTTTAGGCACACAACCAGTCTATGTTGTCATTAAGCAAGTTGTAGCAGTCTGCTCACAAAACCCATTTAAATGCTCGACCTCCTGAAAGAGTCAGCAGTTGCACTAGCAGCACAGCCGAGAAAGCTGACAATTCAAAACCATGGCTGTTTTTTTTTTCTACTGCTGAATCAGGAAAACCTCTCTTAAAGGAGCCGCAGCATGCTACCTACAGGCAAAGCCCATTGGCGAAAATAAATGTGGCTAAATATTGTTTTTTAGTATCTAGAATTCTTTTTCAAGCTTTCTCAGGTTTTATGTAGATTTTAGTTGGTCATGTTGGGTGCCAATTTGTTGTAAAAAAGCTGTTCATTTGTTTCCTGCTGCCTGGCAGCTCAGCCCCAAAATAACTACTCAGAAACTGTATTAATTAAATCAGTGCTTGGTCCAGTTGCTTTAACGTCTTATTGGCTAACTCTTACATATAAATTTAACCTAGCTCCATTAATTTGTGCATGATCACGAGGTCATGGCCTACCAGCAAAGTTTTAGCATGTCTGTCTCTGGCAGAGGCTCCATGGCTTCTCCCTTACTCTGCCTCCTTTCTCCCAGCATTCAGTTTAGTTTTCCCTGCCTACCTATGTTTGGCCCTATCAACAGATCAAGGCAGTTTCTTTATTATCCAATGGTATTCACAGCAAATAGAGGGAAATCCCACATCATTTGCCATCATGGAACGTCAACAGAGGCTACTTCCAGAAGGTGACTTAGTGAAAGAGACTGGTGGTCCTGCCTACTTGACAGGCCTACATTTCCTCCCAAGTCTCAACAACAGTTGGCAGCTTTTGTGTGACTGTAACTCATCTTGTGTGTTGGATCAGCATTCAAGAAGATGTTGACTTCATCTCTTCCCAGTCTTTGAAGGCACCAACTTGAAAGGAAAGTCAATTTCATAAAACAGACATTAATTTGGAAAAAAAGTATAAGTAGGTTCAGATAGAGTAGTGATGGGTGGCTTTAACATCTGCCTCTCAATAGATATATTATCTAGAAAAAAGCAACAAAGATACTTCAGAGGTAAAGTAGACCCTAGATTAAATGTACTTTACAACTATCTGTATAGTGTTCCATGCCATGGGAAGGAAATACATGTTCCCTCTTAGCAGTCTGTGGAACTGTCTCTACAGTAGGTCAAATTGTAGGCCAAAACTATCCTTCACAAACAGAGTTGAAAAACTTCCCTGTATCTTTATAGATCACAGGAAGCAAACCTAAAACAACATTCAGTATTTGGAAATTTCATGAGACACTTCTTTAATGAGCATCAAGTCATTGAAGAAATGAAGATGAAATCTAAAAGCTACTAACACTGAGTGAAAATCAAAGCACAGCCCCTTGGGACTTTTGGGGTCTAGCAGAGATGATACTTGGGCATTTACATTGGAAGAAACGTAAGAGCCCTTTCATATAACTCATTCATATACCTCATCGTCTTAGGAGAGGAAGAATAAGTTAAATCCAAAATGAGTAGATAAAAACAAATAGTAGGAGATGGAGAGATATCTTATCAGTTGAGAGCACTGACTGCTCTTCCAGAGGACCTTGGTTCAATTCCCAGCACCAACATGGCAGCTCACAACTGTCTGTAACTCTAGTTCTAGGGGACCTGAAACCCTCACACAGATATACATGCCAGAAAAAAAATGCATATAAAGTAAATATAAGAAAAAAGAAAGAAAAAACCAAATAGTAAATATCAGGGAAGACATTAAGAAACCAAGAGAAAATTGCAAACAACCAATGAAACAAAAATATGATTGTTTGAAAACATTATGAGCAAAAATTTCTCAGCCCAACTAAGTAAAAGAATGAGAAAGAAAATGAGGCATGAGTGAAGGAAGAGATAAACAGGGAACATCTGCAACAGACATTCATGAAAACCAGATCATTAGGGGGTGCTTTGAAAGTCTACCTTTCAAAAAGCTGTAGAACCAGGAGAAAAGGATATACTTCTAGACAGAGATGATATGCCAGAATTAAATTAAGAAGATACAGTGCAAACCTGTGTAGAGAGGCAAAGATGACTGCAGAGGTAATAGAGCTCCCCAAGGGGGAAAGCCTGGGGTAAGACGGATCCACTGCTCAATCCTATCAGACATGCATGCTCTTCTTGCTTCCTCTAAGCAGGAAGGGAAAGACCATAGTATGTCAGTCGCTTTTCTCATTGCTAGAAGAAGAGACTTGGCAAAAGCCACTTAAGGAAGATTTATTTTGGCTCCAGTTTCATGGTGGGACATCACAGCAGTGGTAGTTTGAACCAGATGGTCACACTGCATTTACATTCAAGACAGCAAGAGACGATTGCTTTTGCTCAGCCACCTTTCTTCCTATACCGTCTGTGACTCCAGGACACAGAATGATAACACCATGGTTAGGGCTTGTCTTCTGTCAAAGATTAATCTAGATAATGTTTCCCAGGCATGCCAAAAGGCTTGTTTCCATGGCGATTCTCAATGCTGTCAGGTTGATGGTTCATATTTGTCATCAAGTCTATCAGGTTCCTTCCAGAAAGCCAATGTTACTCTGATACCAAAAGTAAAATAAAAGCCTTTTTTCTCAATGAACACAGACACAGGCTCCTCAGTTAAATACCTGTAACTTAATAAGACACTGTAAAAAGCCATGCACCATGGACAAATTAATGTTACTCCAAGAGGGCAGGGATGGTTCAGTGTATGCTTGTGAATGAATGAATGAATGAATGAATGTATTACAATATGTAAGTAAATGAGGGGACAGAAATTACATAGCTTCAACAGAAACAGAAAAGGTTTTGACAAGGTTCTACATCCCTTCTTGATAAAAGAAGAAAACACAACTGGGGGCTTGTCCTGATGGTGGTGGTGGCCAGTTCCCAGAAAAGAGGTAAGGAGTTGGTGAGGGAAGGATGAGTCAGGCATAAAGGTCCAGAAAATCTTGCAATCTGATTGACTAGCAGCCAGAGTGCTTCTTTCTTTTTATAGAATTCAGTATGCAGTGATAGATTCATATTGTTCCAAAACAGAGATCATGTAATTTTTTTGTTTTCTGACACATGTATAACTTTTTGCACAGCTGGAGTCATAAGTTAGTCATCACTGAATCTGTCACAGAACAGAGTTTTCTTTTGCAACCATTTTCCCTTAAGTTTAGTCAACAGAGTTATCTTTTATAGTCTTTTTTATTTATCAACTCTATAACCCAATTTTTAAAAATCTAGAGGTATATGACAGCCTGTTCTCAAGCTGGTAGTTCTTGTGGTTTCAAGGACACTAGACAGAAAGAAAATTTTCAAGCCAAATTCCCACGAAGTGTATTATTAATTCCTAATGGTATTATTAATTCTTAATTCTTGGTGCCTAGAGTGCACAAAAAATTCTCAGGCCCAAACTGTTGCAATTATTATTCAAATTCTGACATAAGATAATGTTCATATTTTATATCTTTATAGAATTTATTTTATATTAATTTATTTATTTATAAGTGTTTAGAAGCTTAAACACTAATGCTGGCGTTCTTGTGTTCCTCGGTCATAAGAATCCACACTGGCCCTGCACGAGCTACCTTTTCTGAGAAAGGGAGGTCCTGACACCTCATTCTTCTGTCATCTTTCTACACCATTCTTTGCCCATCAGTGTAAGTCCATGTGTAGGGCAGAGGTGAGCAGCTAACCTAAGTTTTCTGTTGTGTATTGATGTGGGAGTCTTCTGTTTTGTGTTGATTTCATTGGTTAAATAAAGAAACTGCCTTGGCCCTTTAATAGAACAGAAAATTAGGTAGGCGGAGTAAACAGAACAGGATTCTGGGAGAAAGAAGCTGAGTCAGGGAGTCGCCATGATTCTCCCACTCCAGACAGACGCAGGTTAAGATCTTCCCTGGTAAGCCACCTCATGGGCTACACAGATTATTAGAAATGGGTTAGATTAATATGTAAGAGCTAGCCAATAAGAGGCTGGAACTAATGGGCCAAGCAGTGTTTAAAAGAATACAGTTTCCGTGTAATTATTTCGGGTATAAAGCTAGCCGGGTGGCGGGAACGCAGCCTGCCGCTCCTATTACAACAGTGTATGTCATGTACTCGCCTGAGGATAGAGTAGGAAGAAGCTTGTCGTCTGATCTGTAGCCAACTCCTCTAGCCCACCAAATCTTGTTGACCCTTTTAAGTTACTTTGTTTCAATTATCTTGTTCCTGAGTAAGTAGAGGGACAGATATTTGAAGAATGTGTCATAGCTTCATAAAGAGACCTGTGACTTCTTTATGTGTGTCACAACCTCAAATGCATAAGGAAGACCTTCATGTAAATAAGGTTATCTCCCTAAAAGTGGGAGGGGTAGTATGCTCAGAACTTTCCTGGAGAAGCTTACAAGCAGTACTCCTGGGAGAAGGCATAAATGATTCATAAAAAAATTTCTGGCGATCCAATATCCTCAAATTATACAAACATTAAAAGTCCCCAAGCATGCAACATGAGATCAAAAACAAAGGTGGCATGGCGGTTATAATGTGGCTCAGCTTTGGTGGATCTTTGTCAAGCAGCTGTGCTGGCTTTATAAATTTTGCTGTTCCCATCAGATATGACTATGCCAAAAATCCAAACAAGACCTGAAGTCACAGAACATATAAGCCTACATTTAAAAACCTATAGCCAGCATTGCATTCCCTGGAGATAAACTGAAAGCATTTATTCCAAAGTTGGGAATGTGGAACGGAGTCTGTTTTCTTCCCATCTGTTCCATACAGAAGCCTCAATTCTTAGCCATAGCTATAAGAAAAGAGAAATGAATACGAAAGATACAACAGGAAGGAACAAGGGTGCAGTATTCATCGTATTCATCACCCAACATCTACCCCTTGGAGAAGATCTGATCCTATACTTCAATCCTATATTGAAGACTGTCAATACTTCATCAGAAAATTCCTAGCTCTGAGGAGCACTTTCAGGAAATAGAATACAATGAAGCATGCAAAAGTTATTAACTTCCTTATACACAAATAAACTTTATGGAAAGAAATGATGAAAAAAACTAGCATTCAGAATAGCTTAAAATTGTCTGGGAATAAATTGCTGAAGAAGGCCGGGGAGAATGACACAGAAACGTTTCAAACATTGAAAATGTTTAAGAAGGGACTGGATGGTGCGAGACTTTACAACTGAAGGAATTAACAGTGTGAAAATGGCGATGCTACTCCAAATGATCCAGAGATTTAAATTCGTTGTCACTTTTTCTCATGGAAGTTAAAGTCTAAAATTGTTATAAATCAGAAAAAATGCCAAGGAACCAATGCTGTCCTAAACATAAAAAGTAATTATGCTTTAATTTTTATAATTATGACTTCAATGTAGATAACTTGCAAGTAAAAATCATAACATGGCAAAGTTAGCCAGACCAAAAGTATATATCTATATCTTTGCATGTATGTATATATAATACACATATATGAAGTGGTGACACTTCCAGTTAGATTTTACATTTTCACTCAAATATTTTAATGCACTTATATGTTACTACACATAAACATACATCTACAAAACCACGACAGTGCTAAAATTAGGAAAACAATTAGCTGTATATCCTCTTTCATGACTCCTGTGCTCATTACCTGCATCAGTCCTTCCTCATTAGCCAGTGTTTGCCCTTTCTTGTTCTTCTTTCTACATGTGCTGTATCCACATGTATGCTTCTTTGTTATCTTTTGGTAACCCAAACCATCACTCTATATATTTGGTATGATATAGATCTTTTTTTCTGTTTCTGAAGTTAAGATGTCACTCTTTGGTAACAGTATGCAAGAGAAAAGACAGTCGGTATAACAATCTCTATTATTGCACTTAGTTTTATACTTAAAATCATTCATTTGTATTAACTAATTTTTGAATAACAGTGCAGGAGACCTTTCCAGCCTAGTTACTCTTTCTCTACTATGGAATGCAAGGGTAGAAAGTGAGCTCGAAGTTCAGACTATCCTGCTTTGGTCTGAGACTGACTGCATTCTTGCTACATGTGTGGTGTTTATTTTGTCTGTGGATGATGTAGTTCAGCAGTGCTCAGCTTCTGGGTAAGAGAAAACTATTACATTAGCTTTGTCTATAAATTGGGACCATTGGGATAGACAACTATGCTTGTTGCTGTGTGATTTTTCACAAGATGTTGTAGTCTGAATATTACTTGTGCTGGCTAGATTTATGTCAACATTACACAGCTTAGCGTCATCTGGGAAGAAGGAATATTCATTGAGAAAATTCTTCTGTAGGCTTGGTCTCTAGGCAAGTCTATAGGGCATTTGCTTGATTGATGATTGATGTGGGAGGGTCCAGACCACTGCAGGTGGTACCATTCCTGGGAAGGTGGTCTAGGGTAGTCTAAGAAAGCAGACTAAGAATGTCACTAATGGTAAAACCAGTAGGCAGCATTCCTCCATGGTCTTGATCAGTTTTTGCTTTGACTTCCCTTCATGAAAGGCTGGGATAGGGTCATGGAAGCTGATACATACCCTTTCCTCCCTAAGTTGCTTTGTGTCATGGTGTTTTTTATTGCAATAGACTATACTTTCAGGGATCATTTCTATAATTTGTTACTAGAAACCCTAAGAATACACTTAACAAACCAGTAGCTCCATGGGTATCTCCTGCAGGGTATCTCCCTTTGTTCTCTGTGTCAGGTAGTTTCAACATTTGTGTGATGATTATGAGGGTGAGTGGAGGCTTCGGTCCCCGTATAATTCAGTTAATTTCTTTTTATTTATTTATTATGTGTACAGCCTTCCATGTGTGCCCGCATGCCAAAAGGGGGCGCCAGGTCTCATTATAGATGGCTGTGAGCCACCATGTGGTTGCTGGGAATTGAACTCAGGACCTCTGGAAGAGCAGTCAGTGCTCTTAACCACTGAGCCATCTCTCCAGCCCCTCAGTTAATTTCTTAGTTAAAAAAATTAATGAAACTTGGCACAGTTGGCACACGTATTTCTAATCTTTCTATCTTGGTAAACATTAAAGATTACAAAAGTGACATGCCACAGAAATGTAGGGGACACAATAGAATCCATCATTACTACTAGGGAAACTCATTACTAATTTGTCTTTATGTAGAGAACAAACATATATATATATATATATATGTATATATATGTGTGTGTGTATTTATATATGTGTCTGTATATATACATATAAATACTTCATGATGTATATGTACTTAAATGAATTTAATTCTGATTATATCAGATTAAAAAGTTAATTGTTTTGAATATCATAAAACAGATTAATGAACAAATTCTGGAGCAAGGCAGCATACATGTGTGTGTGAGATTGTGTGTGCACATGTGCATGTGTGTGCATGTGTCGTCTGAGCGTGTACATCATCTGTGTGTGTGTTCAATGTACGTAGAAGTCTGAAGTTGATGCTGGGTATTTTCCTTGGTTGCTCTCTTGCTGTGGGACAATGGTCTGTACCCTGTCACTTATATGGTTTAATAAAATGCTGTTTGGCCAGTAGCCAGGCAGGAAGTCTAGGCCTGGTGAGCAGGCAGGAAGTAGAGGCAGGGTGACCAGAATAAGAAAATTCTGGTAAGAGGAAAGACTCAGTCTGCAGTCATCACCCAGACACAGAAGAAGAAAGATGATAATGCCTCACTGATAAAAGGTACCAAGTCACATGGCTAACACAGATAAGAATTATGGGCTAATTTAAGATGTAAGAGTTAAATAAGAAGCCTGAGCTACTAGGCTAACCAGTTTATGATGAATGTAGATCTCTGTGTGTTTCTTTGGAACTGAACGGCTGTGGGACTGGGCGAGACAGAAACCTGCCAACACTCTCTTCTTATCTACCTAGACAGAGTCTCTCATTTGAGCCAAGATCTCACCTGTTTGGCCAAACTACCTAGCCAGCTGGCTTGCTCTTGGAACCTTCTTAAGAGTTGGGGTTATGGGAAGGCCCCATTCCCAGCCAGCATTTGGAATCCTTGGAAGTTCACAGTGTACTATGTCCACAGCCCTCAGAGATGAGTACACATACAAGTTCTTGAAGGGTAATTTGAAAATATTTGTTTCTCATTTTTCCACAATCACCCATCTCCCTGCCCTGTGCAGGTAAATTGATTATTTAGAATTGTTTGGATTGATAGCTCAGTTTGCCCTCTAGATTGTTGATGCATGGTCCGTCCTAAGGATGGTCTTCAGCACTGCTAGCAATTGCTCTTTCGAAAGGCCCACAAGTAGTTCAGTGTGCTCTCTTTGCCCCCAGTGCCTTTTAGGTCATTGTCAAAGGGACACCTTTACTCAGGGTTTTCATGCAGCCCCTCAGGCTAAATTCTAGACACTGCTTCCTTCACTGACATATAAGATGTAGAAACAACAAGTATCTGATGTAAGAAATATACCATCCTTGTATGGGGAGGCAGCAGTGAGCATAAATAGTTTTCACTCCAGAGCACTGCTGTAAGAACAGCACAAGCCGTGGTGTGCATAAACTTCACATATGATGAAGTGCTTACCACTGAGATCTGCTGGTTCTCAACAGAGCTAACAAAAGGCATATGGAATTGAGGTACTGATTCAGTTAGAGATATCCCTCAATCTACAATAGAAGATGGTACTAAGACACTGGCCCCCAGCAGACACCCAAAACTTGACCTCTCAGGTTCTTTAAATAAAATGGGTATTTGCACATCACACACACAGTCCTTCTGATACTTTTTGATATCTTACTGATCGAGTAAAAAATTGGTATAAATAGTTATTCTACTGTATTCTCTGGCAAGTAAAGACACTCACCTGAGAGTCCATATATGTTCATCATGGATGGAGCTCCTGTACGCCTACTACACTGTATCAGTAGCAACCTCAGGAGATGCTAAACTTGAACTGGCTGAATCTGCAAGCACAGGACTAAGCAAACTGTAATCAGGTTTTTCTGATTCCAGAAAAGCCATTGTAGCTAGGTCCCTTATCCTTCCTAGACATCCATTTTGTTCCTGTAAATAAAAAAAAATGAAATGAATATTTTGACAAAATATTAATCCAAGATCTCTATGAATTCAAGAACAGCCTTGCCTATATAATGAGTTCTAGACCAACCAAAGCTATATAATATGTCTTCCAAACTCAAAATAATAATGGAAATAATAATGATAATAATGTATCTGGAAAATAATCACAATTTTGAGCCTATTAATAGGTGCTCAGGAAATAAAAATGAATGTTAGGTCAACTATGTGCATCTCCCAGAGCAAACAATATTTCTTTGAAAGAGTAGCAGTTGGTCTTGGAGAACCCACTTATTTCCATTCTGTCTCTGCATACTGCAGTCTAGGCTTTAGCTGACTATGAGAGGGCCAGAGGAGAAATGGCCTTCCTGGCACCACATCCTTCTATCTATCTATCTATCTATCTATCTATCTATCTATCTATCTATCTATCTATATCTTTTATCTACCTACCTACTATCTACTACTTATCATCTATTTATTCATTCATCTATCAATTATATATTATCCATATATCTATCCACCTATCAATAATCTACCTGGATACAGAGGCAGAGGCAGGTGGATCTCTGGGAGTTCGAGGCCAGCCTGGTCTACAAGAGCTAGTTCCGGCACAGGCACCAAAGCTACAGAAAAACCCTGTCTCGAAAAAACCAAAAAAAAAAAAACAATCTATAATAATCTATGTATCCATTAATGTGTTAATAATCTATCAGCTATTCATCACATATATCTGTAATCTACTGCCAATCATACATTGATAAATCATCCATCTTTCATCTATTTGTCTATTATTTATCCAAAAATCCAACTATCATATATTTATGGCATATCATCTACCTGTCTATTTATCTAGCTATCTATCATATCATCTATGTATGAATGCATGTATGTATGTATGTATGTATCTATCTATCTATTCATCTATCTATCTATCTATCTATCTATCTATCTATCTATCTATCTATC
>JABTXL010020138.1:3475807-3489557 GCA_025134845.1 Neodon shergylaensis | reverse complement strand
ATCTATCTATCTATCTATCTATCTATCTATCTATCTATCTATCTATCTCTACCTAACTGTATATTTTTTGTTTCTTTGACATGAGCTCTCACTATGTCATACAAGCTGGCCTAGAACCTAGGATCCTATATCCTTGGGCTCCTGAATAACAAAGTTACCAGGGTACACCAACAACACATAGAACCTTGTCTTATAGAAAAACAAGTCTTTAACTCTTGCTGGAATCTGTGTGTTTCTCTCTCTGTATAGATAATACATTTTTTATTTAAAAATTGAAGTTTGAATATTTTTTCTTTCTTTTCTGACAGTAGCTTTCAGTTTCTTAAAACACATTTATTTCCAGTACATGGGGCTACAGGACAGAAGAGATATTTGTTCTGGCATGTTTTCTCTCCAAACCTTTGAGTCGGGTCTTACAGAGGAGTCAGGTGTGGTTTTATGGTGACATAAAATGGCAGACACAGGCAGGTTCTCCTGGATGAATTCCTCATGTGTAGGCAACACTGACATGTACAGGACAAGCCAGTGGATTGCCTCATGCATTAGAGAACCATAGGACCCATGTCATGTCATCACATGAGAGACACTGTGCCTAAAGTTCCTATGTTCTTCTCTGAATGTCACCCAGACCCCAGGGTCCCTTTAAGAGAGAAGACATAGTCTGTATCACAGCTGTTCTGTGATTTCTGAGGACCCTAGAAGAGACAAGTTAAGTTGGACATTTTCATCCCATGAAAAATTGGTATAAGGTAGGCTATTTGACGGCAAAGCTAGGGTTCTGCTTCAATAAAATATTTAAGAGTATCATCAAGATTCAGAGGACAGTGCTATGTTATTGAACCTGGCCATGCTGGAATCTTAAAGGTTGGGTACAAGATATCAAACAATATAATAAAACTCATTTTCAGATATTCAATCAGGTCGCAGCTGACATCTGTCCCCAAGAGAAAGGAAATGGTGAGAATTATGGCCGAATCAGGTCATATCCGGTTCCAGTCCTGCTGCCCTTGGTGTAGGGAACACAAGCAAGGGAGCTCTTCATGTATCCTGGTTTCCTTCACCAGAACTGGATGCTTCTTGCCACCCATTGCTGGGGTGATGTCACACATCATTCACACAGGAAATGTCCCAGTGTGGCCCTCGAAGTATCTCTTTAAGTTCAGTTATGTCAACTCTGTGAACTCCTGTTTATAATTATACTCAGGTGATTTGGATGTGTATGCCTATCATTGTTTTTAATTGAACTCGGCATAGCAACTAGTAAAGAGTTCCTATACAGGGAGAGACATGGCTTGTGTTTTGCACTTCCAGTTTGGTCATGAGCACAGGCAATGTTTAAAAAAATACACATCACAACTTCTCACCAGACAGAGAAGATATGCTGGAGCAAGCCAGTTTCCTGAAAAGCACCATGTCTAGCGATATGGAGATGGTTTTGTTCCTTCGGCTTGAATGCTGCCTTCAAATGCACCAACTGATTTTTGCTGATCTCTTACTAGAAGGTCGTTTGTCATCTGAATGCTCCTGCTGTCGACGACACAGGCGGAAACAAACCTGTGGTAGTCGCAGACATGTGGGTCTGAGGCTAGTGCTGTTGGTCGTGGGACTTTAGGATGGATAATACATGAGGTGAAACAAACACCTACTCTTATTCTTGGTTATAACAAATCTCAGTAGGTATCAGAGAGCACAAGTCATTTACAGCTGACATCTTTAAACCATCACAGAAGGAGGGATGGAAATGAAGGCATCTACCCTCCAGTTGCCACATATTTGGATCCTAGGCTCAACTGATGTTTGCATTGCTTGTGGCAAGTTCCTAAAAAACTTGGAAGGATGTGTATGCTCAAACAATCATTTGCCAATTTTCCATATCAGTATGTGCATATCCAACTGATTTTAGGGCCTTCTAATTCTGTGACTATACCACAAGCTGTGTAATTGGTCCCTATTGACAGATTATCTACTACCAAAACATATTGATAACTCTATACTACATTGTAAGATAGATATTACCAATGCAGACTGTTAGAGAACAATACTAATAAGGAAAAATATAATACATACCAGAGTCTGTTTCTCCTCTTAAGGCTGCCCTACAATGAACAGTCCAGTAGTTTAGTGCTGTGTGTGATACCACATGGGACTGGCTGTAAGGTAGTCCTGGGACAGTAATGAACTGGCTGATGAATAACACATAGAAATGACTAAGGATAAAAATCCATTCCTCTAATGCAGGAATAGAATTTATTCATAAGACTCCTCCAAAAATAGACCCAGCTTTTAAATAGTACACACCCGAGAGACCCACACCACAGCAAATATTCCATGCAGCTTGCCCACACCATGAAGTACTGACAACTTCTTTTGACCAACAATTTGGGGTATAACTCGACTGTCCTTTTGTCAGTGTCCAATGCCACCTATAGTTTTCGTGACCAGAGAGCCATGAGCCTGGAGGTGGCTCTGCACAGCACACCTTCCCCTCGGGGGAGCTCCGAGGAGCCAAGCCAGTCTGTGAAATGTGTCTCCCACCGTCACATTGACAAGGCTAGGACAGCATTCATCTGGAACAACCCGCCACATGATGCCATGGTGTCCTGTCAATACGCTCACTTGGCCTGTCACGGCTGTCCTGACACAAAGCTTGTTCTGTCTGGTAACTGTCAAAGATACCATTACATTGGCAGCCCCGGCGGGTGACACACTTGACTCTCTCCCTCTTTTGCAATCTCATATGATCATAGATAAAGAGAAGGACTGGCGATAAGTCAGTCTGTTTCTAATGAGTAAAGTACCAGAGTGAACTCATGCCTTCCGTTTAAAACAACATGACAGATGGTTCATAGAAGAGAGAAAGCAAGGCAGATCCCCCCCGCCTACACACACCCCACTCACATGCAGGTACCCTGCCCTGGGTTCCCCCTTCCTCCTCCTTCCCTCACCTCTCTTGCAGCCTGCTGAGTCAAAAAAAACCATACCTCAATAAAGCCTTCAAAGAGTTTAGAAAAATTATTGAATATTGTAGAAATTCTTCAAATGTGGACGTTGTAATAGTGGAGAACGTTCTACGTTCAACAAGGTTTGGGCTCAGGAGCACTGTGTGCAGTCTCCCTCCCTGGGGGTGTGCAACTTGCCGTGTCCAGGTTGATCAATTAATACCTTGACAGGAAACCAAGGTTCAGAGTGCAGTTTGAGCAAGATGTACCCAGAGTGAAGCTGGATCGACGCTATGGTGAAATGTTACTCTTTTGGCAACTGCCTCTGGCTTTTAACTGCTTCAAATTAAAACATTTTTTAAGACTCTGAATGACAAAAGACTGGGTTTGAGTCTTGAGAAGGGAACTTTCTGAAGACAGGAAGCTGCATCTTTGTGAGGAAACACTGGCTTGCTCCCCTGTGGTCTCTGCCTGTCACACTTAAGGAGCATTGGTTCAGCTGTGTCCACACATTGATCTGTTGGAGCCTCAGAGTGTTCAGCTTGAGAGAACATTACTTCAACCTTTAAAGAAATATTCAGCCAGAAAACACCGAGGGCTCAGAGCAGGCAGCCATCCTTTAGTCTCCTGAGACAGAGAGACAGAAACACAGAAGGTGAGACATACAAAGAGAGAGAGAGACGAGAAGAGACTGGGACAGAGAGGTAGACACAGAGGGTAAGACACACAGAGACATAGGCAGGTACACACACAGAGAACGAGATAGACAGACAGAGAGGCAGAGCGTGAAATACATGCAGAGAGACATGGAGAGTGTGATAAAAGTGCCGAGCAGATTCAGAGTTTAAAATAGCAACAGCAAAGAAGCAGGAGATGCATGGAGGGCAGAGGTTAATTCCATAAGCCAAAAAGCTAATGCCCTGATTGAAAGGGGGAATCATGCATCTGTACTTACAGTTGCAAGCAAGAAGGCATGCCGGCTGGGTAGCCTGCAGCCCACAGAATTAGAAGAATGCTTTCAGAGTCTTGTCGTTCTTTATAGACCAGAGGAGAGTCTTGTCAGCAACACATAGAGAGCTCTTCTCCTCAACCATCGACACAGGAAAAGCCTCCCATGGTGGGGAGGTGTGAAATCCTGTGTAGGCAACCCCCCTCTTTATGCCAGGGCATATTTGATCCACATAGGAGGAAAGTTTTAAAAATGGCTGCATGTAGCTCCAACATTGACCTGCTGCTGTTCAGGCATCCAGAGCCAGAACCTGGGCACAGGCAATCCAGTCCCAAAGTCTCTGGAGAAGAAAGACTTTCTGAACAAGCTATGGCGGTGGCAGCTGGAGGTAGGAGCTGGGGAGACACAGGTGCTACTTAAATACTGCCGTGGGGAAGGGAGCTAGATGGACCAAGTACGGATAGAAGATTTCGTGCGTTCTTGTTTGAGTTATGCATGTAAAACTCAGCCCCACTTTAGGGAATGCAGTGGCTTGTATTAGGAATTGGTCCCAGATGGTCTTCTCCGTCTTTATCTTCCATCCCATTTCCATTGAGGAAGCACATCCTGCTAGCCCAGTGTTTGCTGGGATCTGGAAATAAGAAAAATCAACTCGGATGGAGCATAAACAGTACCTGTAGCTGCCGCCTGTTTTCCCAGCTTAAATGGTCTCTTGTTGCCATTTTGGGAGTTTGCTTTCTCTTTGCCCCGCCCTGCTCCTTCCCTGTTCCTCTGGCTTCTATGGGGTTTGGCTCTCCACCCGCCATTATCTTAATTGCCATTTCAGATTATCTACTCATGGTCTGTAAGTCACCCTTGGAGATGAGAAATACTCGTGGGCTTGGACTGTTCTCAACTTAGGCAACCCCTTCTTCCACCTCTTCCTGAAGTTGGGGAGATCTGCTTTCCACCAAGATCTTCCAGTTTTGCCTATCCATACTTGAGCCTTCTTAACCGTCAAGACCTCATTTCTTCGGTGTGGGGTGTTTAATTCTAATCTTCCAGCTAATTCATTATCAACTCCTGGGTGTGAGGAAGATGGCTCTCTCAGGGAAGGTTCTGGAGGGAATTTCCTTGCACATCATCAAGATACTCTTACACGTGCTCTACCCTGGTCCAGACAGCCTTTCCTTTCCCGGGGAATGGTGGCGAAAGGAAAAGAAATGGTCTGTCCTGGCTGCTAGGATCTCACTGCTGATTCAGTATGAGACCTGCACACATAGAGAGAGTTACTCAAGCTCAGAGTTAGCATGGGAGAAACCTCTCCCTCCTTCAGGGATGAAACTTGATGGAAAAATATTAGGTGACCTGAAGTTACCTCGCCTTCTTACCATGAGCCAAGTAAATGGAAGAGGAGTTTGCTTTGCGGCAGAATAGCCTTGATGATTGAAACAGGCGGGATGGTATCCTGGAGTCCCACCCAGCCATAGGAATATCCTCTCTTCTTTGCAATGGGAGAGAAGGGTTCTCCATCACTCTCTGCACCTCCCCTGTGCCAGTGTGTTCTCCCCTCCCTTCCCCATTTCTTTCTCCTTTCCTCCTGCACTCTGATATAGAAAAATGAATTTGGACTTTAAACGTAGACATTCAAGAGTGATCAAACAGTGCTAGCTGTTCCTTCACCTCCTGGGTTGCTTCTCTCTCCATCTCCTATCTTCAGACACTCCCCTTTACACGCGCACCCCATTTGCTGTTGCTCAGTGATTACAGAAACTAGAACTTTGTGTCTGTCCTCACTGTCATCATTTCAGTCCTCTATCTCCAGTCTGTCCAGTGTCTCTCCAATCTTTCTGGCCACACTGAATTATTAAAATCTTGTTTCAGTTCACTGTCAGCCCTCACTGTCAGCCTTCTCTTCTTCTTTTTCCTGTATATCCTCACTAATCCCATGCGATTTTATATTCCCAAGATTTCATTATCCTCTGTGTTTGAGTTCATTATTTTCTATTCCCTATGTGACCATTTTATACTAAATGATTGAACGAATCTCTTGCTGTCCTTTTGGACCCCTGGTCTGACTTATGCAGGGTATCCCACAAGACTCTGGAAAAGTGACTTTGAGTACAGAAGAACATGTTGGTCTTGTGATTCTGAAGGCCTTTATCAATTGTCTCCATCAAATAAAAGAATGGCCAGACTTCAAAAGAAATAGTAGATATTAATGTACTCACAGAGCTGTGCAATTGCCAATGCCGTTGAATTTTAGATTATCTATATATTTTAGAAGTCTTTTTTCTCCAAAAAGAAATATTTTATTCTTACACAGTGACTTCCCAATCCTCACTCAAAAAGTTTTCAAACTGGATGTTGTAGTGATATTTCATTTGTATCTTATTTTATTTTTTTTTTTTTGTTTTTCGAGACAGAGTTTTTCTGTAGCTTTAGAGCCTGCCCTGGAACTAGATCTTGTAGACCCCCAGGCTGGCATTGAACTCAGAGATCCGCCTGCCCCTGCCTCCCGAGGGCTGAGATTAAAGGCGTGCGCCACCACCTCCTGACTTCATTTGTATTTTAACAAATAAAGCTTGTGTGAAGATCAGGAAAAGTAAAACAGCCAGACTGGCCAGTCTTACAGACCAGGTAGCAATGGCACACAACATTAATTCCAGTATTCTCAATGACACACACCTTTAATTTCTGTAGCCACACTAGTTGCCATAGAAACCAGGCAGTAGGGGTGCATGCCCTTAATCCTAGAACTAGAGAGGATTATAAAACAGGAGGAGACAGCTCTCAGTCTCATTCTGAGGTTTCTTGGAGGCAGGATCGCCATTTTCAGACTGAGGTCTAGGTAAGAGCCAGTGGCTGGCTTCTTTGCTTTTCTGGTCTTCAGGTGGAACCCCGATATCTGTCTGGGAGTTTTTAATTAATCGTGCTTCACGAAGTTGTCAATAGCTCCCACCACCATAGAGCCTTCTGTTCTGCACATTTCCTCCATGTGGACAAAATTCTTTAACACAGTGTTTTTAGGGTCCTTCTGTGTTAACATATGTTAACATCTCTCATGCATCTCATAACTCTATTCCTCCGGTTGCTGAGTGATATTCCATCTCACGGTGTGCCCCTTTACTTCATTTGGTATAAATTAGGATTGTTTCTATTATCTCATTGTTACGAAAACTCCCAGTATGAACAGTTGTGTTCGGGTTTCTGTGTGGTCAGCGGCAAGCAGACTGGAGACTGGTCAGTGGTTATCTGTTTAACACGTGAGTCCACATCTTCCTGAGCACTGGGCTCTAGGCTGTTGTGCAAGGAGGTTTCCACCTCCTGGTTATGGATAGCAGAAGTGTAATTTCTGAGTTATGGCTTCCCATCAGGTGTATGAGTCATTGGCATTTGTCAAGCTGACTTCAGTATCCTGGCATTTTCGCCATATTCCACCCCCAGCAAAATTTGAAAATTTCAGTACAAAATTTCCATGTTTTCTTATCTTTTATGCATGTGCTGATATCTCCTTGTGGCTCTCATTCTCATGATGAACTATGGAGCTTCATCTCCTGATGTGTACCTAGGGTGACACAGCCTCTTGGCTGGGGTGAAGTACCCTTCAGTCCCTGACTGTTAATGTTTTATTTTTACATCTACATTTTAAAAAGTTCTCTGTACCTTATGGAAATGGTATTCATATTTGTCACTTTTCATATATTTTTCCTCCTGTCTCTAGCCTTTCCATTTTTACAAGTCTTTCAATGGTAAAAAATAATTTTAATCTTAGTGAACACCCAATGAAAAGTTAGTTTTAAAAGATGGCTCTCTTGGTAAGAAGGAGCTTTGTCAAAATATGGAATTTAATAGCTATCATCTGGTAAATGGGGAAACCTATTATGGTATAGCCACACGGTAGCATACAATTCACCAGGAGATAGAGATGACTACCACCGTGGCAAAGACAGAGCGGAATCCCAGAGATGCTGTGCTAAATACAAGAACCTTCGGAAAAGCTGGGACTTTTAAGTAAGTTAGAGGAACATCAGGTGGTCTGGGGCAGGAATGGTATCACGGATATTTTGGAAATAGTTAAATGGGAATATTTTGAGGAGATGGGGTTATTCTAAGACTAGACTGAGGTAAAAGCAGCATGATATGATAATATTTTGAGATATGAGTGCATCAAGGTAACATTTTGGCTCCTGTGTTGCACATGGTAGATTGTATATAAATTGTTGATTGTTCTTCAGTCACCAAAAGTTATACCAGGTGTTATAATCCTGCTCCTCTCTCATATCCATAAAAGAAAACAAAACATCAGGGTTCATGAAAAGGAAGTGAAGTCAGCAAATATCTTAGCACATTTCTGTTTCCCTTGTGTGTTTCTCCAGACATGAATTTGGGGCTGGGTTTGGAGAAAAGATGTCTTGGTCAGATTCAAGCCTAGCACGTGGAGCGGACAAATATGAAATGCCCAGTGGTCAGGAACCAGAAATGCCAGGGTCTGAGCCACAGCACAGCAAGTGACATGGGCAGGCAGGAGTCCTGCCCCCAAAGGCCACAGTATCGGGAAACAGGGCGCAGAAGCAGCAAAGCCAGAAGGTTGATATTAACTGACTTGAAATGTAGAGGCTGGGAGCCAAGGTTGATAGCTGCCTCTAGACACTGGAATACAATGGTAACTTCTCCGTGAGAACCTTCCAAAAGCAGGCAGACCTGCCACAGCCTTGACATTGTGAAATCCACTGTGGAGTTCAGACATCTACAACTGGTAGATAAAGAACCGGTATCTTTTTAATCTACCAAGTTTGTATTATTGATTTTACTAACCACAGGAAATGGATGCAGGCTCTACCTGATCTGTTCTCACGAGAAATTTCACATCTACAGCGCGCTGGGGGTGACGGGGACGGACTTGTCACTGACTTGTTTGCTCATAAGGCCATTTCACTACATACGCAGAAGTGACTTCTATTGACAGAATTGCTTTCTCTGAGACTGGAGGATGATATTTAACTACCCACGTAATTAAAGTTTCTGGCAGTCAGATCAACAATGCCCAGCGTTAGCTCGTACAGTTTCTTTTCTAAAGAAAGATTGCACCAAGGTCTCACGAAGTTGAGACCAAGTGTTGTCTTTTTCTCATGTTGAAACTTTCATCACTGAAGACAAATGTGCATTCCCAGCAGCACAGGGGAGAGGATGGCACTTCCCACTTCTGGGAGATTGTGCGGATATAAGGGGTGGCCAGATCGTGTCCCAGCCTTTCACTTTAAGACCACACTAATGGATTGGCCCAGGGTATGCATGCCGTGTGCCTCAGGACTGGGTCTCTTTTTCTCTGCTGTCTTGCTTTTCTGGGCCTCAAAACAGAAATCGTTTCTTTATCTCATATCATGCTTTCTATCTCAGATCATAACGCACAATGAATACTAAATAACATTAATTTTAGCCTTAGGGATGAATAAAATAAAGGAATCTAATTTATTACACTTAATATTTTTAGTGTTAATCAGAGCAGTTGGTATATAACATGCGAGGAAGCCTTGATCTAAGTGTGACGAGGCAACACTTTCATACAGCCTTACCACGGCTTATCTATGTGAGCTCTCGCTTTATCTGACCAGTGAGTCTGAGGCTGATTATGGACAATGAGGAAATTTTACTATAGTCCAGCCATGTAGGTTTGGCCAAATTATCTAGACTGTCAACACATAGATTTCTGTATCTTAAAAAATAAAGAGTGTCATGGCCTCTGTCTTGTCAAGATAGTTTGGACATCATATAAAGCATCATTTATAAATCCTTAGCATAAATGTATAAGGTGATTAGTCTCAAGTTAGCTAAAATTATAATCACACTCCACACACAAGTTATGCATTGTTAACAAATGTAGATATGTTTTGATATTCTCAATACCAATACTAAACAATACAATGATACCTATCACTTTGCACATTAGACATTTATTTGAAAGCAACAGAAATGAATGATGAGTAATTTAACCTGTAAAATAGATTAGAAGGATACCAACTCACTCACAGAAACCCTGCGAACCCAGAGAACAAGCTTCCAAAAGCATACAGGCAGAAATGGCAGTCTACTGAGGTATCACAGCTGAGGATGGACAGATGCCGCTCTCTAATTACCTGCTGCCCATGATAGACGGTAGAGTCAATCCTATCATCAGTTCCGGAACGTACAGGGACAGGCACTTGTGGACAGGATCCCCAAGGCCGCGGTCACAGGTTGACAGATCGCAGTGTGGATCAGCATGAAGAGGTGTAGAGACTCCAGGTTGCAGTACCTGCCTCGCCTGGGAGGGGAGACTACTCGAAATCTTAGTTTCCAGGGAGGAGAAACCCTGTGCTCTATGCTGGACCTTCTCCACCAGAGAGGAAAATCTAAAACTGACCAGATCTAAAGAATGCAGATAACCCTCTATGATGTAATTGTAGTAAAATAGGCAATCCATAGATTTCAAAGAAAACAAAAGGTAAGGTTGATGATATAGTGTTTGAATTTAATTATGTGTTGAGTTTAACATCTATAAAGTATCTCTATCAGAAGTCTTCATCTTCCAAAGAGTGGGTATATTTCCTCCTTGCCCTCTGTCCTCTCCACGGACAGCTGGCTTCCTGGGCTCCTGCTGTGGCATGACCACACTCTCTCCTGAGGGAAGCAGATTCAGAATAGCTGTGGAGCTGGGCTGTGTGGCCCGGCAGGAGCAGGCATCAGTGCAGACACAGCTGACCGCTCAGATGGACCCCTGAGGCTTCTGTGTCTGGAGTCTGCTGTTGCCTCCTCTCTGTCTAGAGTCAAAACGTTTCTAGCTGTCACTCAAACTTGAGCAAGCTCCGCCCATGCTTGCCAATGAAGGACTACACTAAGCTTCCAGCTCAGCACACGGTGGGAGAATGAAGCCTTTGTTTCCATAACTTCTTCAAGCAATATCCCTTGGACTTTGTCCCCTGGCTTTTGTATTTCCCAAGAGCACCCTTTTCAATGCTGCTCTAAAGAAATAGCGTTGGTTGAACACAGTGGCTGTGTAAGTGGTGAATATGAAACCCTTGACACAGAGGTGCCCTCCTGAGTGTTTTCACAAGTAGGATAAAGAATTCTACCGCGGGCTCCATAAACAGCTAAGACCCTCATTATGGGATGGCATTGTCATTCACTATGACAATCAGAAGTACCACATTTAAATATGTATGACTGTGTGTGCATATAAATATTCATATTTGTACAGTTTATTAGTTATACCCTGTGTCACTAAGCCCAGAAGTATGGTAATAAAACTTGCAATACACATGCCTCATTTCAATATTTGAAATACTTAAAGTCTTTATGAAATATCTTGTAACTAGCAATGTTAATATAAAATCCCCGTGCTGGAGTAGTGAACTTTAAATATTTATATGAAATATAAAAGTGATTTTATTACATGTATTCTTATACATCTGTTTTCTGGTCTGTAACAACGGCTAAAATGTTAAATGATAAGAATGGTGAACTACATTAATCTCTGGAGAGTAAAGATACCAAGCGTGGCTCAAAGGTTCTCCATGCACAAAACTCGCTTTCTCAGTCACGAGTCTGCAGGCTAAGGCAGCTTAGAGGATGCTGTTTACCCGGGTGTCTATCAGTTTCTTGTGGTTTCAAATGGATCTCTGAAGCAAGCACAGGAGACAAAAGGTGGACCCAAGTTCCTATGGTAGATGAAGAACCAGACTGAGGACACTGTCCTTAAGGAGGACCCTCTGACAGGGGACACATCTAGCCTAAAACAGGAAATACCTTGACTGCACACCAACCTGAAAAAAACAAAACATCTGACCATCAAAAGCATGTGTGTGTGAAAGAGAAGAAACTCAGAACAAACTCTTTGTTTCTAGTTTTTAGTTCTTAATATTTTCTTTTAAAAAAAAACCGACAAACCAAATCTCTAAAATAAGAAATGGTTCCACAAATATTTTAATAAATTTTTTGAAAAAAATCACAAGTTATTGTAACTTTTACGTACAGTATAACCAGCAACTACATCTGATATACCCCATAAAATTAAACTGGTATAAACAGACGTCAGAATACATTACAGTAAATCCATATATTGGATCCAACACAAACTCTGGAAGTGAAGATCATGATAGAAATTAAATGGCTAAATGCCAAAATAAGAATAATCAGCCAGTGAACCTGTGATAGGTCTGAATGGCATAGACGATGTGAAGAAGACACAGAAAACTCACTGACTGGGTGACTAAGTGCTCCCTACAGGAGCCTGAGGAGATGCACAGTGCCCTGTAGGAAGGACAGAAACAACCCCCATCAAACTCCCAAGAGGAATGAAGAACGGGATGCAGAGGAAAACTCAGGTGTTGTAAGTTGAGGGAACCCACTGAGTTTAGCCAGAACGTTCTAAATATTCATGCAAGACTGTCTGAGTGACATCATGGAGCATCAAATACAATAAAAATCAGATAAGCTGCTAAGAAAGCCACATTGCCTAGCAGGGGTACACAACTAGCTAACTGCTATGGTCGCAACACCCACTACAGAAGGTAAACACAAAGGCTGGTGGCCCCAGTGACCCATAACAATGCAATTGATCTCAACCTTTTTCGTAAAGAAAATATATCTTTGGGAAAAGGACAAATCACAGGCAAGCACAATTAGAATCATTTTCTGCATTCTGGCTTTCAGTTGAAGAATCAGGGTACGGTCACAGAATAAATGTATGAGGAAGTGGGAAACGAGGAAATAAAATATTAATATGAATGTATTTTTGTATAATATACTTTAACTTAATGTAATTATATTATCATATATAATATATTAATGTAGACATCATATATATAATATAAAATATAAAAGCACAGCATATAAATATATAGCACATATGTGTTATATGTCATAAACATAACATATAAATACATGTAAATTACATATGATACAGTTATATATTATACAATTATGTGTATACAAATATATAAATAATAAATATTATTTATGATAAATATATAACTATGTATATTAGAAAGAATAAATATATTATTATATACTATAAATTGTATGTGATTATATGAAATATAAATGATGAATAAATCTAAATTAGTATTGATTTGCAGACCATGGCACTAATATTTAACATCTAGAATCAAATTACAATGCAGATAAGTCATAGATAATGATAACATTTAACTACGGGTGGATACTGTAGGAAAACATGCAAAATCCTACAGTTTAGGAACAAAGTAGACACAAGTATTAATTTCAGGATTTGACACGTATAAAATGAACAATGTACCATTTAAGGAATGGCTCATAGTGAAACACCTCTGGATAAATAAAAGGAGGGTTTGTAATTATTTCAGAAAATAATATGAAAGTAGGCAAGAGAAAGAGATAAATAGATTGTGGCCTCAAATGTCCCCATATCTGCAGATTTACTGTGGCAGATCACACACTTTGAATTTTAGATGAACCCTGTGGAACATCGCAGAAGAAGGGGAAGAGAGAAAGTAAGAGCCAGAATAGAAGGAATTCTATAAAATATTGTGTTTTGGACATGGTAAGGCTGTTGCACACATGGGCTCAAAGAAGCTATGCTCATGTGCACAAGACCTGCATGAGAATGAGCCAATTAAAAATTCTAGCATGGAGTGAGCAGGAGTTCATGGGGTCTCACCCTTGACTGAGGAGCTATTGGCAGGTTTTGGCTGCAGGATGGAGAGTCACTTTTATTTGATTGGTGATAGGAGGTTGTCGATGAACAAGTAGATGACACCTTACCCAGTGCATATGAGTGGCACTAATTAATTCTTCTTCTTCTTCTTCTTCTTCTTCTTCTTCTTCTTCTTCTTCTTCTTCTTCTTCTTCTTCTTCTTCTTCTTCT
>JABTXL010020138.1:3446384-3475797 GCA_025134845.1 Neodon shergylaensis | reverse complement strand
CTTCTTCTTCTTCTTCTTCTTCTTCTTCTTCTTCTTCTTCTTCTTCTCCTCCTCCTCCTCCTCCTCCTCCTCCTCCTCCTCTTTCTCTTCTTCTTCCTCCTCCTCCTCCTCCTCCTTCTTTTGTTGATGACAACCAGCAACTGATGGAAGCAGATACAGGGTTCTACAGAGAAGCACTGTGCTGAGCTATGGGAGATCAGTCCAAGAGAGGGAGGAGTGATAATATGAGCAGAGATGTCAAGACCATGATGGAATACCCACAGAAACAGCTGACCTCAGCTAGTGAGAGCTCACTGACTCTGTACTGATAGCGGGAGAACCAAACTAGGTCCACTGAATGTGGGGAACAGTTGAGAGGCTTGGGCAGTGGGACCAAGGTATATTCCTAGTGCTTGAACTGGCATTTAGGAGCAAATCCTCTTTAGAGGGATACCTTGCTCAGCCTAGATATGGGAGGAGGCCCTTGGTCCTGCCTCAAAGTGATGTGTCGGACTTTGTTGACGCCCCATGGGAACCCTCACCCTTTTCTGAGGAGTGGATGGGGGATAGGGTTGAGGAAGGGTGGAACAGGTGGAGAAGAGGGAGGGGGAAAGGAGATAGCTATGTAAAATGATAAAACATTGTATTTAAAACAAAATTCTTCATAAAAAAGGAAAAATATGAATAAAATCAATTTTAAAAAGAGATAAAATTGGGAAGCAAATATGTTGAGTTGGTCCTGAGGAAAATAGAAAGAGTGGGCTGTGGCTATAAACAAATAGATAGTACACAGAGACAAACTTTTCAATTAGTAAATAAAAATATTGTTAGAATAAAGGCATGCTATTTACCCCAAAAATTAGATGATAAAGAAGAATGGTTTTATAACAATGCATTGGATTCTAGTTCGAGAAAACATGTAAATTAGGAAAACACCTAGCTGAAATAACCTGGAAATGGAAACAGGGTATTTGTATGGAAATAAGCCAATAGTCACAGCATTAGTAGCTGGGGCAATGCAGGGAGAGTGAAGCTTTCAGCCAGGATTAGTCTTGAAAGCAGAAACAAGCGAATTGCACATTTGTGTATGCATATAGCCTCTCAAACAGTTTCTCCCTCTCTCTGTCCTGTGTCACAGACAGACGGACAGTCAGACAGATGGACACACACATACAAACCACATATGCCTAACTTTATTCAGATCAATAAAGCTACAGTGCCATGAGTGCTTTTAGCTCCCTTTTCTGATGGAAAAGCTAGATTGATTTTAGAAACAAAAATATAGTCCTGGATGATGACCCAAATAGGGCTGTGGAAAGGAGGAGAACAATGTTGCTGCATCTCTGAGAGTGAGAAAGTTGAACCTGTGGGAGGGGGAGGGGAGGAAGGAGAAAGAGGGAGAAAAGAGAGTTCTTTGCTGAAATTGTGTTTGTGGAGGTGGTCACTAATTCTTAACTAGCAATGAGCTGCCTAGAAGTATTCGTACACACACCAGGATAGATGTACACCTGGGAACTCTGAATGGAGTCAGTCGGTTATTCTGGTAACCACATCCTGGCTGTGACGTAGTGTGCACAATAATATAGCCATTGTGGCAAAAATACGTTCATAGAGGCCAGTAGAGTGTTTCCATGATATTCTAACATTTAATCTCAAAACAAAAAAGTTCTGAAAAATAAATGCCCAAATATGTCAAGAGATTAGACACTGTAGAAAGGGAATTAAGTTCAAAAGAAAGACAGTGTTAGAACAAAACATAAAGAAAAGACTCAGGTCTAGGTGAGGTAGAGAATGTGAGAATGGTTGTGTTCCAAAAGTCAATAGTGAGAAATTTTCATAATTTAAGAGATACCAGCCTTTGTATATAGGTGCTGTGGGACAATAGTCTTTTATCCTGTCACTTATATTATTTTTAATAAACATTGATTTGCCAGTAGCCAGGCAGGAAGTATAGGTGGGGCACTGAGAGTAGGAGAGTTCTGGAAAGAGGAAAGAGTCAGTCTGCAGCTGTCACCCAGATGCAGAGGAAGCAAGATGTGAATGCCTCACTGATAAAGGTACCAAGCCATGTGGCTAATACAGACAAAATTTATGGGTTAATATAAGTTATAAGAGTTAATAAGAAGCCTGAGCTAATAGACCAACCAGTTTATGATTAATGTAGACCTTTGTGTGTTTCTTTGGGACTGAATGACTGCAGGGTCCGGGTGAGACAGAAACCTCTGCCAACATATAGTGAAAATAATAGTAAAATAGATTAAGTTGCAAAAAAGAATGCAAAAGAAAGGTTATATGTTGCCAATAGCCATGACTTACAATTTTAGGTCAGGAGCCCAAGTCAGTGGGACATCTTTAAGACTGCCTTAGGTTTGTTATGAGTGCTGAGAATGCATTCTTTACAGTAAGGGGTATAAGCATGCCTACGAAAAGAAAGACCATGGTATTTAATGTCATCTGCCCTCAGAAGTACAACCAAGTTAACTGCCACCAATATTAAAAAATATTAAGCTGGCCAGGGTGGTACACATCGGCAATCCCAGCATTTGGAAAATGTAGACAGAAGGATCAGGAGTTTGAGGATAGCCCTGGTAGCCTGGGCTACACGACCCCCTGTTACAAATGCAAGAGAGAAAGAAGGTGAAAAGGGAGCCATATGAGTGAACACTAACACGGACAGCTTCTGGATGGTGATTGACAGTTGGCCCTTCACGTCTCTGCATCTCAGGTTCAGCCAAGCGTGGACTTAAAATGTGTTTTCAAATGACTCTGTTCTGAACATTTGCATCAAATTTTCTTGGTCATTATTCCCTAAACATACAGAATCAAATCTATTTGCACTGCCTGTAGGTTGCATTAGCTATTCTAAGTAACTGGAGATGATTGAACATCTCCATGAGGCCGTGGAAGACGACAGGCTCATGCGTGTATTGTAGCACTTTATGTAGGGCCCTTAAGCATCCTGGAACCAGAGCCCAGTTCACTAAGAGGACCACACTGTCATTAGACATTAAACTATGCATAGTTCAGGACTGCGAAAGAGCTGTGAAGTAGCCTCTTAAGTAATAATGACACACTGGTTACTGTGGGAAGAAACAGAGACATGTGTCTGGGAAGGTAGGTAATTTATCTCAAGGGATGGGATATAGACAAGAGGTTCTAGTGAATATGATATCCATTAAGTCTCCGTGTCCGAGGGGATCCTGAGCAGGAAGCAGAGCAGTGGAAAGGTGGTAGGAAGAATCTCGGTAAAAACTGAGTGAGGTAGAAACAAAAAGGCAGAGCGTTTGAGGCTTGAGAGTAAAATCAGATATCGGACACATTTGTCATTAGAGAGGAGAATAGAGCAGAAATTGATATAGGAAAGAGAACTCCCAAAAAGTCAAACAACCCACAACCCGCAGTACTAAATATAGTGGACCCTTAGCAGTACAAACAAGTGAGCAATACACAAAGCATCATGAAAACTAAAGATACCACACACTCTAATAAAAAACACACAAAGAAAAATCTATAAAACCATGAGATGACAAAATGACAGCAAGAAATATAAAATGTAAAACCATAAAATAAAAACAAGGAAATTTGGAAATACATACTTTGACAAATTAAAGTTTAGAGCAAGATAATTGCAGACAGAAAAACACTGAGAAATATTGTCTGAAGATGGATAGTGTTGTATGTGATGATGATGTAGGTCTTCACAGAGCCAGGAGGGGATGCCAGAAGAGAAGCAGATCGATGCCAGTCATGACAAGTTAGAAACTGTGCATGCACTTGTGTGTGAGCTCATATGCACCCATACAACTTTGTTTCTACTTGAGCAAATTATATTTAAACAAATACTAAGTATTAATGAGGTAAATTAGATGTACATTCACTTACTGATTGATATTCATGTTTGAAGCTCTGTGTGTTCAAAGTGCATACCTTAAGTCTGCTGTTTTAATTTTAATTTTGCCAAATATATGTAGAACTTCCTTACCTGTGGCCCCATTAAGATGCAGATTTTATATATATGTGTACATGTGTGTAAAGGCATATACTCTCTCTCTCTCTCTCTCTCTCTCTCTCTCTCACACACACACACACACACACACATAGCTATGTGTGGAAATATGCCATTAATTATGTAAAACAGCAATATATCATGCTTTTGAGATGTATATGAAATTTTAATTCACATCAATAAGATCACATTCTCTGCTAAAAGGGAGTTAGATGCAGGTAACAATTGGAATATATGTTACAATACATACAAGATATATAATCTCTCTAACAATTATTAAAATATAGCTAATAAGTAATAGGAATGATATCAAAATGATTCTGCATATATAGGGTAGATAATATAGCTAACATCTATACTAAACTCTTAATGACTAAGTCTAAGCAAAGTGCAGGATCTTTATAGCCTGGATAGGAAAGGAAAAATCAAACCAAAGAGCCGTACAAGCATGCAATACATATCATTGGTAATGATAATTATTCAAACGTACTATGTTAGGTTTAAAATAAATATGTCTGACATGTTTTCAGTTCAAGAAGATTGGAGTAGATAAACTAAATATCCAATATAAGTCGATCAAAAACCAACAAAATTAAAGAAGGCTGGTTTGTAATCCTAAGAGAACAAATCCAGCCACTGATGTGTCAAAGAAATGTGTCACTCTTGTCCATGTGTATACCTAATCATTAAAATTTTTAAAGAAAAAAAAATCATGAAAGTTAAAGAGATATGTAGATGAATATATAATCGGTTTTCACTTTTTTGGAATGATTTCCAGCCATGGATAGAAACAGACAATAGCAATCAATGTAAAGATATGCGATACTGGATTAGTGAACAACTTCTCAATGAACAGAGAAAATATTTCTTCCTGCACAACTTAGGAATGCATTCTTTTCAAGTCTATGTGGTCACCATGATGGGCCATCTGATAACAGTAAAACAAGTCTCAACAAATTGAAAGAACTGAAATTATAGCCAGAGATCTCTGGAGTCTACCTGGCATGCAATGAGCTTGGAAATGATCTCATCATATTCAAAAGAAAACAGAAAGCAAGAGACAGATGCATGGCAAGCACTTGTAATTCTAGCAGTGGAAGGCTGAGAGCCCAGGAGCACTTGAGTCCAGAAATTCAAGGACACTTTGAGCAACATAGTGAGACTCTGTGGCCACGAGCATTGGTGACTGGGAAACGAACTCACAAAGGAAGTGGCTAGGGCCATGAAGGTCACTTACATCTTACCGGGACACATGAGAAAAGGGTGCATACACATCTGACAAACCCAACAAATGGTGGAATTAAGATCTATACAGACTGCATTGCTGGTGGGAGTGCAAGCTGGTACACCCCTTTTGGATATCAGTATAGCAATTTCTCAAAAAGTTAGAAAACAACCTTTCTCAAGATCCAGGAATACCACTTTTGGCTAATAACCAAAGGATGCTCAATCATGTCTGTGGCTCAGCTATGTTCATAGTAGCATTTTTTGTCATAGCCAGAACCTGGAAACAACCTAAATGCCCCTCGACTGAAGAATAGATAAGGAAAATGTGATACATTTACACAATGGAGTACTACACAGCAGAAAAAAATAACGACATCTTGAAATTTGCAGGCAAATGGATGGAGCTAGAAAACATTATATTGAGTGAGATACCCCAGACCCAGAAAGACAATTATCACATGTACTCACTCATATGTGATTTTTTTAAACATAAAACAAAGAAAAACAGCCCACAAATTACAATCCCAGAGAACCTAGACTGAAAGACCCCCAGTCCAGCTATGCAGCCTTGAAAGACCCCCACTCCAGCTATGCAGCCACTTAGCTACAGTAACGCCTTTTCGCAAGGCTTAGAACTCCACACCCGAGGTCAGGGCAAGAACGAAAACAGCTTATCTATGATAATTAAACATCTGGTCTTGAGTCTGGGATGGAAAGCCCTAGTCGAGGTTAGGGCAAGAGCAAAATAGCTTATCCACGGCAAAACATACTGGCCTTGAGTCAGGGACGGAAAGCCCGCATACCCTGCCCCACACACACTGAGGAATTCGTCCCCAAGTTACCCTGGCCTCATTTAAATTAACCAATAACTATGCATCTCGCTTCTGTGCCCGCGCTTTTGCTCCCCTATCCCTATAAAAACCCCTCTTCCCAGCCTGAGGGCGCGCAAGTCTTCAGAGAGACTTGTTGCCCCAGGCGTCTGTGTATCCGAATAAAGCCTCTTGCTGATTGCATCCGTAGGAGTGGTCTCGGCTGATTCCTGGGTAAGGGGTCTCTCCTGAGGGAAGACTCTCCTCGGGGGTCTTTCATTTGGTGCATTGGCTGGGAATTGAGATTCCCACCCAGGGACCACCGACCCACCATCGGGAGGTAAGCTGGCCAGCACTTTGTTCATGTCCGTTGTCTGTGTGCTTTGTCAAGTGTTCTGAACGTTCGAACGGTAGGCGACTCGAGTCGGACTAAATCTGGCGGGCCTTGGGAAGGAGCTGACGGGCTCAGACTTCCCCCCCCCCGCAGCCCTGGAAGACGTTCCAGAGGCGGTGTGGAGCTAACCCGTCCGTGGCAACCGATTTTTCGGAGGGACGGGGGTGCTCATCTGTCGGAACCCGTCCGTGGCGCCCAACTTTTTGGGGCGCAGCCCTTGTCAGAGGGCTACGTGGTTCTTCTGGGAGAAGAGGGATCCGGACCCTCTCTGGAGTCTCCATCTGTATCTTTGCTTTTGTTTTTGCGTCAAAGCCGTGCAGCACGTTTGTTCTTTGTTTGTCTTTGTGTTGTGTTTGGTGGAATTGTTTTTGGTGCACTTCTTTATGAGAAAATGGGACAAACTATAACAACACCTCTAAGTTTAACTTTACAGCATTGGAGCGATGTCCAGGACACTGCCAATAATCGGTCCCTGGAGATCCGGAAAAAGAGATGGATCACTTTCTGCTCATCCGAGTGGCCAGCCTTCAATGTGGGCTGGCCACGAGATGGGACATTTAACCTTGACACCATTTCACAGGTTAAAGCTAGAGTGATGGGTCCAGGGGGCCACAGGTGGCAGAAGATACCAATGGACGACGGATCGGAAAGTACAACTGGCCACCGGTAAGGTGATCCATTCTTTCCTACATGTTCCTGACTGTCCCTATCCATTACTAGGAAGAGACTTACTCACCAAACTAAAGGCCCATATACACTTTGAGAAAACAGGGGCACATGTCACAGGTCCAAAAGGGGAACCATTGCACGTCCTCACCTTAGATATAGAAGATGAATATCGTCTCTATGAATCTGAGGAACCTCAGGACCTAAAAATGTCCCTCTGGCTGGAAAGATTCCCATTGGCTTGGGCAGAGACTGGGGGAATGGGATTGGCCCGACAACAGCCTCCAATAATCATACAGCTAAAAACAACGGCTACCCCCATATCCGTCAGGCAATACCCTATGTCTCATGAAGCTCATCAGGGTATCCGACCTCACATAAAGAGATTATTAGATCAAGGCATCCTAATACCATGTCGATCTCCATGGAATACTCCACTCTTACTGGTAAAGAAGCCGGGAACAGGAGACTATAGACCAGTGCAGGACTTAAGAGAGGTCAACAAGCGGGTGGAAGATATTCATCCCACGGTTCCCAACCCTTATAACCTGCTCAGCAGTTTATCACCAACCCTTGTCTGGTATACAGTCTTAGATTTAAAGGACGCTTTCTTTTGCCTGCGTCTACACCCCAAGAGCCAGCCCATTTTCGCATTTGAATGGAGGGACCCGGAACTGGGACTATCGGGGCAATTAACCTGGACAAGGCTCCCACAGGGCTTCAAGAATAGTCCAACCCTCTTTGATGAGGCTCTACATCGAGACCTTGCTGATTTCAGAATTCAACACCCTGCCTTGGTCCTACTTCAATATGTAGATGACCTTTTGTTGGCAGCACCCTCTGAAGAGGAATGCCTAGAAGGGACTAAGGCTCTCCTGCAAACTTTGGGACATTTGGGATATAGAGCCTCTGCCAAGAAGGCCCAGATATGCCAGAGACAGGTCACCTATCTAGGGTACCAGCTGAAAGATGGACAGAGATGGTTAACGGAGGCTCGTAAACAAACAATCGTTGGCATCCCTACCCCCAAGAGCCCTCGCCAGCTGAGGGAATTTTTGGGCACGGCAGGATTCTGTCGCCTATGGATCCCAGGGTTTGCAGAAATGGCTGCACCCCTGTACCCCCTTACCAAACAAGGGACTGCCTACATCTGGGGGAAGGAACATCAGAAGGCATTTGAGGACATAAAGGTAGCCCTGCTGACTGCCCCAGCCCTGGGACTTCCAGACTTAACGAAGCCCTTTGAACTCTTTGTAGATGAAAGGAAGGGACACGCCAAAGGGGTGCTCACCCAAAAATTGGGCCCCTGGAAGCGCCCTATAGCCTATCTCTCAAAGAAAATCGACCAGGTTGCTTCAGGATGGCCGCCCTGTTTGCGCATGGTGGCAGCCATCGCCGTCCTCACCAAGGACGCGGGCAAGCTGACTTTGGGTCAGCCACTAACAATCCGGGCCCCTCATGCAGTAGAAGCCCTGGTTAAGCAGCCTCCAGACCGTTGGCTATCCAACACCCGCATGACTCATTACCAAGCAATGCTGTTGGATACTGATAAAGTCCAGTTTGGACCAGTGGTGGCACTCAACCCTGCTACCTTGCTCCCATTGCCGGGGGAGCCCGACCAGCACGACTGTCTCCAGATTCTTGCGGAAATGCACGGGACCAGACCGGACCTGACGGATCAACCGCTCCAGGACGCTGACTATACATGGTATACAGATGGCAGTAGCTTCCTGGACAATGGAGAACGGAAGGCAGGAGCCGCGGTGACTACCGAGTCGGAGGTAATATGGGCAAAGGCTCTCCCACCAGGAACCTCGGCCCAACGGGCCGAGCTCATCGCCCTGACCCAGGCACTCAGAATGGCAGAAGGTAAGAAACTCAATGTCTACACTGACAGCCGTTATGCATTTGCTACAGCCCACATACATGGGGAAATTTATCGAAGAAGGGGGCTTCTAACTTCAGAAGGAAAAGAAATTAAAAACAAGACAGAGATATTGGCATTGCTACAGGCCCTATTTTTACCTTACAGACTAAGCATTATTCATTGTCCAGGCCATCAAAAAGGCCAGAGCCCAGAAGCTCGGGGAAATCGGCTGGCTGATAAAGCTGCCCGGGAGGCCGCATTGCAGGCCCCCACCATCACTCATATCTACCCCCTGGAACCCAAGAATACTCAGTTCCCCCCCAAATGTCCTCTTCCCTATTCCAGGGAGGACATTGAGTTGCTTAAGAAAATGGGGGCCACCTACGACCCCCATAGGGGGCATTGGACATTTAAAGAAAAGCTGGTTATGCCTATAAAACAGACATACGAACTGGTAGAATATTTACATAAACTGACCCATCTCAGCCCTAAAAAGATGAAGACCCTCCTGGATAGAGAGGAGGGCATTTATTATCTGTTAAACAAAGATGGGGCCTTACAGAAGGTGGCTGATGAATGCAGAGCATGCGCACAAGTAAATGCTGGCAGAGCAAAACTAAAACCAGGCATACGGGTTCGAGGGCACCGACCCGGAACCCATTGGGAGATTGATTTCACGGAGATAAAGCCAGGACTCTACGGCTACAAATATCTTCTGGTTTTTGTTAACACCTTCTCCGGATGGGTGGAAGCCTTCCCTACTAAACATGAGACTGCAAAAATAGTGACCAAGAAGCTCTTGGAAGAAATCTTCCCCAGGTATGGCATGCCCCAAGTTTTGGGCACAGACAACGGGCCGGCCTTCGTCTCCCAGGTAAGTCAGTTGGTGGCCAAGCTATTGGGGATTGATTGGAAATTACATTGTGCTTACAGACCCCAAAGCTCAGGACAGGTAGAACGTATGAATAGAACAATTAAGGAGACTTTAACTAAATTGACGCTTGCAACTGGCTCTAGAGACTGGGTGCTCCTCCTGCCTTTAGCCTTATACAGGGCCCGGAATACCCCGGGCCCACATGGCTTAACTCCATTTGAGATACTATACGGGGCCCCACCCCCATTTATAAATTTTTTTGACTCAAATATTGCTGATTTTGCTAACAGCCCTTCTCTGGAAGCTCACTTACAGGCACTGCAGATCGTGCAAAGGGAGGTCTGGAAGCCACTCGCTGCAGCTTACAAAGACCAACTGAATCAACCAGTAGTGCCACATCCCTTCCAGATAGGAGACACCGTGTGGGTCCGCAGACACCAGACTAAGAACCTGGAACCTCGGTGGAAGGGCCCCTACACTGTCCTCCTGACCACCCCAACAGCACTAAAGGTTGACGGCATCGCAGCCTGGATCCACGCCTCACACGTCAAGGCCGCCCGTACAGCTGAAAAAGCGGAGCCTGCTACGACCCCAGCATGGAGAATCCAACGCTCTCAAAACCCCTTAAAGATAAGACTCATCCGTGGGGCCCTTTGATCCTTATATGGGCTCTACTAAGGCTGGGGATAGCGACACAAAACAATAACCCACACCAGGTTTTCAATATAACCTGGAGGATCACAAATCTCATAACAGGAAAATTAGCCAATGCCACCTCCCTTTTGGGAACGATGACAGATGCCTTCCCGACCCTGTACTTTGACCTTTGTGACTTGGTGGGAGAATCCTGGAACCCCTCAGATCAGGAACCATTTCCAGGATATGGTTGCCATCACCCGGGAGGGCGACATGGGACCAGAAGCAAAGACTTCTATGTTTGTCCAGGACAAGGAGGCAAAAGGGGATGTGGAGGGCCAGCGGATGGTTACTGTGCCAAGTGGGGTTGTGAAACGACGGGGGAGGCTTACTGGAAACCCTCCTCCACCTGGGATCTAATCACGCTCAGACGAGGAACTACGCCTGGGTATACAGGAGGGGGGCCCTGGACTTGCGGGGGAAAAGCTTGTGGCCCCTGCTATGATACCGCCACCAATGTCCAGGGTGCCACCCCGGGAGGTAGATGCAACCCTTTAATCTTACAGTTCACCGCTCAGGGGAAGAAAGCTTCATGGGATGGACACAACTCCTGGGGACTGCGCCTATATCGTAAAGGAGGAGCTGATCCTGTCACTCTGTTCGCAGTCTCCCGACAGGTGACGGCCGCGGGCCCTCAACTACCGATGGGACCGAACCTGGTACTCCCAGGACAGAAACCCCCCTCTCAGCCTGCCCAGGTTTTGCCCCCAGCCATATCCCAGACTACCGCTGTAACCTCCACCTCAACCAGCATTGCCCCTAGTATTACTGGCAGCCCAATTAGCACTGGATATGCCCGCCACTTGGGCACTGGGGACAGGCTACTCAGCCTCATAGAGGGAGCATACATGACTTTAAACCTTACAGACCCAAATAAGACTCAGGAATGTTGGCTTTGCCTAGTATCCAGGCCCCCATACTATGAAGGGGTGGCCATTTTAGGGAATTACAGCAATCAGACCACTGCGCCCTACAGCTGTACATCCTTGCCCCAACATAAATTAACCCTATCTGAAGTGTCTGGCCAAGGCCTCTGTATGGGGACTGTTCCCCCATCCCACCGGGGCCTCTGTAAGTCAATCCGGGCAGTACCAGAAGGAAATTATAAAAATTATAATTATTACCTGGCTGCCCCCAAGGGGACCTACTGGGCATGTAGCACTGGGTTAACCCCTTGCATTTCAACTACAGTGCTCAACGAGGCATCTGATTACTGTGTCCTAGTTGAATTATGGCCTAGAATTACTTATCATACCCCGGAATATCTCTATAGTCATTATGAAGGGAGACCCCGATACAGGAGGGAGCCAGTGTCTCTGACTCTGGCCTTACTATTGGGAGGCATTACTATGGGAGGTATAGCAGCGGGGGTGGGCACGGGGACCGCAGCCCTTATGGAAACAAGTCAATTCAGACACCTCCAGGCAGCCATGCTTACCGACATTAAAACGTTAGAGGAGTCCATCAGTGCCCTTGAAAAGTCTTTAACCTCCCTTTCAGAAGTGGTTCTCCAAAACAGAAGGGGATTGGATATACTGTTTTTACAAGAGGGAGGGCTATGTGCAGCCCTTAAAGAAGAATGTTGTTTTTATGCAGATCATACTGGTTTGGTAAGGGACAATATGGCAAAACTCAGAGAAAGATTAAGACAGAGACAACAATTGTTCGAGTCGCAACAAGGATGGTTTGAAGGATGGTTCAATAAGTCACCCTGGCTCACAACCTTATTGTCTTCTTTGATGGGTCCCCTAATTGTCCTTCTTTTGATTCTGTTATTCGGACCCTGTATTCTTAACCGCTTAGTACAATTTATGAAGGATAGGCTGTCAGTTATTCAAGCCTTAGTGCTCACCCAACAATACCAGCAGCTAAAACAATCTGATACGAAGTTATAACAAGACTATTGAATGAAAGATTTCATTCAGGATAATAAGAAAATGGGGGAATGAAAGACCCCCAGTCCAGCTATGCAGCCTTGAAAGACCCCCACTCCAGCTATGCAGCCACTTAGCTACAGTAACGCCTTTTCGCAAGGCTTAGAACTCCACACCCGAGGTCAGGGCAAGAACGAAAACAGCTTATCTATGATAATTAAACATCTGGTCTTGAGTCTGGGACGGAAAGCCCTAGTCGAGGTTAGGGCAAGAGCAAAATAGCTTATCCACGGCAAAACATACTGGCCTTGAGTCAGGGACGGAAAGCCCGCATACCCTGCCCCACACACACTGAGGAATTCGTCCCCAAGTTACCCTGGCCTCATTTAAATTAACCAATAACTATGCATCTCGCTTCTGTGCCCGCGCTTTTGCTCCCCTATCCCTATAAAAACCCCTCTTCCCAGCCTGAGGGCGCGCAAGTCTTCAGAGAGACTTGTTGCCCCAGGCGTCTGTGTATCCGAATAAAGCCTCTTGCTGATTGCATCCGTAGGAGTGGTCTCGGCTGATTCCTGGGTAAGGGGTCTCTCCTGAGGGAAGACTCTCCTCGGGGGTCTTTCAAGACAACAATGAGGACTCTAAGATATATGGATCTAATCCACATGGGAAGTAGAAAAAGACAAGATCTCCTGAGTAAACTGGGAGCTTGGGGACCATGAGAGAGGACTGAAGAGAAGAGGAGATGCAGGAAGGGGAGCAGAGAAAATTGTAGAGCTCAATAAAATCATTTAAAAATAAATTAATTAAAAAATTCATAAAGTACAAAAAATCTATACAGACAGGGAATTTTAAAACTAAGAGAATAATTGATTAGGCATCCAGCCCTGTTTATAGTACTTGTTCTTCAGACAGACAGACAGATAGAATTTAGCTAAGGAGAAATCAGCCAGAAGTCATGGTGATGTGTCACCAACGTTACTGTAGCTGACTGTATGAGCAGGTATAGGGCACATCAGAGGAACCTGACTGTTTCCAAGAGTATTCAGCTAGGAGTTCAATACTGTTAATAATTTAAATTATGGATTTTTACTGTGAGTCCTCTCTAATGTTAATTTACCTTTGGGGGTTGTGTTGGTTTGAGTCTTTAAGTACATCGGACTGCCTCTTAACCCTGTTACCTACTGAAAGGTCACCTGTTGACAACATCTGGACAGTCACTTGAACACTCCACTGAGCAGCTACCTAGAAGAAGCTGGAAGCATGTCCAACATGGCTGCAGCTGGAACAGCACTGAGTCAGGAGCCCTTGCTCCAGTCACAATGACTTCAGATGGCCTCAGACAAGGCTCAGTCCTTCACTTCAGCGGTATAAGTCAGGGCATTGTAATGCCCAGGTCCTTAAAACCAACAAGTAGACCAAGCAAGTCCTGCTTATTCAGACTCTTGATGCATATAATGCATTGGTATGATCAGATCAGAGAGCCCTGAGCATAGTTGGTATGGAATTTTTATAATAGCAGAGATTGGGGTGAGGGATTTTTAAGGTTCAGGACCCCTGATTAGCTGACATTTGTCTAGGGATGCCCTGGTGAAAAGGAGATGGGGGGGGGGGGCCAAGAGACATCAGGTGATCCTATCTTCAAAAGTTGGAAGGTTAAATATTTCCTTTGGAACAGTACTTTGCCCTTGGATTCTCTGTTCTGGGTGGTGCCTGGGTGGTCTCTGTTGAGCCTGTCATGGCTGGGCCATACAGAGTCACCAGATGACTTGTACTGCAGCAGCCAGAGGGACCCAGTTACAGCAAGAAGTCAGGAAGAACACCTCCCTGATGACTCAGCCAAACACTTATGATTGATGGAAAATGGCTGTGCTTGTGTGAGGCTTGTGATTGGTCCTCAAGGACTGCCTGTGACTGGTGGGACCAGAGACCATTCAGAGTGATGGGATCATAGTCCCAGCACATCTGGCTACAATCCCATCTCTAGCTTTTGGGCAGCTACTTTTCAGTCCAGTCAGGTATGGCTTCTGGCCTGTGTATGCCTCCCCTTTTGGTGAGCCCTCATCCCCACCACTTACTTCCCACACAAGTCCAAGGCTGCAAAAGGAGGTCCTTCTAACAGTTTCTCCTGAGTTGTACTCTGCCTACTTGTGTAACTGACCCCACTGAAGACTTTTAAGGCAGGGCAGGGCAATCCTCCAGAGGTAATGATGACATTAGGATTGAGAAGGCAGGAAATTGCAGTGAAGTTAAGGCTGTGACAGACAGGGCAGAAGGTGGGGGCCCAGGCTGCAGAGACTGCAAATCTGGTTGTTGGAAGGTTACAAGAGTAGAAGGTTTCAGCTTATGAAGCTTGGGGCAATCCTACAGCCAACGGATAGGAATGCTCTAAACCCAATCAACTGTCCTTATCCTTGGCCACATTTGACTGCATGCCTTCATTTTCAAAAGCTTGGAGCTATGAGTCTCTACTTCTTGGAGTCTAAAGCCCCACAACTCTGAACCTGGAAGCCAGCTACTGGGCCTCTGGAATGCATGTCCATCAATGTGAGCTGCCCCCCTGAGAACCTGTGTCTTCCATTTGAATAGAGCAGAGGAGACCCCAGTCAGCCCTTGAGACAGAGCAAATGGAGAGATGAAAGAGAAATAGGAAGAGAAAAGGGGAGAGTTAAAAAGAAGCAAAAATAGGCACAAACAAATATTTTCCAAGATAGAATTTAAAAGGAACACTTGCCATATTGCCAAGCTTCTATAAAGTTACTTCTGACTTTGTTTTCCCGAGGGGCCGAGGAGATGCCTCTGCTAATGAACCTGATGGCACCGTTCTTTCCAGTTAATGAAGCAAGGCAGGTACATATATTCCTAGGTGAGGCTGAAATTGCAGCCTAGGGATGCTGATTTGGAAATTCGAGGCATGGACTAATGCCTCCAATGCTTCCAGCTACACTGTTTTGTGTCCCCTTTACAGGACGCGGCCTTCCTAGGGCGACTCCCAGGTCAAGCATAGGAAAGCACAGGGCAAGCCCTCACAGCGCTGTGCTTGCTTCTCTGTTTCAAGCTGCCTCCCTGCATACATGCTCAGCAGAGCTCAGCAGGGAGTGCTCCCCAACCATGCAAATGAGTTCCCAAAATGGCATCTGCCACTGTGTGGGGTGGGGGTTGTGCAGGGTGAGTGACTGCCACCAGTCCTGCTGACAGATCGACTCCTATCACCAAGAAGCCAACTGCCATTGATTTCCATTCTTCCATCATGTCACGGTGACCTTCTCCCTGCACGGGAGGAAAGGAGAGAGAAAAAATGGACAGATAAGCAGCCCAGAGTGAAGAGAAAGTTAAGTGTTTCTCCTGCTCCTGATCATCGCTGCTTTCAAATGCCCACATCACTGTGTCAATCTCCATGAAGCCTCTTATCCCAACACACGGTCAGATTAATGAGCAGTTTCTCTTTCTCTGTCTCCATATTATGCGCCACCATTGCTCCAGGTTCTCTTCGAGATGTACAAGGGATAGAGGTTAAGCAGCTGGGGGTAAATGGTGTAAAATATTCTTAGTATTCTTACTAATACTGAGAGGGGGTGGAGAGAGGATTCAGCAGTCAAAAGCACTGTCTGCTCTTCTAGAGGAGCTGGGTTCAATTCCCAGCACTCAAAGTCTTATAACAACCTGTAAGTCCAGTTCCAAGAGATCCAACACCCTCATCTGGGCTCCATGGCCACTGCACATACATGGTTCACAGATATGCATGCATGCAAAACATCCATAAACATCAAAACAAAATTTAAAATTAAAAGAAACTATCTATTATTATGTTTTAAACTTTCGCTTCCAGATACTTCATGCCAGTCAGGGAGGGATATAAACTTAGTTGTCACATCTTTTCCTAGTCTGTCTCCACACTCTATTTTCCCCTGTATTTATATAAGTTCATTTGGACATTTGTTTTTCTGCATTTTAAAATATTGAACAAACCTTTTATTCTGTTAGTAAATAGTCTTGATTATACCATCTTATACATCACTCAGTTTCGGGCACATTGGCCAGCATTTTGAAGCAATCACAGCCTGAAGTTTGCATGTATTACTTGGGTCAGGCCTTGGACCTATGTGACAAAGTAAGAACCAACCCTTAGAGAGCCAACCCTACAGGGTGATGGCTCCCTGGTAGGATGCCTGCTGTTGAGGCAACACACATCACTAGTCAGCATCTACTTCTTGACAGACAAATGCCACATCCAATAGTAATATTCCTCACATTTCCCACCAACAAATAAACATTTCCACATCTGATCCATGGCCATTTTAATTTGCTTAAATATATTGATCCAGAGCCTCTGGTTGCCACTCATGCTAGAGTTTGGCAGAATTTAGATACCTTAGCTATGGGGTTGAAACTCTTGTTGCTGGGTCACCTCAACTACTAGATGGCCCAGAATCACTAGTCATGCCAGCCTTATACAGATGTCTTCAAGATTCCGTGGGAAAGTTGTCAGCATGGACCTGCTGGTTAGCAAGAGACACATGTAATGCAGTTTTTAAAAGATTTGTTTTTTATTTAATATGCATAGATGTGTGCCTCCATCTACATAGGTGTAACTATGGCACATATACCAGGTGTCCACAAGGTCAGAAAGAGGCTTTATGTCCCATAAAACTGGAGCTGTAGACAGTTGTGAGCAGTTGTGTAGGTTTTGGGAATCAAACCTAGGTCCTTTATATAAGCAGCGAAAGCTCTTAACCATCGAACCATCTCTCAGGTCCCTAAATATAATACTGTTTTAACAAGCTTAAATGTAATAACAGTTTTACCAGAATTTGTGAAGGTCAGTCTCACCTGTCACATCCTGTTGGCTAACAGCAGAGCAGAGGTCTAGCCCGCAGTCAAGTGGTGGGGATTATAAGAAGACCTGGTGGCCACTAGGGGAATCCTGGACTCTGTCCATGAAACTTCCTAGTTCCCAATAAATGTAAGCAAAAAACATTTCATATGCACACATAGTTCATGACTTGTTGGTTTATGCTTTTGTTTCTAATTGACCACATAGATCCTTTTCTTTTTAACCATTGATATCCCTGCCCCTTTCCTTTAACACTGCAAATCCTACTTGTTGGGGGTCAGTGAAGACGACAAGACTAAAATCCTCTATAGGGACTATCTTAATAAAACTATACCAATATGACATCACTGGTTATGACAATTGAATAGTTTGTCTCCTATGTATTTGATCCTGTTTGGATATTAATGCTCAATCTACATTTTAGATTACATACATACAACCCACTCCAATCTCCTATTTTTTCTCCATTTTATTTTAAGTCTGTAAGTAATTTTACATTCAATGTTGAATGTGGACATATATGGCTGATTCCCTACTCCCTTTGTTTTTTTTTTTTCAGTGAGTTCTTCACTTGGTCTTTTGGAAGAAGCCCAGGAGAGTCACAATGACCAGAGCAGAAGGGAATATGACCATACCTTAACTTTGCCCTATACATTCCATTTTCTATTGGTCACGAATTCTTTACTGAAACACAGTGTTCGCAAGGATGTTAGAATTTTATTTCTCTGTGTCATGTAGCACTTTTGCCTAGAAACATGAAGCATCTTCATCAGCTTTTTTCTTTTTTTTGAGTCTAGAGGCAATGTCATTGAGTACATCATTGTGTTGACCATTTTCTACTGATATTATCAAATACAATATCTCCATTTCAGCTATGTGAAAACCACATTGAAGGGAGGGTTCCTTGGCTTCTCTCTCCACCTTTCCCTTGATGAGTCTTCATCCTCGGGGACTCCCACAGATCACAGGCTATAGCAACGTGGCGGAAGCTCCTTGCGTACTCTTTATTCTTCAATCTAATTTGATCCCTTGGTTGCATTTGAGTGTTTCAACCTTTCTCTCCTTTTCAGTTTCTGTCGCTGTTAATGACTTTTATGTTAATGTGCTTTGTGCTCCTTCTAATTTATTGTTCCCTGTAGAAATCATGTCGATCTTTTATTCTCTCCTATAGAAATCCTATAGGTGGGTATTTACTATGGGTAATGTTGTCCTTTCATGTCAGATCATCCTTTTGTGTCTTCCTTAGATAACCTGAAATAGTTTAGAGTTTCTGCCATTATTCTTTTCATGCAATTTTACATGTATTAATGAGTTTATTTTTTCAAATAATAATATTTTTCTTTTAATTAAACTCTACCTTTATTCTGTTGTTTCTCATTCGTGCATGAATTCCACCTCACTACCCATTAGGCACAGTTTGGGAGAGACTTCTTTCCTAGTATCAGAGCACTCTCCCTTCTGCCGTGAAATCTCAGTGGCTTGACTCATGGTTCTGCAGTTTGCTTTGACTTTGACAGTCTTCCTTGTTATTTGTCTTAACTCAGTTCTGGCCATTTAGGTGGGAGGGGGTGCTTGAGACAGGGTTTCTCTGCTTAGGGGTATCGGGAAAAAGAGGAAAAAATCATAAGAAGTATGATCAATCTTATATAAAATGTGGAGTGAATAGCAACTTGGAAAATCAAAGAAATATAAAGAAAATTGATAAAGGGACCAGAAAAAAAAGTTAATAGTAAGCAGTTGTAAAAGAGTCAAGCATACAATAATTTTGTAAGGAAGGTGGTGGAGGTAGTAGTTGATACTTCTCCACCTTTCCAAAGGCCAATGTAATCTTAGAGTAGTTTCCATTTCATAGTAGAGAAGAAAAGTGTCTCACCAGCTGGACAAAGGTGTGGCTCACAGGAAGAGGGACTGGAACTGCCAGCTCAGCCATCCAAGCCACCACATGGAGGCTACCTCAGTGTTGCTCACGGAGGGGAAGCTGCTGAGAATGGACTTCAGATTGGCCAGAACTCATTTGTAGACCAGGCTGGACTTTAACTCAGAGAGAGCTAGCTATCTGCTTCTCTGTTGGGAGCAGTGAGACCCCAGATCCTGAATTTCTTGTAATCCCCTGATCTGAGTGCCTACAGCTGCTCTGAGCACGAGACCTTCAGGAGTTCCTGATGGCAGGAGAGTGGTTTTTTGGTGGGTTTGGCTCTGGCGTGGCTATCTCTATATAATCTGCCCCTAAACACAATAAAGGGGGCATTCTTAGGGAATTCAAGGATGACCCGTGTCTCTGTCTCTCTGTCTGTATGTGTCTGTGTATTTTAACCTCCAGCCCCCTTGCCTGAAGCTCGCGAACTGGGTGCCAGCACACAGAGCACAGACATGGGGCGCCGTGCGTGGCAATTGGAGGTCTCCACTGAGATTTCCGCACTTCTCCCTCGTGAACGATGGGATTAAAGGTGTGTCCCACCACCACCCAGCTAGTTCTGAGCCTGTAATAGATTTAAACACTTACTTGATTTTGTTTTGTGATATGAATTTATTGCTTCGAGACTTCATTAGTGCTTTCTTACTCTGGATGATCCGCTGTGGGACAATGATCTTTTATCCTGTCACTTGTATTATTTTTAATAAATCACGGATGGGCCAGTAGTCAGGCAGGAACTAGAGGTGGGACAATTAGAACAGGAGAATTCTGGGAAAAGAAAAGACACAGTCTGCAGTCGTCACCCAGATATAGAGGAAGCAAGATGAGAATACCTCACTAATAAAAGGTGCCAAGCCACATGGCTAACACAGACAAGAATTATGGGCTAAAATAAATTCTAAGAGTTATAAGAAGCCTGAGCTAAATGGCCAACCATTTTATGATTAATGTAGACCTCTGTGTGTTTCTCTGGGACTGAACCACTACAAGACTGGGCAGGACAGAAACCCCTGTCAACTATTATCTTTTATATTTCCATGTGGATAAAGATATAGATATTGCATGCTAACAACTGCTTCATGTTTTCTTCCTAGCCCTGAGATGGCTATCTTGGTTTCAGCCTTGACCCATGAAGGATGTATGAGTACTATTGAAATATTTGACATCTTTATGATGTATGATGCTGATGTAATATTTTTGTTCTTGTTTTTAAAGGAAGCTTGCACTTTCTATATGGAATCCTGGATTTTTAAATTGATGTGAGTTAAAATTTATACTTCATGTCATTAATTCAATTGAGTTAGAATAATCCATTAGATTTATAAGTGAAAATATTTACCTGAACTGTGGCTTCTTTACTGTGCTCTCTGTATAAGCATGGTCTATCTTTGTGTGTTGTTTCTCTTCCAAGAATTTCTATTGTCTACAATCTTCTGTTTAGCAACCTCAGGATAACACCACTGTGTAGTAGCTTTTCATTTGTATTTTAATAAACAAAGCTTGCCTGCAGATCAGAAAAGTAAAACAGCCACACTGGCCAGCCTTACAGATCAGGCCCCAATGGCACACAGCTTTAATCCCAGAAGCCGCACTAGCTTGCCATAGAAACCAGGCAGTAGTGGTGCACACCCTTAATCCCAGAATTAGAGAGGACTATAAGACAGGAGGAGGCAGCTTTCAGTCTCATTGTGGGGGGTTTTGGGGGCAGTATCACCATTTCGGACTGAGGTCCAGGTAAGAGCCAGTGGCTCGCTGTTTTGCTTTTTGGATCTTCAGGTTGAACCCCAATATCTGTCTCTGAGGTTTTATCAATTATGCTTCATCACTATATTTTTTACTCTTTCTATGAACCTCTAATTTCATGTGAACTTCTAAGCCATGACTGCAGATACACAAAATAACCATCCTTGGCCTCCACCCTCTTAATGACTCTTTCACAGATGAACAATGTTTGTTTCCTTTTAATCCCATCATGTCTTTTAGAGACATTTTAATCCCATTTTTCTCTGTGTCTGTATGTGTTGAATTGATTGGTTCTGTAATGGTTAGTTTTGCATGCCAAGTTGTTTGGGTCACAGTCAGTGCCCAGCTATGTCGCCAAATGGGCAGCTGGATGTTTCTCTGCCTGCAATTCTGGATGAGGTAAAGGTTTGAATTGGTAGACAGAGTAAAGCAGATTGCCTTCAGTATCATTCGTGGGTCTCGTTCAGTCAATTAAAGGTCTGGATGGAGCCAGAACCTCACCTCCTCTGAGCAAGGGCCTCTCTCCAGGTCTCCAGCCTGCTAGTCTTGCCCATGCCACAGCTTGGGTTTGCCAGTCACTATTATACTGTGACCCACTTCCTCAATAACAAATCCTTCCCCAAATATTTACACGTCCAACTGTTTCTATTTCTGTGGCAGGCCCTGGCTAATTCCTTCCAGCAGCTGTGTCTTGCAGGCTGCACTTGGCTTCAACCCTTTCCTCCTCTGCATCGTCTTATGTGGTTTTCATTCTTCTCTGATGATTCAGTGATGCTCATGCATTCGCTGGACAGCTAAGAGGTAGCAACTTGTAACAGATGAAGACGAGGGGTGGATTTCCATTCGCCCTGAAGGAATGTATAGAAAGCTCCACTGAGAAGTCCCCACACCTCACCATCCTCTGTCCTTCCTCCTTCTGTCCAGTCCCTGGCCCAATTAGCCAGGGAAGAAGCACCCCAAAGACAGCATTTTTCACCATTTTCCTCAATTCCTTGTTACAACCAATTGTTTACAACTGTGATTCTTTGAATAATGTTGATGAAATTGTCATGGACACTCAGCACACATTTATATTACAGATTAAAAATATATTTAGGAAACAATTGGGAAAGGGCTATGTAAGAAAAGGGATGGTATTTATCTCTCCTACACACCATGTTTCAGCTCATAATGGACCTCATCATGTTTACTAACAGATGCCAAGAAAAAACATAGTGTGGCCAATGCCTGATTTAACAGAGAGGAAGTAACTCCTGAGCCTTGGTTATTCACTCTCCACCCCACCCAGCTTGTTGCAGCCATCATTCTCGTGTATCCAGTTATCAGAGAAGAGCATTGACAGGCAGATACCATGAGATGAGACTGGGCATGATGGGATAAGAAACAGAATTCTCCCACAAACCCATTCACAGCATGGGTGTGCATTCCTGAGGAGACCCAAACATCCTCCCTAAAACCATTCCAGTTCACTCCTCTCTCCATTTTGTCTCCTATTCTTGTTTTTGCTGTATAGTGGCTTTAGGTCATTTGTGAAATGCCATCGAAGATAACCATTTTTATCTTACTTGGAAAATTGACCAGAATATATTTGAAGAAGAAGCTGAAAAGGGCACAAAGGATTTAGCACATCTTTGTTCGACTTCCTGGATGCATCCCGGTAAGTTAACAAATGAACAGTTTTTACTTTCATAGACAAAGTTGTGTTTACGTGCAAGCCTTCAAACTCTTCAAGTGAGGATGAAGAGCTTAGACAGAGGCAGGGCTTCCTAAGCAAGCTGCTTGGGGTCACAGTTCTGTGGGAACTGGCCTGGAAATGCATTAAATCTGGGGTACAGGGAAGATCAAGAGAGGAAGACAACATCTCCCTGTGGAGAAGCTTCCCAATTCCAAACAATGCTTTTGTAGGAAACCTCGACCAGAAGAATACAGTGCTGCTTTCTGAAACTGCATTACTAAGGCAGGTAAAGGGAAGGGATCCTGGAAACCACAGTCACACAAATGCTGTAAATGACCATGTCTGTATCTAAAGAGCATTTCCTTCTCGGGTTATCGAAAACAGACATTAGGGGAAGTGTGGGTGTGCTTGCCTAAGGAAAACTTCCCTGTTCTGAGCTGTCACCAAAACCTCTAGGAACTAACCACAGTCCTGATACCAGGGAAAAATACATAAGCAGTGTCAGGGCAGAATACGACCACAAGCATATGCAGGTGTAAGTTCCAGTGTCCAGGATGTTTCTCATTAGTAATCATGTTGGGAGGTAAGGCGGGTGGCATGCCAAACAGTCTTTTATTACAGGATGGGTTCCTTGAAAAAGCTTCAAGGAAGGATTCAGAAGAAGTAAAAGCTTGAAAACCTTTCTGCTTAGGTTTCAAAAGCTTTAAATGATTATGATAAACAAGAATTAATATATAATCACACATTCCAAATGTCCCCTGTACTTTTGAGGAGGCCAGAGTAGAGTATGGTTGGCTTAACCTGTTCACGTTCAGTTCAGTTATCCAATCTTCCTACATCATATTTTTTTCTCATTTTGGCATTTATATTGTTCTGTGATGGTGGGAAGTTATGAAAATTTGAAATGACATAGAGCAAGACCTCAATAGATTAAAACACTCCTATTCAGCCATGCCGTGCGTCTCAAGAGGAAGACAGCTAATGAAAGCCATCCCCTTCTCTCCTCTTCATGATGGTAAAGAAACCATCACCATCTGCCTAATGCTGAACCACACGGATACTTGAAAGAGAACCCCAATTATTTTCTTTAAGACTTAATTACGTTTGTCTGTCTGTATGTATTTGTACCACAAGCCTTGTGCCCTAGAGGCCAGAAGAGGGCATCAGATCCCGTGGTACTGGAGTTACTTTCAGGTGTGAGCTGCCATGTGGTTGCTGGGAATAGAACCCGAGTTATTTGCAAGAGAAGATAGCATTCTTGACTGCTGAGCTCTCTCCTCAGTTTCTATAAACCTAATATTTTTATTCTTTTTATACACAAACTGACCTTCCTCACTATAATAGACATAAGGACATCAAATATTTTATTTACTCTACAACTGGTCTTGTGGACAGAAAGATAACACAATGAAAATCAACTGTTAAAATCTACATTGTAAGTCAGCCCGTGTGACAGGCTCACATTCTCCTGACTCAGAGAAAGATCCTGGCAGTCTAGCGAGCAAGGGAAATGTGTTTAAATTCAAGTTACAGATATTATAAGAACAATGTGTCACCCAAGGAGAGGAGATGATCTCTGTCAAGCTGAAGCTTAGTTTTCAGAAAAATCAATCCCAACCATTTTTTTTCTAAAGACAAAAGCATGCTAGAAAAAGTTTAAACAATTCTACCCACAAAGGACTGGTTTTTACCTTCACTATAGGATCTGAAGGAATCAAATTATGTATTTGAAGGCTTAGGTTTATTCAATAACTTTGAGATTTTGTTTTCATTTCCAAATCCTATGTGTTGCTATGTTCTAAAAGTAACATTTTCATTTTTTAATCAAAAATCTATCCTGTGAGTCTTTCCTATAATTCCACCATACGTCAGCTACTCGTTTACCTCCCATTTGCCCTCTGCAGCCTACTCTTTGGATATCCGTAGGCTCTGTATGTATGAGACTTTTCTGTATGCCTTTTCTGAACTTGATTACAAACTCTGTATTAATAGGAACCCCCAAGGAACTACATCAACAATGTGACTTTTGTCATGAGCTGTATTCAAGACTTTTTTTTGAAGGGAAAATTCTAAAAGTCTGCAGATGGTGAAATTTAGCTGTCTTTAATGAATGCTTCAATTTAGATTAGAGAACAGTACTTTAGATACAGAAATACAGGCCCGATGTGGTGGCACACTTCTGTAATCCCTGCATTCAGAAGGGAAAGGCAGGAGAACGAATTCACACATGACTTTTGCTGCATGGTGAGTTCAAAGTCAGCTTGTGCGACATGAGACCCTGTCTCAGAAAGACAAAAACAGAACCAGATAGAAATAGTTTTGTGTGCCTCATCTCTGCTCCTGCTGTGGCTTTGATTGCTCTACTGACATCTGAAGTCATGTTGATGACTGGAATGTCTCTAAGACGTCTTTATAATTCATCTGTGGGTTTCTCTGAATAAGAGGGCATTCGGCCGCCATGTTTGCTCTCAGTGATGCTGAGACTCTCAGCACAGGGAAGCGTGGATGTGATTGCTTCTGGCCCTAAGCCCTGGACCCTCATCTCATTTTCATGCATCATTTACGCATTGTTCGATGATTCCACCAAGTCAGCACATCTCGCCAAGTTAACAAAATGTGAATTCAAAGGGGGAAATATATAGTCTGTGGTATTTAGGTATGTTTGTTTCTGCCCATTGACAGCATTTAAATTACAAGTCAACCAGGAAGAAAGAGTAATCCCTGGGGTAAGCCCTGGGAATTGTGCAGGTCTGTACACCGAGGCATGTTCGCCCAGATCATTTTGAGGCTGCACTACAGAACCCGGCTTTTAATGCTCGATTTGGAGCATCAAGCTTTGTAATATTTCCTTGAAGGTAGCAAGGAACAGCCCACTCACAACGCAGCTACGCATGAAAATAATATAATTTCTATTATTAAAAAATCAATTTTCATTATCGATAAATCAGTTTTCTCATATCTTAGGTAATCCAAGGGATTAAAAGTTTCTAGTTTGGGGGAGATGCATTCCATAAATTCCAATCAGAACTGAGCAACTGAGGTAATGACATGGTCACTCTCTGTGATATGACTCAGAGGGAACAACAGATGTCCCTGTATGTAGCAAAGAATGTGAGTGGCTGTCCAGGACACATGAGTCACATGAAAAGAGTTTAGTTCCCAATAAATACAAGGTTCAAATTAACCAAGGAATCTGATATTTGTGGAAGAACATTACATAAAATAGCTAAGGAAGGGACCTTGTGGGAAGAAGATGAAGGTGTCTTTAGCCAAGTTCTGTCTAATCAGTATTCTGAATCACCCAGATTTATATGCATCCATCCTGAGCCTGGATTTAACATTATTTGATGAACAGAAAACATCAAAGCACATCCGGCCGTGTCTGTTTGTGTAGAAACAACACAGTATTGGATACTAGGTAATTAGTAAAGAACAGAAATGTCCTCATGGTCAGCCTGAATCTAAGAGTCCAGGGCCAGGGCCACAGGCTCCAGGTCTCAAGATCCCATCTCTGCTTCTCAGATATCAGTGTCACTGTCCTCTAAATAAGGGAAGAGCTTGTCCTTGCATAGCCGAGAGGATGGGAGGAGGGGTGGACACAAGTCCCTCTCAAGCCCCATTCACAGCACAGAGCCTCTCTGTTCCTCTAGTCCACAAAGTTAAGCCTCCACTTCTTAATGTTGTTGCCTGGGGATTGCTTGCATGGTTTGGGGGTGACACAAACAGCTAAGGATACTTTGTGGCTGTCTGTAGCGGCTGAGTGCATGGTGGCAGTCCCTCTTTCAGAGAATGTGTCCACTTCAGCGGCTTGGCTACTTACTTTCAACATCAATTCTTCATATTAGTCCAGTTTTTGCTATGTTCCATTGTTTCAGTTTCCCACTTCAGAAATCTCTGCTCTTATTGTTGCCCCATCTTCCCCTCCAATTGCCTTTGCTCATTTTACTGGAGGGCTCATGTTGTCAGATAAAGGCTAAGAATCCTACAGACAACACTGAAAGTTGATTAGGAAAAAGATAGTGAACATAGTAAAATATAAGATGCAAAGTTAATACTTAACACAAGTTAACTTAATATAGTTTCTGTATATTGCAGTAAGTATAAATTAAACATTTAAGCTGCTGTTGGTAGAAGCATCAAAAAGTGAGTGATAAATCTCACAAAATATTTGTATAGATTTTATGTTGCAAACAAGACATTAAACAATAGAAAATAAGAGCTAAGTAAATAGAAGAATAAACCGCAGGGGTTCACTAGACACATAGTGTTTTGAGGGGACAGTTGCAGTTTGCAGGTGCTGTTTACACAAAGTGCCTGAAGCTGAGTGCTTTATGAAGAACAGGTGTTTCTCTCTTGCAGTTGCAAGGTCCAAGAAGTACAAGATCAAGACCCTGTTAAGGTTATTGTCTTGAGAGATGTTGACTGAGTTTTCTGTATGGCCAGTTCCTGCAATCGTTAAGACCCCAAGAAATCACACAGAGGTCTACATTAGTTATAAACTGATTGGCCCATTAGCTCAGGCTTCTTATTAACTCTTATAATGTATATTAGCCCATTATTCTTATCCGTGGTAGCCACATGGTTCAGTACCTTTTTCAGGGAGGCAGTCACATCTTGCATGCTCTGTGGCTGGGCCAAGACTGCTAAGGAATGGGGTTCCTTCTTACCAGAATTCTCCTGTTCTCCTTGACCTGCCTCTACTTCCTGTCTCATTGCCCTGCCTATACTTCCTGCCTGGCTACTGATCAATCAGCATTTTATTAAAATACAATTGACAGAATAGAGACCATTGTCCCACAGCACTAAGGAGAGTCCATTCCCTAAGATTTGTCTTATTCATTAGTAAGTGAAAAAAAAATCCCATAAAAATTTAAAAATCCACCATCAATAATATTGGTCTTTAGCTAATATCTTAACTTAAAAAGCATGTCATGAAGCTGCACAAACACAATACCTTAATCAAAGGCAGAATTATACATATAACAAAATTGACCTTAAATTTGTATCAATAGACCAAGATCCATACCAATACAAAGCATTCATCTCTATAACCTATCCCCCTTTAAATGTAAATAAACATTTATAAACAATATTTTGGAATTTCAGTGTAGGTCTCTCTAAACTTCTTCCTGCTTTTTGTTGCAAGAAATAATTTCAGGGTGTTCACAGAGAACTTTAGCGTGGTCTTGATCCATCAAATCACATTAGCCTGGAAGGAATCCACAGGCTCTCATCTTCTGTGAAAACAAAATCAGGACCTTTTTTCCAAAGCAATATATCCTTAGACCAAATTTTGAAGTCATGATTCCTTTAAAATGTATATGTTGGTTTAGCTACAATGAAATGTCTCTCTGTACTTAGCTCCTTCACAGTCAAAAAATTCAAAGAAAACACAATAATATACATAATCCAGACTCTCTGTGTATTTTCCATCTTTGCTTGGCTTATTTTATTTACTCCTTTAATCTATGACTGTCTGTACTCTGTCTCTTTAAAGACTTTTTATTTTTGTTAAAGCCATTTACTTCTTTTTATAACTCTTTACATTTTTTTTCTTCTCTCTCCCAAGCCTATGCACATTTTCTCAATACTATGAACCATTTAGAGGTCTTTTTCATCTGGATTTGTCTTTATTGCATGCATCTCTGTAGTTATTGTTTTTGACAAAGAGCACTTTTATTTAAAAAAATGCTGAGTGGGCATGGCTAGAGCCAACTCCATTGTCCTGCCTGTTGGCTCTGCCCAGTCCAACATGGTGGAGGAATGTTTGTTGCGTCCGAGAGCCATGCACATTGCACCAGCTTCAGGGTTGCAGCAGGTCTATGTCACCATTAAACAACTAGTAGCATGCTGCTCACAAACCCCACTTAAATGCTCCGCCTCCTGAAATAGTCAGAATTCATGCTGCCAGAGAGAAACTGCTCATTCATTTCCCAGCTACCCAAACCTGAAATAACCGCACAGAAGCTATATTAATTGTAACACTGCTTGGCCAATGAGTCTAGCATATTCCTAGCTAGGTTTTACATCTTAAATTAACCCTTTCCTACTATTTTATATTTTACCATGAGGCTCATGGTTTACTGGCAAAGTTTTAGCATCTGTCTCCTGTAGTGGCTACATGGCATCTCGTTGACTTTGCCTCCTCTCTGTATATTTATCTCTTCTAGCCTGGCTATATTCTGTTAAGCCATTGGTTGAAAGCTGCTTCTTTCTTAACCAATGACAATAAAACATATTCATAGCATACAGAGAGGATTCCCACATCAGGGAGGCTAGTGATATTGGGGTGCATATTGTGAAATTTCCAAAGAAAAATATAAAGAAAATATTTGTAAGAAAAAGCCCAGACAATGATAATACAAGACCATCTTGACATTGTCAATGGAAAGAAAACGTCAAGTTGTGCACTTTTTTCAGAACTGAATCAATGGGATTAATTAGAGCAGAGTTTGAACTCCTTCTTAACAAACCTCACAGTTCAGACTTGACAGAACTCTTGGTGAAGTGAGGTGTTGGTTAGTACTGTGACTAGGAATCTCTAAAGACTACCAAGGAGAAAGATTGTGAGTGACCCTTACATGGCACTGCTTCCTCTGAGACATTATCAAGGACTCTCAGCGGGAGTTTGCCTCTTTTAAGACGCGGAATCTGGAAGTTGCTGGTTAAATCACAGAATCTCCAGTTCCTTTGCCAACTAAGAGAATGTGTGAGTTACAGGTTGATTTTCTTTTCTTTCCACCTTTGTGAAAGTGAAAAAAGCTGTCCTGTGGAAGCTCTACATCTACAAATAGACAGGCAGGAGACACTCAGCACCCCAGTGCAGCTCAGCACCCACCCCAGCTCAGCACAGCACC
>JABTXL010020138.1:3431074-3446085 GCA_025134845.1 Neodon shergylaensis | reverse complement strand
CAGCTCAGCACCCCAGCTCAGCTCAGCACCCCAGCTCAGCTCAGCACAGGCATGTTGGGATTGGTAGGACCTGTTGGAGCACTTGGCAGAGAACAGAAGGGGGTGCTGTGGAGAATGGCTTCTTGCCTCATTCCCTCACCTGAGTCTCCTTTGGTAAATGTACTTTATCAACACTCATTTTCAAGGTGTTTGCTGGGGACCAGAAGATTAAAATACTCCATTCTTATAATCATAGATTAATAGGCTATGGGTTGGCAAAAATTCTATACTCCATGAAGGCTTATAGTTCTATCTGTATTTTACATGTGCATATGAGTGTGTGTGTATGTGTGTGTGTATGTGCATGCCTGTGTGTGTGCATGTATGTATATTATGTGTAGGTGTACATATATGGGTGTGTATATATGAATGTACATGTATGGGTATGTGGGGGGGTATTCATGTATGGGTGTGCATATTTGAATATGCATGTATGGGTGTGCATGTATGAGTGTGCATGTGCAGGTGTGTAGGTGTGGGTGTGCAGGTGTGTAGGTGTGGGTGTGCAGGCAAGGTTGTGCAGGTGCATGTGTGCGTATGAAGTCCAGAGGTTAACCTTGGATATCTCATTGCACACCTTCTTTGAAGTTCACCCCCATTTCTTCTAGATGAACCCTCACTGAGCCCGTGCCATCCTCGTTAGATTGACTGGCTGGTGGACTTTGGGCATCTGCCCACTCTGGCCTTCTAGTGGTGAGGTGGCAGATGGATGTCATCACCCTGTGTTGTATATGAATGCAAGGATGCAAACAAGGCTCTCAGCTTGCATGTATAGCACTTCAGCCATTGAGGTGTCTCCCAGCCCATTCTTTTAAAAACAATGTCCACTCTCTCTTTAGTACAAGAGCTTGATATAACACATCTTCTCCCCCACAGCAAGCTGTGTATCTGAAGTCTGTGCTTTCTAATAGACGGTGACTCCTTCTAATTCTAATCAATAAGGGGCCGGCCCTGCAGGAGTCAGCAGAGGCTTGTACTATAATATAAACCATATTTCATATTTCCCCAAAGTCATCTATTTTTATCAAATGAAACATTTAAATGGCTTTCCATAAACTCAAGTGGCTTCATCATTGCTGTATTCCAAATGTGTTCTGATTTTTTTATCTTCATGTTAAAGTGTGTAATGCCCATCACGGGGAATGCCAGCACTTGCAGGAAAATCCTTGCAAGCTCCTTTTAAAACCTCTCCATGAGCCTGTGATTCTTCACCTCCATTGTTAGATCTCTCTCTCTCTCTCTCTCTCTCTCTCTCTCTCTCTCTCAAAATTAGTAATCACAGGGGGAAAGATTTAATTTTCTATATACATCACCTTCTTTAATGCGTACTGTTTCTGAGAGTCATTTCCTCTCTAATTAATTAACTAATTCATTCATTTGAAACTTGCAAATTTGTATGCAATGCTTATATAGAAACAAGGGTCACTAAGCCTAGTAACAAGAAGTTACAATCATGATAAACACAGACACATTATTTCATAAGGCAGCTAATCACTGAAGGTTAATCACTGTGGCCATCCACAGTTCTGAGGTTCATTTTTAGGTGAAGGTTAATTGTATTTTTTTGTGTTAAGATTTCCATGTGATTTAACGTTGGTATTGTTTTACAGTTTTGCACTCTCAGCAGTGCATGTGTGTGTGTGTGCGTGTGTGTGTGCATGTGTGTGTGTGCATGTGTGTGTGTGTGCATGTGCGTGTGTGTGTGTGCGTGTGTGTAACTTGATAATGAAAGCTAGAATTCTACTTTCAAGGGAAAAGCACCTTGAACATACGTTACGGCCTATTGAGCTTTGACTTATTTTAAAAACATTTTACTCTTTCAAACACAGACTGTTTTAGTAAATGAAATACTACAGCATTATTTGCACACTGCTTTCATTCCGTAGTTGCTGAGATGTTCAGGATCAAGTGTAATTCAAGCAGGAAACCTAAACTGTACGAACATGTGCTGTTCAGGCATGTAAACAGGCTTGGTTACACTGGGTCTTCTTTAAAAGGCTCCAGTGACAGCTGGGTCAGATGCAGCCTTACAAGGACATGCTAAGGTTTTAGAGGTGTTCAGGTATTAGCTTTACTCCAGAACTAGTAAAGCTTGCAGCCCATCCACTGTGACCGCAGATTGCCACGGCTTAGGTGCTTCATACTGTCGCCTTCTCATTTATCCTGTCTACCAACGTTACTTATCTGTGACGAGCTGGAGAATCCTGGGACCCATGGCCAGGACAGCAGCTGTCTGCGGGCACATCCCAGTCACAGTAGGAGGATGATGCTGGGATCTTTACGTTAAACCGAGATTCTTGGAATGGAATCTCTTATAGCATTTCTGTTTCTCTAGCGTTTGTGAGGTACAGTGGTTTCCCCTTTTCTTTCACAGCTAAATCTGTGAAATTCACATACCCACCTGAGGCAATTGGAGACTTGGCTCCTCTGTCCTCCCAAGGCTCCAAAGAAGAGCCCCTGGCAAGCATCCTGATGTACAGGTTTTTCAGTTCAAATGGTAGCTTGAGAAGCAATGACCAGATGCAGCTTCAGGCTCTGTCGTCCTCCCTGCATGGGGATAATGAAGTTAGCATCTATGTTTCAAGAAAATGGATGGTGACACTTGCTATTGATCTCCGGACAGGCCAAGAGCAATATTATCATAGCCCACACCAGTCAGTCTGACCTTTTACTGACTTGGCCTTTACCTTGAGTGGAAGGAAAAGAGGAGCCTAAAGTAAAGATGCTTATATGAGTCAAAGCCAGCACATCTCCTGGACTTTATTATTATTTATCACTAAAGCACAGTGATCCATCAAGCCATTAATCTAGTTACACACCTGGAAGGGAAGGAAGGCAGGCCACGGGGAAGCGTCATGGGTCTGCTCAGTGATGTACTTTAAACATTTTCAAGGTCTTCAGCTGGAAATGGACCTGAACTGGGGAGGCTCCAAGTGGCTGCCAAAGTCCAAATGTCTCCTCAAAAGGTCTTTGGGGGCTTTCTACTTCAATTTCTTCAGTCTGCATATTGAATTTTTATTATAGGTCATGTTTTATAATCACATGTTAGATCTGGGAAGACACAGCATAAAATGATGGCTAGAAGCATGAGATTTATTACAGCAACATCTCCCCTCTATGCAGTAAGAAGGCCACTAGTTAGGTTCCCTGCTGCTCAGCCCCAAAATAATCACTCAGAAACTATATTATTTGGAGTATTGTTTGACCAATAGCTTAAGTGTAATTTCTGTTAACCTCTTATATCTTAATTTAACCCATTTCTGGTAATCTATGTATCGCCATATGACTTTGGCTTAAAAGTAAAGTTCTGTCCCTGGCATCTGTCTCCAGCGAGGCTCCATGGCTTCTCTCTGATTCTGCCTTCTTCCTTCCAGCATTCAGTTTAATTTTCTCTACCTAGCTCTGCTCTACCCTATCAGGCCAAGCCAGTTTTTTTTTTATTCATTAATGGTAACGACAGCATACAGAGGAGAATCCCACATCCCCTCTCTACTAGATTATAGTTTCTGACTATTAAACTTGCAGCCAATTCTCCTGGTAATCTACGGTGCACATTTCAGAATATCAGTGCTAGAACTGTACAAACAAGAACAGCAGACTTGTGTAACAAAATAGAAGCATATAAAATAAAACTGTCTCAGAGCTATATGGGGGGAGAGGCTGAGGACAGTGGGCGGGAAGGCACAGAAAGCAGGCCGCACTCAAGTAGAGGAATGTTCATTCTGCACAAGCCACAGTCAGTCTACAGCTCAGGGTCAGGATCCTCTTGTTGGGTGCCTTCTGGACTGGTATCTAATCTACACACCTGGATGATTATTCTCACTTGGTAAAGCTCCAGGAGGCTTCGGTGTGGACCTAACAGACCAACACTGGAACAATGCAGTCCCTCCCCCCATCCTTCAAACTGCAGAAGCTGATGGCAGCAGGGCAGTGTCAGCATCCTGGCTCTGCCAGTCACGCACTGTGTGATGTGGGCTCGCATTTAAAATCTTTCAGCCCCATTTTAAAATTAGAGATGATAATAGTGTCTCCTAGTGAAGAAAATATTGCTGGAAAACTTTTATGAAAGTTTTCATGACTGTGTTCACTGAGAATTAGATACAAGACCAAACTGTCTCCATAAAGGAAAAAAAAAGCAAACTGAGGATTTACGAAAATTTAAAGCATTTCACTCGTAACAATATTGTTAAGAATATGAGGAGGATTGGTAGCAATAATTGCTAAGCACTTGACTAATAGCTTGTAAAATAGATCATACAAAGAATATAATCAGTAATATAAACACTGTGCTACAGTCAGGATGAAGAAACAATTTAAATGAATACTTTGCTGAGAACCTAAGAATATTCATCAATAATATCTTAAAAACCTTTTCAGTATCACCAGTGCTGCAGAAATATTCTGCCTCAAATCGACTGGAATGGCTGTGCTGGAAATGGCAGACATCGTGCTGACAAGCATAAAGAGGAGGTAAACTCTGCCCTAATTCTACATGGAATATGAACTGTTAGGTCTGCTTTGGAAAATAGTGTGGTGTTTTCTTAAACACGGGGCGGGAAAGATGGCTTGGGACGAAGAGCATTGCTGTCCTTACAGAGGGTCAGAGTTCAGTTTCAAACACCCATACAGGGTTGGTACAACCCGCAGTAACTCCAGGGGAATCCACTGCCTCCTGTGGGCTCCACAGTCACCCACACTTAGTATACATACAGACACACATGTTAATGTGTGAACACACACAGACACATAACATGTTATATGTAAATCATCATAAAAACCCAAACAATTTGGCTTCTCTGAACATAAGGAAAATGAAAACAAAATGTTTACATAAAGAATGGTGGCAGTATCCTTCCTAATAACTCAGACCAGAGAACTGTGCATGTACCCATCAGCTGAGGGAAGGACCTGAAACCATGCATGTGCCCATCAGCTGAGGGAAGGACCTGAAACCATGCATGACAGAAGGAAGATAAGATTTGACATAGCCACTGGAAGGCGTCTATTTATCAACCAAAAGGAAAGATTGTTGATACAGACTATAGCATGCTCTGGAGCACCCTCAAACATGCTACGTGCTAAAAGCCAGGGAAAAGGGAATGCTGTGTGAAGTGCATAGAAAATATACAATGTAGACATGGAAAAGTGACTGATTGGCTTGACTTGTTTATGTAGCAGATGCTAACCGCAATGTTGAAGGTGTGTTTTAGTAGGACGTTAATGTTCCAGAATGGAACTGTGGAGCTGTATAAAAGACTCCTCAATAGAGTTCTTAAAATACACAAAATGATAACGAATAAGACAGACTAAAAAAAAATCATCTTTCCTCACCCAGAAATGGCTATTACGATTCTGAAAACGAACATTTTTAAAGTCTGACTCATAATTCCCAAAATATTGTTTATGAAGATTAAAAGCTTAAAATACTACATGCCCACTACAAAAATTTTGTGTTAGATATCAACAATTAGTATTAGTTGAATATCATTATTATCTGATATTACTATGTGTATATATATGCTTATGGTTATTTTAAAGTTGAAATATGATATGTTTGAATCACTTTTTATTCATCTTATTAGCATGTGTTTTATGACTGCAATTTGCACTCAAGATCTTGACTATTCTAGAAAAGTCTTCTAATGCTGGCTAGCATTCTCATCTCCCAAATTAATTTTTATTATCAAAAAGAGATCAAAGAATTACATTAATTATGTTCTTCTCATTTACATCACATTTTTAAATTAAAATGGAAATAAAATAATAAAAATTAAAACATCCCAGTTTTATTTTCACTTTGGAATGATTTTTGATAAATCACATTCTTCTTTTCATTTTGTTATGAAATATATGACTGAAGCAGAAGAAGGTAAAATATTCAAGAAGAGTCTTAATAATGACAAAATGAACATCCACTTCCTAACAGTAAGTTAAATTTAGAAAGCTGTGATTCATGCCTGGAATGACAGCATTTGACAGCCAGAGTCCAGCCATCCTTAGCTGTATAGTGAGTTTGAAGCCAGCCTGGCCCTCATGAAATCCTGTTTAAAAATTGATTAGGAAAGTGTTTGTAATTTTCTAGCTTTTCATTGTCACTTGTCCATCCCAGCTGATAATGTGACATAATTCAGATTCAGGCACCCACTTACTCCACTGTTTCCCAAGGATGACTGCGGGCCACCTTAGGACACAGATGGCTCATGTGGTAAGAAATTGACTGGAGGTGAAATTGACAGCCCCCCCACCCCTTCTCACACACACACTGCTGCAAAGTCTGGTTAGATTTACCCATTACTATATCCAACCACCCAGTAGTGTTCCCTCTTGGTGTGAGCATTTTGCCAATGCAACTCAGCTAGGAGTTGTGAGGCTCAATGGAAGAACCTGTCCACGCGGCAACCATTAGCCCTTAGTTAATAATGACATAATATCCACAAGCACTGGGACCTGATGGATTAGTTGTCTCCCTTCTGAGAGGTCTAAAGGGTCACAGTCTCTCTAACTACAGTATGAGAAGTACTTTGGGTCACTCTGGTATGTACTTCTGTTGATACCCAACTGATAGCCTGGATCATTTGCCAAATACCACGCAGACCTTTTCTTTACACTCTCTAATAAATTTTATAATTATATATATATAATTAAATAAACAAGCACATATATAATAATTTTTACATAATAATGTATACCTTTCAACATTTTCATAAAACGTTTTTTAAAAAATGAATTTTATAATTAAGGAAATCTATTTAGTTTCTTGTATATTTTTTGAAGATTCAGACATTTGCATATATTCAGACATAGTAAATATGAATATTTCATATATATATACACACACATACACGTGTTTGAGATTTCATATATAGATGTTATATTTGCTTGGTTTTGTTTTTTGATACAGTGTCTATGTAGTCCTGGTTGTTTCTGGAACTTACTATGTAGAACCAGGCTGGCCTTGATGTCCCAGAGATCCTCCTGCCTCTGCCTCCCAAGTGCTAACATTAAAGGAGTGTCACACCATGCCTAGATGATATTTTAGAAGAGAATGGATGTTGGTTGCACACTCTTCAGCAGCTGTTTTGCTCCTGTATCTCTTGGGGGCATTCTCTTATTGATTCTGCAGATCTTCACGTTGATCCAGAAGATACTCTTAGATACATTTTATCTTTCTCCTGTTTCAGTTTGCTCTGGTCAACTGTGGCACAAGCAGACAGGGCAAAGTAATGTTTTGATTCACAGGAGTAAAGGAGACCAAAACTCAAGCACAGAACTACAGGACTGTTTTTTTGTTTTGCTTTGTTTTATGGTACATTATAATATTTTATGTTATTATTAGTTTTCATTGTTAATGTCTTACTATAACTAATTCATAACTTGTATGTCATAGGTTCATATGCAGACACACAGAAATATCCAGTACATAGAAAGCAAGCAGTGCTTTCTAAGGTCCCAGCCGTCTGCCAAGGGCTTTGAGAGGATCTCTCGGATGAGATTTACCCTTTTCCTTCAGGCATCTGTAGAGAGCCCCACTGAAGATTTGCCACAGTGCATTTAAGATGGCTTTTGACTGGCTTCTAACATTTGCTATGCAGTCAACATTTTCAGAAATGTTTTCTCCCCATATCCACACATGTCAGTTGGCAGACCCTTAAAAGTGGGACTCGGAGCCAGCAGATGGTGCATTTTAAATTTTTGGTAACTGGGGCCAAAGCCTTTTAAAGTATCCCCGTGATCAATGCTTCCTGGAGGACTATCAATAAATCTATCTACACCTAGCCGTGGGCATGAAGAACTCATTCTAGAACTTTTCAAGGTTCTCCACTGATTTTTATTGTTTATTTGTAAGTGAGATTGACACTATATTCGGGCCATTAAAACAATCCGGAGCAGGTGGGATTTTCTATGAACTTCTGTGGGACACCAGGTCTTAGGTAGCCAGCCTTCACTCCCTTTCGGTTACTGTTTCCTGGGTTGATGGGAGGGTTGTTTTTCCACAAAAGAAGCTTAGTGGCTTATTGTTTCCTAATTACTTGTGAAACTGGGTACACACCATCTTCTAAACTTCCTCTGTAGTAACCTACAAATTCAGATTTCCTTCCCAGTAGGCAGTGTCTTTTGTTAGGTGCTACACAATTAATATAACTAAGAGAGAGAAATTGGGGTTCAACTTGAAGATCTGAAAGCAAAACAGCCAGTCACTGGCTCTTAGCTCGACCTCAGTCTGAAATGGCGATTCTGCCCCCAGGAATCTCAGAATGAGACTGTGTCTGAGAGCTGTTTCCTCCCATTTTATAATCCTCTCTAGGGCTGGGATTAAAGGCATGCACCATTTGGTTTTTACGGCAACTAGTGTGGCTAGTGGGATTAAAGGTGTGTGTTACCACTGCCTGGTCTGTAAGGCTGACCAGTGGGGCTGTTTTATTCTCTGATCTTGAGGCAAGCTTTATTTATTAAAATACAAATGAAATGCCACTACAGTTAGCTTGCATTTTTCCAGAAAGTATTCTATTTCACCTACCTTTCCAAACAAGTTTGAAGATAATTTATTGATGCCTTCAGTATCTGTATATAAATCTCTGTATCCTGTACTTTGGTTCAGCATTTGAAGTACACACCCCTGCATTTGATCATGACAGCAAATCCCTGCTCTACTGACACCTTGCTTTAACAAGAAATACTTAAGTCACTGTTATTTTTGAATTAGGTGCAACATTACGTTTACAGATAAATTACCTCTGCCTCTGTCTATTATTGTTTCTTTGTTCTTTGGAATGTTTTTATAGATTTCTCACTTTTAGAATAATTAAATATCTAATATTTTAATATTTTTGGCTGGCTAGTTTAAGTATATGCATACTTAAGACCATGAAATCATCTAGTGTTTGTCATAACTGACTTTTGTGTAGCAGCTCCAAATTAAGATTTCATCTAAAACTTGGTCAATTTTCTTTTTATTAAAAGACATTTTCACACTTTCTATTATATTTTTACTCTACTATAAAAGCAATGTTTATAATGAATATAATTAGCTCTTTGTTTTTTAATTAATATAGGACTACTTTTGAAAGGTTGACTGTAGGTGGTGCACTTTCTCATTCTCTGTCGTAGAGGTGAAGGAACCACACGTCTAACAACTGAGGCTCTGAGGTTGATATCACTTTTCTCAGTTCCTCCTTTTATTTTTCTGTTTTGTTATAATTTTGATCGTCTATTTGAGCTGTAATATGGAAGGCTGAACTTCATCTGCCGTGTCCTGAGGTTGAGCCATATTACATGTCTGTCGCTGTTACAAAGGACTGGCAGTGTATTTTAGCAGTGTGTGACACAGTGAAGTGGGGTGTCTAGATTGTAGCCATGTTCCTCGGAACACTTCTCTTTATTTGTTCACACAGATCTGTGGGAAACGCCCATTCGAACACAGGGGATCTTCTCTCACTTCTCTGTGTACTGCTAAGGGCTTGTTAACACTGGCTGTCCTGTCTGATATCAGTGTTTTTCCTCTTACACTCGACCCTTCTAACAGCTCAGTGGCAATACCTCTTTCAGAAGTGAAGCCTCTTCCTAAATCACTGGGCCTGTCCATCTTGAGAAACAGGAAGGAGTTGCATGATGGACTTTGTAATCTGTGTATCCTTTTGCCTGTCTGTCTGGTTGCTCATCCCACAAGACACAAGTGGAGAAGTGTGTTTGACACTCAACTTCCCTGGTGGTGTTCGATGGTATCAGATTGTACCTGCAATACAACTAGACTGAACAGTAAAGTCTTTTTCTTTTACCTTCATTTTCTCTTGGCTTTAGAAGAAAAGACCTGGGGAAAGGATTTTGTAAAATTTCTTATTCTTTTCCTCTTATCATAGGGCACTTTCAATGAAAATACTGTGCAATCTTTGCAGGCTTAGATCCGGAAATTTTAACTCATTATATCTTTTCTCCAAAATTTTATCTTTGTGTTTGATATATGACCCATTTGAGGCTTTACTTTTTATAATATGTGACCTCATTTTTCCCCACACTATGCTTTTCTCATGTTGTGTGTAGATGTTGGGGAGCACAATCACCGCTGGCCCGTCACCAGTCACTTCCATCTCAGTCATAGTCAGACAGACAGATCAGAGTCTACTTCTAAGTTCTCTGTGTGGCTCCACTGGTCCACGTGAGCTCCAGTATTTCCCTGTGTGTCACCCTGTACATCTGTTCACTCTTAGTTAATTTAGCTATAGTAGTAAACATCAAAATTATATTAGACAACTTCCTTTTATCTTTTCCTCCATTTTCAAATTTACGTTAGATATTCTAGGTCCTTTTATCCCCCATGTAAGTCTTAAGAGTATTGGTGCCTACATCTATAAATGTTTTTGAAGAGCTCAATATTAACTTTATTAAGCTTGCATATCAGTTTTAGTAGAGTTGACATCTCTTTGTGGTTTTCTGATCTGTGAACATGAGATGTCTTCTTATGAGTTTGAATCCATGTTTACGAGCATCGTGCACTTGCCTCATAGAGTATACATCTGCTTTTCAAAGGTTTGCTCCTTTGTATAACCTTTCAGGTCTTACTGAGTAGCATTTTATTTTTTATTTCAGTGATAATGTCTATTGAAAGAAGAGAGAAATACAGATTATTTTATATGCTTGTATTAATCCCAAATTCTTGCTAAATTTCCTTACTAGATGTGGTGGTTTGAAAGAAAATGGTTGCTAAAGGGAGTGGCACTATTAGGAGGTGTGCCCTTGTTGGAGTAGGTGTGGCCTTGTTGGAGAAAGTATGTCACTGTATAGATGGACTTTGAGGTCTCATATGTTTTCAAGCCATGCACAATGAGACAGACCACTTCCTGTTGCCTGTGAGTCAAGATGTAGAACTCTTAGCTCTTTCTCTAGCACCATGTCTGCCTGCATGCCGCCATGCTTCCTGCTATGATGATAGTGGACTGAACTTCTGAACTACAAAGAAAACTACCACAGTTAAATGTTTTTCTTTGTGAGCGTTGCCGTGGCCATGTCTTTTCACAGCAATGGAAACCTAAGAGGCTAGACCTAAGACTTCTACTATAGAGTAGTCTAGGAACCACCTAAACGGCCGCAGCATCTGCAGTCTCTCAGGCGATGGGCTTTCTCATCTCCTTCCCTCATTTTATTCGTGGTCAATCATTTCTGACTGTGTTGTAGTGCCCAACCAGAAAAACGTACCTTCAGCTTCTATGTATCAAGAGAAAACACTGACTGTAGATAGGATCTGGGCAGACAGATTTCTGTGGCAGTTTTTATAAGTTGTAGTTTCCCTTTGTTCCTGTTTCAGAGTTTCTCACTGTGAATCTGTTGCAGTTTGTGATGGTTTTCTGCATCCGTTATTGTGTTCATTTAATTTTCCTTCTTTAGTCTACTCTGCGGAGTACGCTGGTTGAATTTTAAATATCTTACCAGCCTTGCAGGCCTGGAATAAACTTTACTTGTTCACAGTTCATTATTCTTTTGGATTTTGGAAATTCTATCGTTGATATTTCACTGGTGATCCTTGTCTGTATTTGTGAAACTTGTTCATCCGTGATTTTCTCTTTTGTACCATCTTTGAGTTTTATCAGGCCACCATTAGCTGTGGAGTTGTCAGTGCTCCTCTTTCATGCCTGGAAGAGGCTGTGCAGAACTATGCTGTCTGTCCTTTGGACATTTGGTAGTGTATTCCTGTGGAATTACCCAGGACTGGAAGGATTAATCCCCTTCTGGGAAGGATTAACAGTGATAACAAGTCTCCTCAATAGCCTTGGGGGGGGGCTCTATCTACCTCATGCAGATGTGAGTTGGAGGAGTTTTTCGAATGTTTGGCCTCGTTCATCTACATTGTGGGATGAACATAGCCCCAAGCTCTTCTCTTGGCCTGTGTTTGTAGATACTGCTGAAGCCATGAGTTGCTGGGTGTCATTTCTCTGTAGTAAAGAAGCCAGGACTTCTAAACTTTCTGATTTTCTTAGGTGACTCTAAGTTTCTGTTTATTTGATTTTTATCATTTAAAGAATAAAAGTCTCCCAGGGCTTGTATTACACATATAAGTTTTGAGTTTCCGACTTTTCATCTCCAACTCTAGTACTTACTTGAAGCAAAAAAGAATGCATGAAACTCTTGATCAAACTTGTGTTTTGAGATCCATAGAAAGTCTGTCTTTAGTTCTTCATTTTCCAGGAATTTGATGAGTTAGACACAGGGTTTTGTGTGGCGAGGCTTCTATTTCATTTTCCAAGAAGCTGAATTTCACATTTTGAATCCATGATAATCTCATATCCCTTCCTTAATCACTGTGTGAACTGCCTGTATGGTGCCTGAGGCGTTCTTCTTACTAATGGCTCAGGGTTATTGGGAGTGACAGAGAGTCTGTTCAGTCTCAGGATTGTCCTTCCATGTGTGAGGCAGATTAAACTTGGCTCTTCAGTATATTGTTCAGAGTTAAATATTCTTACATAATCTATTTTTAAATTTTCTGTTATATGAATATGTGTATACATGTGTAGATTTGTGTCCCTGTGAGCATATGTGTACACACGTGTATATTTGCATTCCTGTGTGCATATGTGTGCACATGTAGATTTGCGTTCCTGTGTGCATATGTGTATACATGAGTAGATTTGTGTTCCTGTGTGCATATGTGTACACGTGTAGATTTGCATTCCCGTGTGCATATGTGTACACACGTGTAGATTTGCGTTCCCGTGTGCATATGTGTACACGTGTAGATTTGCGTTCCTGTGTGCATATGTGTACACGAGTAGATTTGCGTTCTTGTGTGCATATGCAGCGTCGGAAGGAAGTCACTGGGCATCTCATGCTACCATTCTCCACTTTACTCCCTTGAGAGAAGGGCTCTCACTGGACTTGGGCTCACTATGGTCTGAACAGACTGGCAGTCAGCAAACCCCTGCAGTTTTCTCCTTTCTCTGCCCAGTCAGTCACTGAGATTAAAGCCACTTGCTGGCTATGCCTGACTTTTTACCTGGGAAATGGGGATCTGATCTCAGGGTCTCGTGCTTGCAGAGAAAGTGCTCTTACCCACTGAGTCATTTCCCAACCCCCTTGCACAGTCTCTTCTGCTCATGAAGACAGCGTTCCAGAAGCCATATAATCAGGTGGATGAATTGTTAATGACACATAACAGCATGAACAATTTCATAAACCAAGTGATGGAATGCATACTGCTTGCTTTACTAATCACTTCCATCGATTATATTGTTTATTATTTTATGGGAAACTTTTAATACATATTTTCTTTCGTAGTATATTACATAATATGCTACTACCCATGTCTGAGTGTGTGTCCATGAGTGTGTGTGTACCCATGCATGTGTGCAGGCATGTGTGAATGTAAATTTGATCACTTTTCAGAACTGAAATTGTTATCCTCGAAGCCAACATTACTGCTTTCTGCAAATGCAGAATCGCAAACTCAAAGTCAACCTTGTTTATTTTCATTTTTGCCTTTTATAATAATGACTAAGACTGGCAGGGTTCTGTTTTATTTTTAGACCACCAAAAACATAAGAATAGATTCTGCATGCTTGCAAAGGTACAGATGAATTCTTCTTTCACAGCAGGAAACAAGTGGCTTTTCTGAGCTCTGACAATAAAAGTGGCATTAGCTTACTTAAAGCCGAGCAAAATCAGAGAAAAATACACCGAGGGACAAATGTCACTTTATGTTGTGTAGCTTCCAAATTCATTCTCTAACTTAAGGGCAATTCCAACCAACACCATAGCATCACACAGGGACGGGAAATGGTATCCGTGAGGTGTGAAGACCAGGGGACATTTATCCTTGCTGATCACAAAATGATGGAAGTGGTTGCAGCACAAGGAAGGTGGGGCCATTCTTAGATATAATTAAAATCTAACTCCAAAGCCTTGTGCTATGTGACCAAAACACTGTGGAGAGATGGGGACAGAAGGAAATGGAATTCTGTGGTGATGGTGAAGCCAAAATGAGTAGGAAAAGTTGAACTTGAGTTGACGGGAAAAAACAAATGTCTCTCCCCTCATCCTAACCATGGAGTCAAGATTTTAAAACCTCACAGAGATGACATCATTTGCACTGTCTCACATCTGAGTCCTGTCCTGAGTGTCCATTGATAACAGAAGACAATATCTTCTTAGGTCTGTACCCTGCTCCACAACTGGTCATGTGGTTCTGCTGTCATTCACTCTGCCATAGCCTTCTAGCCTGTGATAGCCTTTTTTCTTTGATGACAGCCACACATTGCTGCAAAGTAGGGAGCCCGTCCTAAATACTTACTCCCTTTAAACTTGGCATATGAGATACACACTGATATTTTTATTTTACAGATAGAATCAGAGGGAGATGGAGTTTGGGTCATATATTTTAGTTTACACAGCTAATAAGTACCCCGTACAGAATTCCGATGTGATGCAGAACACCGAAGCACACCCGTGTTGTTTCCCTGATGCAGAGCCTGAAAACGGAGCCATCACTTTCACCAGGGCCTTACAGAGCAAAGCTCTTTACAAGGGAACACACTGAAGACTTTACCATGTAAACTGCTTTGGATTTACCAAGTAAGACGACTGAGGGCGAAGTTGAAGGCTCTGGTGACTGGGTTATGCCTGTTGTTTTTAACTAAACAAGGAGGCATATTTATAAACAAAGCACTTTCTAATCCGCAATGTTGCCTCTCCTCCCAGACACTGGCTACCTCCTGTGGAAACCTCAGGAGTTACATAGGAAAAGTAATCATAGTCTCTGCTCCAGCCAAGAGTGGCCCTGTCACCATGTCAACCAGCTGCTCTTTATATTTATTGCCATAGTTCCCAGGCTTGGCAGCCCTATAAATTTCTGCAGTTAAATTACAATCTTATTCTCTGACATGTCTACATTTTCTTTTCCCCCTCAAATGTCCAATATTCCTGCTCCTACCTCACTATTCTCTCTCTCTCTCTCTCTCTCTCTCTCTCTCTCTCTCTCTCTCTCTCTC
>JABTXL010020138.1:3418354-3431064 GCA_025134845.1 Neodon shergylaensis | reverse complement strand
CTCTCTCTCTCTCTCTCTCTCTCTCTCTCTCTCTCTCTCTCTCTCTCCTTCCCTCCCTCCCTCCCTCCCTCCCTCCCTCCCTCCCTCCCTCCCTTTGTATAAATAGAAGTTACAGGAAAAGTCTCAGCCCCACCCTGTGGCTCCTGTGCTGCCCCACAATCCTTTTGAGAATTGATGAGTGACTCTCGGGTATTCAAATCACACTATTTTTGCTTAGAACACCCTCCCTCTTCCCTTCCCTGGGGCTCTGTTTTTGTAATTATCCCTTCTCCCTCCAGAGTCATTACTTTGTTGCTACATGAGATCACATTCAGCAAATACGCGCGACCTTTTGAGTGAAACACACAGCGCAATGGGCAGGCCTTTCCTCCCCTCCCGTGCCGTTCCTTCTGGGGAGGGTTCCCTCTCATTTCTTGCCTTTGTTTTCTCATCTCCCTTACTTCCACTTCTGGTTGTGAGCTCAGCTGTCCCATCAATATCCCGGTGTCAAGGACACCAACAACCTGCCTCCTTCCACATCCGGCAATGAGTTCTGTGACACTGCTCCGTGATTCTTCCTGTTTTCAGATATTTCATTCGCATGACTCCTTGTGTTCCAGACACGGTTTTTCTTTCCCTTGTGATCCAGACTCTCAGTGACTAAGTCGCCTGTCTTAAATCCATCCAGTGTAACAGTTCAGTGCCTGGTGACTGTCGGGTTTAAATTCCTTCTCAGTCACTACCGTAGCGCACGCTCAACCTCTGCTGCTGCTTGTGATGTCCAGGTACAGTCAGACAACCATGTCCACAACCAAATCCATCTCTGCACTGCTCTACACCATGCTCCCATTTCAGAAGTTTCGTCCTGTCACTCACAACATATCTAACTATTAATTAAGGTCCAAAATTCCGAAGTCACACCCATAGGCTCTCAGTCAAATTTCATCAGCTCTTTGTGGATGTTTCTAGAGTAAAATCCATCTCATAGTCTACTAGTGCAAACCACCCAAGCCTTGGCCACTTAGCTCCTTTGTTTACAGTCATTCTGATAATTTCTTTTCCATGCAGGATGGAGAGTAATATTCTCAAATATCTATCCCAACCAAAAATGTGCCACTGTTGGAGTAACACATAAAACCCAACCCCAAGTCCTCCTGTTACCTGCCCTTGTCCCTGCCCACTGTACCCATGTCCAATATCTTCTTTGTGAGCACACCCCCATGTTAGGGTCTTAGAATGACTGTTCCCTTCATTGAATCTCCTCCTATTCCTTATGAAATATTTCCATTGTCTGTAATCCATTCTTTTATTGCTCTGACACAGGGTAATCTCTAGGCTTGGTGATATGTGGCTTTAATTAAGGCATTTCCATGAACACACTATTCCCCTTCTTTGAGTCTCTTCCAGTTCCTTATGAAGCATTATCATTGTAAACAACTGTTACAGCTCCAGAGTGAAAGGTTTCCTGACTTGTCAGGAAGTTAGACTATACCTCCAAGCATTACAGCTCCAGATCTTAAGGTATCCTGACTTGTCAGGAAGTCAGGCTTCACCTGCAAGTGTTACAGCTCTGGAGGGAAAGGCATCCTGACTTGTTAGAAAGTCAGGCTCTTCCTGATGCTGTGAAGGAAAGGTATCCTGGATACATACAGCTCTGGAGGTTACCTACACCTGTGAAGGGAAGGTGTCCTTAATACCTACAGATGTGAGGAGAAAGGCATCCCAACCTGTAGGGAAGTCAGGCTATACCTGAAGCTGGGATTCAGGGGGGATGGTCTCCCTCCAGGATTTACAAATCCTGTTTCTCTTGGAGATAGAACAGTTACATCTGAACTCTGCTCTGTCCCCCCAAGGGAGTTTCCCAGGAGATGTATCCATTTCTCCTGATGCTCTGCACTCCTAACAGAAGGTCCCCCAGCAGAAATATCCATTTCCTCTCAGTTCTGGTCAAGATGTTACTTTTGCTTTGCTCTGCTAAAGGGGAAACCCCTGCAGAAATGTAGCAATCTACTCTGGCAAAAAGTTGTTACATCTGCTGTGTTCCCCCTAAGGGGGCTTCTCAGCAGAAGTATCCATTACTTTTTCTGATCTGCTCTGTTCCCAAGGGAGATTCCCAGCAGAGAATCTGCTCCTGGCTGGTGAAAGACAATCTTCACCCAAAACACTTTCAATAAGGAGATTTATTTGGGAACAGGAGAGCAGGTACCTCTGCCATAGTGGAAAAAGACAGCTGCTAACTGAACAGGTAGAGGGGCTTATATAGGGCTTCTTAGAGGTGGAGTTTTTCCAGGAATAAAATTTTCAGGAAAGGAATTTTGATTCCCTTGAGCTTGGGCAAGCTTGGACTGGCTAGATTTCCTGCTCAGGGATTGGTTGCTTTTCCTGCTCAGGGATTGGTTGCTTTTCTTGCTCAGGGATTGGTTGATTTAGTTGATTTGGAGCAGAGTTGGCTCTCATTTCAGGGCCAAAGTGTGTTTCTTTCACTGAACTCTTTATAGCTCTAGTTTCACAGATTGGGTAGATTTCTTTTTTTTTTTTTTTTTTTTTTTTTTTTTTTTTTTTTTTTTTTTTTTGCTCTGGTTCCAGGGTCAAAGCGTATTTCTTTGGCTCTGGTTTCAGGATCAGGGTGTGTTTCTTTGGTTCTGGTTCCAAGACCAAAGCGTTTCTTTCACTAGATCTGGGTTCAGGGCCAGGGTGGCTTTCTATGGCTGGCTCTTTTACCTTACATTCTCTCTAATCCATTCTTTTGTTGCTTTGACCCAGTGTAATCTCTAGGCTTGGTAATATCTGTCTTTAGTTAATACATTCCCACAGACATACTTGTTATATTTATCAAGTATCTTGATATCTTTATCTTTATGTTTCAGATTTTTTAGTCTCTTTCACTACCTGAATTAACTATGTTGATATTTTTATCCTTTTGTTTATTCTATCTCCAGCCCCAGAGAGGAGATGCTCCCATTCATTTTATCAATGATCTTAGGATTCATAATAATACTGCCATTTCTCCCACCTGCCACAAATGCTTTCCTCGGGGAATTCTACTAACTGGTCCCTCCTGCAGGAATCCTCACTGTTCTAGCTGTCTTGATTCACTGGCTCCTGATTCAATGGTTGATGCATATCATGTTCCCTGAAGACCAGCAGAGTAAATTCCTGAAGGGTTCAGGTTCTATACTTGAAGGAGGTATGTGCAATAAGTAGACTTGTTTAATCTCACACATATCAGATATTCTTTCCTGTTAATAATACTTGCCAAACCCACTGAAACAACAGGGAAAAGACTCTAAACCATTCATTACAGTTAATGTACAAATAGACCATGAAAAAGAAATGTCAGAGATGAGACTGTTGCTGAACACCAAGAAGATAAGCATTTTAAAAACGTAAGTAGGAATTAATTTCAAATGCCATAAACTAAAGGAGAAGGACAAAGAAACAACAATTACTAATTAATTTTCAGAATACTTGTGAAGAGAGTAAATGTGATTTTAGAAGAAGAGAAAGAGTAGTCACTAAATGGTGATGTATTCAGAAAAAAGTAAGTGTTGAGTATTTTATAGCTTGACAGAAGAGAAGGAGGGGAAAGACAATAATCAAAGAAAGGGGAAAGCCATGGAAGGCTTTTGTTGTATGCCAGCTGAGGAGGTGGGATTGACTCTGTATATTACTATGAAAAACCCTCACCCGCTTGGGTGCAGGCCCAAGAGGGAGAAGCCCCACAACTCAATTAACCAATCCAGCAGATGCAAGAAGCAAGAGGCTTTATTATGACAGCGCCACCAGGTGTCTCTAGTCTCCAAAGAGGTAGAGCACCCTGAACAGCAATTCCAGCAACTTTTTATAGGCAAAAACCACAACATTATAATAATGGGTATAAGGTACAGAACAATGGGATACAACATTTAGCATTTTGGGTCAGTTTTAGGCCATAGCTATTTGTTCCTTCTATTTCCCAGAAATACCACAAAAACCCCAAACCCTGTCCTGGAAAGTCCCCAAACCATATCATGGGCACTAGGTGTCTCTTCTCAAGCTGGTGGTAGGGTACTGTGGTCAGGGTGCAAGTTTCCTGGCAGGCTGGTGGTGCAGGGTACTGTGGTCAGGGTGCGAGTGGCAGTCAGGGCTGTTTTGCAAATTTTATACTTTTCCATTGCTGATTGCCATCTATCTAGGGCATGTGCTAAAAGCAGCTGCAAGCAGGCTTTTTGAGTTGGAGCCTTATTTGAGTTGGGGTCTCACAACTGCAAAGGGTGGGATAAGTATTGGTATAAAAATGAATTTCCACAATTGTGTAGTAATACCTTCTAATTTAAAATATGTCCATCCTGGTGGCTATAATTAAAACTTAGAAAGTAAACAACTCACAAGTCTCAGGAGGTTCCTGAAACTAATAAGATCCCAAGGCTGCTGTTGGATAAATCTTTTGTATGCTACGAATACATGTTGCTTTCACTGGTTGATAATAAAAGAGCTACTCTGAGGGCAGAATACAAATGTGTGAAAAAGCCAAACTAAATATAGGGACAAAGAAGGGAGGAGTGGAGAGAGAGGCCAGCCAGAGGAACAAGATGTATTAGAGCACAGGAAAAGTCATGAAATGTGTGGCAAAATACAGATTAATAAAAGTGGGTTTATTTAGAAGTAAAAGCTAGTTAGTAATAAGCCTGAACTGTTCAGTCAAAAGTTTTCTAATTAATTTTAAGCCTCTGAGTGATTATTTAAAAGCAGCTGTGGGACAGGTCAGGACAGAGAAACCTCTGTTATACAAGACCTTCTCTCTTCAAGTTTGTATTGGTTGTGTGATAGTTTGAATGTAATTGTCCCCCACAATCTCATAAGGAGTGGCAGTATTAGAAGGCGTGGCTTTGTTGGAGTGGACATAGCCTTGTGGGAGGAAGTGTGTCACTGTAGGGGAGAGCTTTGAGGTTTCCTATGCTCAGGATAACATCCAATGTCTCAGTTGACTTCCTGTTGCCTGCAAGATGCAGGACTTTCAACTACTCCTCCAGCACCATGTCTGCCTGCACATCATCATGATCCCTGCCATGATGATAATGGACTGAACCTCTGAACTGTAAGCCACCACCTCAGTTAAATGTTTTCCTTTATAAGAGTTGCTGAGGTCATGGGGTCTCTTCACAGCAACGAAACTTATGAGAATCTGGAAAGGTTATTGAGGAGAAGGAGACTCTGATGGTCAAGCTACCAGCAGAGAACTCCAAGCTTCAGCTTTCATGAGTTGTCACACGTGCTGTGTGCTCCTTGTTTGGTGTTCCTTGTTATACTCCTGTCTAGTGTGAAGATCAAAACAGTGCTGGCATTTGAGAATTTAGTTCCCCTTAGTTATTTGAAACTCTTTGCAAACAATGCTGTTAACTCTTTAATTTGATGACAAACATCACTACTGCTATATGACCCTGGGCTTTGGCTGTTGTGAAGAGAATTTTATTATTGCTGTTTTTTTTATTATTTTTAATGGTCAGTTCAGGTTTTCTATCCCGTGTGGTCTAATTTCATTTGCTTTACATATCTGGAAATGTACATATTTCTCTGAGGGTTTGGATTTGTTGGATCCTCTCCATCTATGTTAGTTATTCATCTTGTTGCTGTGGTAAAAACACCTGAACAAGAAGCAGCTTAAAGGGGGGGGGGGCTATCTTGGCTCATAGTTCAGGGGTTCAGTCCATCACGGACATCATGGCAGCAGGAGGGAGGCAGCTGGTCACATCCCATCCTTAGTCAGGACACAGAGAACAGCAAATGCTTGTGTCCACTTGGCTCTCCCCTTTTTACTCCTTCTCTCAATTGCATTCTTAAAGTCCTTTACGGTGTTCTGTAGCTCTCCTGTCTCAAATCTTTTTCATGATATTCAGCGAATTTCACTTATACCACTGATCTTGTTAAATTGCTCAGACTCTCTTGTATCACATTAAATTTTGATACAATCATTTTAATTTTCCCCTCAGGTGATTTGCTTATTTATTTAAAACAAAGATTAAAAATAATGTATTTTTATTACTTTAGTGTATTGTTGTTGTAGCTGCCTCAGCAATAATTCTACCCTCAAAATTGCATATGTCTGTACCCTGGGTTCTAGGGTTTGTGATACTGGGATGTAGCTTTTTAGAAGAGAGAAGAATTTCTATGATACTGGACATTGTACAGCATGTGCATGCAGAGTTCCAGTCATCTTCCATAACTGATGTGGGAGTATCCTCTGTATGCTGTGAATACTGTTGGTTAATGAATAAAGCTGCTTTGGGCCTATTGCAGGGCAGAATAGGGCAAGTCAGGAATTCCAAGCAGATAGAGGAGGAAAGAAGGTGAAGTGAGAGAGAAGCCATGCAGCTGCAGCAGGAGACAGACACTGGATGCCAGATGGAATCTTGTGCTGATACACAGATTAATAGAAATGGGTTAATTTAAGATATAAGAGCTAGTCAATAAGAAGCATGCGCTAATAGGCCAAGCAGAGTTGTAATAAATTCAGTTTCTGTGTGATTATTTCTGGTCTGGGTGGCCAGGAAATGAACAAGCAGCCTCTGCCAACACAAAACTCATTTGAGGCAAGTTTCCCTGGTGGGTTCACATGGATGAGATGCAGATTCCAGGAACTGTGAAATGATAGACTACTGTAGTGGGTTCAGATGGGTGTGATACAGGATGCTTGGAAGCAGGTCATAGTATCTGTCAGTCAGATGTCAAGTCTCAGTCAGTGAGAACAGTGAGTCAGTGTCCATGTGCTGTGTTAGCGGCTCCAACTGATGACAAACATGACCACTCAGATGTTCTTCTGGGCCTCGGAAGGATTAACTCCTGAGAATAGACTGTCAAGTCAGTTTTTTTTGGAACTGGAAGAGAGTTTGCCTAACTCTGTGTGGCCTCCTTGAGCCCAACCGTCCACAGATGGTACGTGGCTGATTTTTCTGGCAACAAGAGGGTAGATACAGCATTTATGTTCCCCATTATCCTCTGAAGAAGAGCTATGCATGGTTGACTGCCTAGGTGCCTCTCAGAGATATGGGGAGAAGGAAATGACTTCTCTAGTACGAAGGGCCAGGGAATCCAACTTCCAGGACATTTCTCTAAGTATGTGTGCTTCAAGGTGGCTCTTCCCACCAGGAAGCTGAGTTGGGGAGGGCACGATACGGGTTGATTTCTTTTCCTGGGGCAATGCTATAAAGTATCAACTTAGGGAGCACTTAAAATGAGCTTAGAGACCACCAGAAATCTCCAACAGCAAATGTTGCAGCATTTTGGTGTGAATGACAAATGGGGCCCCCTCCCAAGAGAAATATGACTTGATTCAGGATTAATTTTTACAGACATAATGGTCGATGCTGGGTGAAGAGATTACCCTTCTACAAGGCAACTGTTTGTCTGTAGTCTATGCCACCTCTGTTCCATTCCAGCAAGAGGTCTGGAGAGATGTCTCAGTGGGGAAAATCTGGATAGCAACACTCACATAAAAACCAGGGGTAGCAATGTCCATGCCTGAAACCCTACAGTTGTTGGGGGCAGAGACAGGAGAATCCTTGGGATTTCTGGCTACCAGCCTTTCTTGGTTCAGTGAGAGAGACTGCATAAAGGGAATAAGATGAAGGATGATAGAGAAGGGCTGTGACCTCTGTGCATGTGAACAAATTATATACATATGAATATATATATATGATATATAGTGTGTATAATGATTAATAGTCATTAATAATATGCATATTTTTAAAATACTCCAATGAAATACATGTTCCTTCTATGTCTCTGTCTTTCTGTCTCTGTCTCTCTCTCTTTCATACTTTCTGTACAGAGAAGAATATTGTACTTCTCTACTCAGACATCTCTTTGTTTTTTGATCAGCTTGTCTGCATAACAAAAAGTTGGATGAACTTAGACACAGAAAGTTGCTCTGGAATTCTCTGATAAGACCAGGAATGTCCCCAAGCCCCTTCCACTCTGTTGTGTTTCCTCAGCATTGAGAAGCCGCCATCACACTAGATGATGCAGAGTATCTTGTCATACCTCTCTGATTGACACTGTCCGGGTCAGTCATTCATAGTTTCTCTGCACTCTCCAGAGAGTTTGAAGTCATCTAATGAGGAATATTGGAATTAAGTCTTGTTCAGCTTAATTCTAATGATAAAGTAAAGAAGTGGTGGTGTACCCCAGAACAATGTTGAGACAAAACAGCTCTAATCACTGCTTTCCTTTTGGCACTGATTAAAGCCACAACCTACAAATAAAATATATAAATAAACATTCAAAACTGTGCAAGAACACCTGGTGATCTGTAGCCTCACTAGCAAGGGAACTAGTGCTCATCATCTAAATCATTACACCAAAGGGAGGGCTAAATACATCTCAGAGGGAGCAGAGTAAATGTTCACCACTGCCTGGGGCCTCAGGAAAGAGACTGTGTTGTTGAAAATATCTTTATAGGACAGCTTACCTGTTCTTCTGTTTACTATTTTCATGCATTGACAAGCAGGGAGGATTTTAGAGAGAAAAATACTGACATTGGCTCACATTTGCTTGGCATAAATGGAGTCATTTAAGTAATACTCTCGAAATGAAAGTCCTTCCAGGGGCTTCTGGGACAACAATTCTCGGGGGCTTGAATTCATAACACTTTCTGCATCCAGGTCCATACATTGTCCCTAGCAGTTTCATTTGCAAGAGAGCCAGAAAATGAGACCAGAGCAGGTAGCCACTGGCTGGAGGGCCATAGGGAGTTCATGTGTCAACAAGGTAGGACCTCTGAGGGGGCTAGAAAAATACCCACCAGCCTGTGCCACTGCTTCTGCAGCCTGTCTTTACCTTTATTTTTATAGTTTCTAAATGACATTTTAATTAGTGCTAAAGTAAATTAGTATATCATCCCGTGTCCGTGTATGCATTACTTTGCTACTGTTTACCCTCACCATGGTCCTCACTTCTTCCCCTTCTGCTTGTATGTTGCACATGCACACCTTCATACTACAAAAATCAGTTCCGCCTTTCATGATATAGATAGATTATAGATTGATAGATGATTAATAGGTTTTAGATCTGTATTCAGCTTAGAGAAAAACTTTGATAATTGACAATCGTCTTGATTTTCCCACCACTCTGGTCTTCCTCATTTTTATCCCTTCTTTCTCTACACAGCTCTCACTAAGCGTGCATGTCCTATTCACACATGTGAACACACATATGAACACATGCACACCCATTCGAAAGTGGATTCTGCATAAGAGAAAAGCATGTGGTGTGGGTCTATGTGAGTCTGGTTTGTTTCGCTTAACATAGTGACCTCCAGCTCTATCCATTTTTTTTCTGTACAACTCCTAATGCCAAAGTTCTTCAAAACTGGCTAAGCTTAGCCAAGTGTTCTCAGAACACTGCCTTTATCCATCTACCCGTTGATGACATCTGCTCTGGTTCTATAGCTGTGATTAATGCTATTGTGAACATGGATGTCCATGTATCTCTGTGGTGTAAGAACTTATTTCTCTTCGAACCAATGCTCAGATGTGTATAACTGGACCACAGAAAGTTCTAGGTTGGGGAAGTGCCACACTGATCTTCCTAATGCCCAACCAGATTACATTCTAACTACCTCTGTATAAGGGTTTCTTCCATGCCAAGTCCTCACCATCATTTATTGATGTTTGTTTTCTTGAGCAATTATTCAGAATAGAATGAGAAGGAATCTCCATGGAGTTTTATTTGCATTTTTTCCCATTGGCTAAGGATCTGGGACAACTTTTTTTTACATATATTTCTTGATAATTTGTGTTTCCTCTTTTAAAAACTGTCTGTTCAATTAATTTTAATAAATTTGCTAATTTAGGAAATTATTTGTGTTTAAGTTTTGGAGGTATTTATATTTCCCAGATATTATTAACCTTCTCATTAGAAAAAGAAATAGCAAGAACTTTTTCCATTAAAAAGTCTCTGTATCTCTAATTTTTTTCCCTGTGTTGGTATGAGAATTTTAATTTTATGTAAGTTTAGTTGTCACTTTCCTTTATGATTTCCTAAGCTGCTGGTCTCTGCAGAGTCTTGGCTTTGCTGATATTCCCAAGTGTGTCATTATCATTGCCTCAGAGAGATTAATTTCAGAGTTTTAGATTTTAAAGTAAAGTTATCTGTTAGTGTAACTGGAAGTTTCTCTCTCACCTGAATAACCACTTGGAGGTTTAATATTAACTTCAAACTCTTTGACCTATTAGCTCAGGTTTATTGTTAACTAGCTCTTAGAACTTAAATTAATCCATTTCTGTTATTTTGTATTTTATTCCAAGTTCATGGCTTGTCACCTCACATCTTGCTTCACCAGTGGCTGCAGGCATTTCCAAGACTCTGCCTTCTTTTTCTCTGTTTCTTTGATGATTTCCCATCTCACTCTGTTCTGCCTGACTATTGGCCAAATCAGTTTCTTTACTAACCAATGGAAATAAAACACATTCACAGCATACAGAAGGGCATCCCACACCAGTTCCTTGGGTTTTTGACAAAAGGTCTTAGAGTATTGCTGAGGCTGTTTTAGAACTTACATTAATCCTCGCGTCTCAGCCTATTAAACACTGGAATTACAGGTGTGAACTAGCATCCCCAACATATTAAGGACTTGGATCCAGTTTGAATTGGTTATTATATAAGATGATATATTGAGATCCAGTTCTATTTGTCTATGGGTGTATATCTATTGTCATTTTAGCACCATAACATACTCTAACCTCCCAACTTCATGCCTTCATTTTGTTAGACCCAAGGGGTCCACTTTGTACTGTCCATATACTTCCAGGTATGGGTGTGATCCACTGGAGCATGGTCAACAATGGAGGTCGTGCTTTTATAGAAAATTTATTCTTTCTCTTCCAGCAACCATCAATTGCCAATAGTCCATTGATTGGGACTCTATGGCCTCCTTTCCCTTCCATACTTGGATTTTTATCTGTCTTGTTCCTGTGCAGTTTTTGTGCATATTATGTCACACGTGTGCTGTTCAGTTCACACGTATGATTGTACTGTGGTATCTGGAAAATGCTACTTTGATGTAGTCATTTACTGCTTCTGACCCTTAAATTCTTTCTGTCCCTCTTCATAATGACCCCTGAGCCTGGAACATTTTAGCACATAGTGTCCTATTCTCTCCTTCCCTGTGCCTTCATTTCTTAGCCATTTCCTCTCCACTAACACTGGCAGTTGAAGTTGAACCTAGGTTTCCTGAGTTGGGATCATTTGTCATCAGATTACCATAGTTTGGTTTTGAACAATAGGTTCCCTGTGGAGATGGTGCTGGCTAGAGTCTACTAAGACTGGAGGAATCTTAAAAGGAGGTCTTTTTTTTTTCACCAAAATGCAAAAAGCAAGGTTTATTATGTGCTCAATACAAGCTGGCAGGGACCTTGTCAAAGTAACTGGCACAGCAGGGGCAAGAGGAAGTCCTCTGCCCTTCTAGATGTCACTATTTAAAGGCAAAACCCAGAAAAGTTACCTCAGCAGGGTGTGGGGTGACAGGTTCCATCTTGATTGGCTCATGTAAAAGGAGGTCTCTTAATGACCTGAGGTTTGTGAGGGTGCTGTCCTTGCCCTATGGGTGGAACTGCCAGCCTTTTCCACCACAACCACAAGGATTAACTTTGGATGAGGCTTCTGCTCTCTGTACCCACTGCCAGAGAGCCACACCTGGCTTTTGCTCTTGGTAGCTGACCTGTCCTTGTGTTATTCCCTCCACACTCCAGCTGACCCTATTCACTTTATTTGCATTATTGAGTGGATACAGTCAAGTTCAGGGTACATACATGTCTGCTATTTGCAGCCACTTTCTTCTTTGATATTTGAAAACTCAACACCAAAAGATGCTATTTCACTCTTTAGAAGGAAATGGTAAAGGTCTTCTTAGCTACGTGGTACAACAGTCAGTGCTGTCTGAATGGCAGGAAGATAACTGTTGTTTGTGTTTGAATCTGTCATGTTCTACCGAGCCTTTCATGAGGTCACCTTGGTGTCTGCTGGCCACACTGGAATGACTGCTTCTCTGTGTTCCCCACTAGAAGCAGAGGCAGAGCAGGAAGAACACATACAGGAAGCCAGGAAGCTATTCCACCCTCCCACTGTCATATCACAGCTCTGGGACCCTGGTCCTGTCCTTCTCTGAACTACTGCCTGTATACCCTGAAAGCTGAAGTTGAGTGTCTTTAGTTTAAGACTACTTCACAATGAAGGACAAAAGCAAAGATGCTGCATTTATCACACCACCCAAATTTTGCTCTAAGTATCTTTTGTTTTCTTCTCTGAGAGAAGAATGTGAGCAGTAAATTCAGGCATTGTGAACTTATCCGAACACTTGTGTAGAAAGCTGAGCATCACAAGTTCAAAGCCAATTTAAACTGTACATTCATAAGGTATCCTAGGCTATATAACAGGATACACATACAATACTGTCTCTCAAAGAGGGAAGGAAGGAAGGAAAGAAGGAAGGAAGGAAGGAAGGAAGGAAAGAAGGAAAGAAAGAAAGAAAGAAAGAAAGAAAGAAAGAAAGAGAAAGAAAAAAGAGGAAGAAGAAGGAAGAAAGAACAAAACAAAGAAGGAAAGAAAGGAAGAAAGGAAGGAAGGAAGGAAGGAAGAGAGGGATGGAGGTAGGAAGGGAGGAAGGAAAGAAGGAAGAGAGGATGGAGGTAGGGAGGTAAGGAGGGAGGGAGGAAGGAAGGAAGGAAGGAAGGAAGGAAGGAAGGAAGGAAGGAAGG
>JABTXL010020138.1:3314153-3418344 GCA_025134845.1 Neodon shergylaensis | reverse complement strand
AGGAAGGAAGGAAGGAAGGAAGGAAGGAAGGAAGGAAGGAAGGAAGGAGGGAAGGAAGGAAGGAAAAAAAGGAAGACAACCATTGTTTAAAATGACCTGAAGGATCTCAGAGTAGCCACATGGCCACAGAATGCACTGCCTGTGCCAACCTGTTCCTCATTTAATCAGCCTTTATCAAGTGCTCTAAGCTGAATCAGCCCTGGACAGTTTCCTCGCACTCTTCTACCATTAATAGAGACTCACTTTTCACTTTACTTTATGAACAAAAAAAAAAAAGTCTATGAAAATAGATACCAAATCTGAAAATCTGAAACATCACAAACACAAGGATAAAAAAGTTAATTTGAACAAGGGCAGTATTCATCTCTCTGGGGTAATCTAGGCATTTGGCTGTATTCTGTAATTCTACTACTGTGACTAGTGCAACTCATCTATTCTTCTTTTGTCCTGGCTATTGCGTTAAATTACAGGTGATTGTTCCGAATCTTATCTCCATTCCTCTGGGGCTGCGTGAGTCATCCTCAGCAGCCTGTGGGTCCTGAGAGCTGCAGAGGGCAGATATTGTGTCCAGAGTAAAAGAGTTTCTTTACACAAGGAAAAGGCAGTAGATAATGCTTGCTAGTAACTAAGACCTTCTTCTTGTTTAGTTGGGGTACACATTTGAGAATTCACAAATATTGGACCTACAGATTCTTTCATTTTTCTGTGAAAAATGAAGCAGTCCAAAGCCTGTGCTTCCCAAGGGCTGGTGGAGCAAGAATGATCACTACCCATACTGACTGCACCTGCTCTGTGGCAGAAATTGCTGAGAGTTTGGCAGTATATTTTTAAAAGAAAAGCCGTCCTCAGCCTCATCAACTTTGGGAGATTAGTATTTATGCCTACATTTTACATCTATAATTGAGATTATTGATATTTAGAAAAAAAATTTAAAACTATCCTGACCCTTTTAGTTACTTAGGGTGAAGATTTGGATTGGGATCAAACACGGCAACTCTTAAAGCGCCATTTGATGGGGCTTTGTGTAATGATCCAGAATATCTTTATGTGGAAATCAGAGGGAGATTTGATTTTATGAAACACAAGCAATGACAAAATAGACAGAAATTGCTGAGTATTCAGGTCTTAGATAAGCCAACAGCTGGAAATGGTGTGATTACATCATGCCCAAGGAGGTAGCTGAGGCAGAAGGCACCATTTACACAGGGACAGCAGCTGCAGGAGGCAGACATTAGGCAAGAGAACGGCAGTTTGATGGGCAGAAGGGGACATCAGAAGCACTTGCCTGGACTCATGCAGAGTTTTCCCTCAGAGTTCAACAGTGAGGGCCACGGTGCCTTCACTTTCTCTGGGGGCTTTCCAGAGTTATTTTTATCATGGCCTGCAGTGATATGGAGAAAAGCTGTGCCTTTGAGATGATATTTTGAATTAAAATCAGGCAGACATGGGTTAAAGATAAGTCTCTAATTGCAATAGAAAGAACACAATGGAATCTCCATCCCAGTTCTCTTTGTTTCCAGGACCACAGTGATATGGACTTCGACGCTTGGCCTAGCCATGGAGTGCAAGGACCGTATCATTGCTATTTTCCAAGTCTAATTGTCTCCTTCTTAAACCCCAGTGAGACCATCAGAAACACTGGAGTGAATGAGGAGGCAGGAACGGCTTGTAATTGCTGCTCCTAAACAATGCCCTTTCAGAGGAAAATTCCTAGGAGTTAATTAGATACCATGGCCCTGTCTTTATTCTGTGGTGTCACTGGCTTCCGTCAAGATCGCATTTTCAAAAGGGCCCACACTGGGGATGAATCCTGGGTAGGCTGTGGGCTATTGACAGCACATTTCAAACAGAAAGCTGCTCAAACTCAAAGCTCCATACTGACAGCTTTCTCCCTAAGGAGGCCAGATCGTCTGTGGTGGTGCCTTGCTCGCCTATGTCACTGTTTCTTACTCTGATATTTAAAACATTATGAAATCATAGAAAATTAAAGGCAGAATATTTATGTATGGACATATATGAATGTTTCCTAGAATTTTGTAGACTTTAAAATGTATTTTAGCCAAGTGTGGAGGGGCAGGTCTTTAATCCCAACACTTGGGAGGCAGAGGCAGGTCTGTGAGTTCAAGACCAGCCTGTTCTATAAAGTGAGGTGCAGGACAACCAGGGCTATCCTGAGAAACCCTCTCAAAAAATCTGTTATGAAATTGTCTTGAAATCAAATAAGCAAAGGAGAATTCAGTGCTCTAAGAATAATTGGACTTTGGTTTATATTTTTAGATATTTATTTTATCTTGTGTATATGAGTGTTTTGCCTGTTTGTATATATGTGCTTTATATGCACGGAGTGCCCATTGAAGGCAGAAGGCGTTGGATCACCTGGAGCTAGAGTTTCAGGTTGTAAGCGAACATGCAGCTGCTGAGGACTGTAGCTGGGTTCTTCGCAAGAACAGCAAGTGCTGCTGACCACCAGGCTGGCCCTCCAGACTCAGGCTTTGATTGTATCATGTAACTACATCAATGCCCATAGACACAAACAGGACCTGTCCCCTGTGCCCTTCCCACACTGTCTGGTACAGCACAGAGTTAGGATGGGCTGTGCCAAAGTGCAGAAGATACAATGTGACCCCAGCTAGAACACTCTCCACCCAGGCACAAGGTTCTGATTTGGAGAACAGGGTTTTGGGATCTACATATTCCAGAATCCTCTGATTCAAAGCCCTATTGAATGTGGCAGACAAACATATGGAGGACAAGTACCAGACTGTGCATGGCTGGAGGTGACAACCCTGGAGGTCTGTGGTACAGAGGCTACCACACAACCTGCAAGCAGTGAGATCCTGAGGACAGGAGTTAGGATTAAGAGGAACGTTGGGGTTAAAATGATGAGGTCAGAAAAACTGGGGAAGGTAAATATGAGGGCTTGCGGCTGGGTGTGAGATGACCAAGGAGAACAGTTAAGAGAAAGACAGGGCTCTGGGAAGACAAGGCCAGTGTGAGCTGGTTCCAGCTGGCTCCTGAAACCCGCTTCCATGAAGAAGGTGTGCGTTGCCCTCTCTACTAATATTGCTTCTTTTTTTAAATGATTTTTATTGAGCTCAGCATTTTTCTCTGCTCCCATCCCTGCCTCTCCCTTCCCCTTCAACCCTCTCCCAAGGTCCCCATGCTCCCAATTTACTCAGGAGATCTTGTTTTTTTCTACTTCCCATGTAGATTAGATATATGTATGTCTCTGTTAGGGTCCTCTTTGTTGTCTAGGTTCTCTGAGATTGTGATTTGTGTGTTGGTTTTCTTTGCTTCATGTTTAAAAACCACTTATGAGTGAGTACATGTGATAATTGTCTTTCTGGGTCTGGGTTACCTCACTCAAAATGATGTTTTCTAGTTCCATCCATTTTTCTGCAAAATTCAAGACATCGTTATTTTTTCTGCTGTGTAGTACTCCATTGTGTAAATGTACCACATTTTCCTTATCCATTCTTCGTTCAAAGGACATTTAGGTTGTTTCCAGGTTTTGGATATGACAAACAATGGTGCTATGAACATAGTTGAACATATGTCCTTGTGGCACGATTGAGCATCCTTTGGATATATACCCAAAAGTGGTATTGCTGGATCTTGAGAAAGGTTGTTTCCTAATTTTCTGAGAAATCACCACACTGACATCCAAAGGGGCTGTACCGGCTTGCATTCCCACCAGTAATGCAAGAGTGCTACCTTTATCCCCACAACCTCTCCAGCATAAGTTGTCATCAGTGTTTTTGATCTTGGCTATTCTTACAGGTGTAAGATGGAATCTCAGAGTTGTTTTGATTTGCATTTCTCTAATGACTAAGGATGTTGAACTATGGCAGCTAATTTTAACAGACCTTGTTGAGAGTAAAGATGGCTCCTATAGAACTGTCACCTGCCAGTGAAGGTGGGCTGTGAATTTTACTTTTCAGATTCACTACCCAGAAGCCTAAAGTGAAGGTCACAGACCACACAGGGTGTGTCTTAGAGAGAGGTTTATTCTCGAATCACAGGTAGGAGAGAAAGCAGAGTCCTGTATTTGGGGTAAATCTGCAGGATGGGCTACCATTGAGCTGTGAGGCCAGCAACCTTTTAAAGCACTGTGGTAGGAAGTGGGGCGAAGTGTGGGGGCTGAGTTGGGGTATCCAAGTGCCTCTTCGCAATTCCAATCATTGCCCCACTCACAGCATGGTCAGACATAGCAAGGGACCAAGGGCCAGAACTCTCTTCCAGCATTCCTGGCCTCCGGCGAGGAACTCAGAGATGCAGCTTTGGGGTCACTGCACTGTGTGACCAGTTTTGCCCCCTGTTTATTATCTGAAGCCCCATATAAAGACTCAATAAAAAATTATCCCTGTCTAATAAGCCCTCCTCCCCCAGCCACTCTTGTAATTCTCTGATTTACTTGGGGGCCACAGGCCTGGCCATATTGTTCACACACATATATACACACACACACACACCCCACAAGCCATATTTCCAGACTTCCAGACTCCCAAGGAGCCTATCATCACTTCGGCCCTAATAAAGGTTCTCTTACTTCCCTGCTGTGTCTCCACTCCAATTTCTCTTCTTTATGAAGAAAAATCCCTGGACCCATTGGGTGGAAGTCACAATCTGGTCTCTCTCTTTGAGACCTCATGGTTTTACCACCAGAGACAATGTTGCAATAACTCGGAGGACATGAAGAAGGATGAGAGGCTCCTTGCTGTCATCAGCATTTAGCAGCTGACTCTGTGCGAGGCTTGGCATTCAGCACGTCAGATTCAAGCTTCCTGCACCCCAGCTCTCTAAGATGCTGTGAAAGTGCTGCCATCTGTCATCTCTGCTGCTGGGTCCAGATTCTGTCCCCACTTATGCTCTGAGCTTGTCACTTCAGAAGACCTGACAGAGTCTGGCTATTTGTATCTGTTTTGATATCACAGGAGATGCTTGGGGCTTTTTACTTTTTTACTTTTATTTTTTTGAAGCTTTTCTTTTTTTCATAAAGATTTACTTAGTATGTATACAGTGTTCTACCTGCATGTATGTCTGCAGGCCAGAAGAGGGCGCCAAATCTCATTACAGATGGTTGTAAACCACCATCTGGTTGCTGGGAATTGAACTCAGGACCTCTGAAAGAACAGCCACCGCTCTTAACCTCTGAGCCATCTCTCCAGCCTCCAGCATTTTTTATTTTAAAAAAACTTTCATGGGAGTTTTCCATTGAGCACTGTCTATATAGCCTCTCTTGAGAATCAACACACACACACCACTGACCATATTTCCAGACCTCCAGGCTCCCCATGGCCTGGATCATGAAGACTCATAGGTAATAACATCTTTTAAGACCAAGATTGTACACAAAAACTACACAGAGAGGTTAAATATGAAGGGGGAGTTATGTGTTCAAGTCTACTGCCATTGAAGACAGAGAGGAATGCTGGGGAATGTAGGGAGAGATGGATCAGTGTGTTGAGATCATCTGTGTTTGCTATGTCTGCTTTTCTAAGCGAATCCCCCAAAAGGGACCGGAACTTGGTAGCAGTGTTTCTCTCAATAGCCACTTTCCTTTTATTTTCCCCTGCTCAAACAAAACATGTACTTTAGAGTTTTTATTTTCTTTAATGTTTATTATTCCTTTTATTGAAAATAGTTTTTATCACACACACACACACACACACACACACACACACACACATATATATATATATATATATATATATATATATATATATATATATATATGATTACAGTTACCTTCCTCTACTTCTCCCAGTTTCTCCCCATTTTGTCTGGGGGAGAAACAGAAATATTCACAAGGCCAAGAGACAGAGAAATTTACAGTGACAAAATTTCTAGAATAAAAACTGTTTTAAAAGAGAAGCCAGGAGCCTGTGGTCTGAAAGGCACTTGGTTGAAGTCTGGCTCATTGGTGGGGAATTATTAGACATCTTGGTAGAGACATAGATGACCTCACAGCACAAAGAAGGAACAGTGCCCTTTCTTAGGGGAACCTCAGTCACATCTTTAAAAGAAATCTGAAAATGGACCCTGTCTCACACACCACATTTCTGCTTAGTGGTTGAATCATGGTGGGATCCTTGATTGACAGCTTCCTGAGACTAAGGAGCATAAATTCATCTGAAGCATTAGCAGACCACATTGAAACAAAATGCGTCTCTTTATTTCTCCCTGCTTTGGTTTACTGAGTGACAACATGACCATGAACACAGTGCGAATAGTGTATGGAAACTTTAATTTAGGCTCACAAAAATGTTTCAGGGAAGTCATTCTACAGAGTCACTTATGAGTCACTCTCAATGTCCATGGGGTGGCTTTTGTTATAACAATGTGGGAAGACAAGTATAAAAATATACATAAGGCCGTTGATTTAAATCACACAAGCAAGGGGAAGATTAAGATAGTATAAAGACATGGATTAAAATTTCAACTGAACAGGAAGTGGAGATGGGGGAGAGGGAGATGGAGAGGAGAGAGAGACAGGATTTCTCTGACATGATTCTTCATACTCCTTCTCTGGGGGTCACCAGTCCATGGCCAGTGCAGCAGGACATGACTTTATATCTGCTATGGCTGCAATGGTAGCAAAATACCTTTTAAAAATCAATTTGTTTTCTTTAGATTCAGATATTGAAAGCATCAAAGATCAGATGGTGGAGATGTTAAGGTTAGGTGAGGTCGTCAAACTGAGGCCACCTTGATGGCATCTGTGACTTTAAAAGATGAGGACAAGGCGTCTGAACTGGTGCCTTTGCTGTCCCCAGTTATTTGGTGTCCTGCACCAAGGGATGAAGCAGTGAAAGGGGTGCTCACCCAAGGGCTGCCACCTTGCTTTTGGATCTCAGACTGCGAATTTGCGAGAGTCATCATTTTCAGTGACCCAAGCTGTGTTGTTCTGGTATGGCAGCAGACAGCAAGCAGAAACAATCCTTGTGTCACTCACATCTGCTGACAGTCATTCTCACGCATTTGGGAACCCCATGTGCAAAGAGAGAGTGGGGAAGTCAGACTCACTGGGCAGGAGAAGAAAGCATTGATACCGCACAGTGAAAAGATCAAGTGGGTGGGAGTTGAGCAATGCACTGACTCGGAATAAAGAACTTTTATAACTCAAAGCAGAAAATGGCGACAGGAACACCAAAGTTTCCCAGAGAAACAAGCTATACAGTTGGAGAGTGAGGGCATTTGTAGATTTCAATTGATTATCAAGTCAATTCGGATGGAATTTTTCTTATTAGAATGTCACTTGAGTTTAAAACTCCACTGGGTACATTGTAAATGAATACGCTCTGTCCATTTGCTGTGTCTGTTTATGGACACAGACTGTTAAAACAACGTTAGACTTTGTCAAATGCAATGGTAGCTTCTCCATTATTTCAGCATGTATCCCGTGGAGGAGAAGTAACAGGACTCTGCTGCAGAGGAGGCCTGGGGTGATTGATTTATTAATGTGTTGGTGTACAAAGCTCATTGGGAGACCATTGGGGCACTGCCTTCATTTACCACGAGACAAGAAGCAATGACAGAGGATCTTCATCCTGGGTTTTTAATAAATCGTCCACAGGAGAGCAAGATAGCTATCACTTTCCTAATTTCTATGACAAGATAATAAGAGGCAAGCAACCTGAAAATTGACATGGCATTCAGCTCGGTTCACTGAGTGCTGTCTGTGTGACATGTGTTGGGCTTCAAAGGTTATTAAGTCTTATAAGAAACTTTTGGTTAGATGTTACAACTGAACCCAGTTACGACTGGGGTATAGGTGAACTCAGCTCTGTTCTATGTCTCTGGAGACACATCTTTCTCACATATTTCAGAAGGAAATATCCAAACTGGATCCCATGTGTTCTGGCTACACACACTTGTATATTACCATCATTTTTTCTGACTCCTTCAAGGTCGCTCCAAGCAGTGGAGAAGCAGATGCCCAGCCATTTTTGAATACCAGAGCAGAACTTGCCTTGTCTGATACCAGTATTTATTTTAAGGTTTATTTAAAGATTATCTTCCAACCAAATCTCAAATAAACTTTGAGATGTACACGCTACTATATTAGATAGTTGTATTAGGATTGACACAGTTTTTGACTTTTTGAATGAAATTGGTAATTAAGAATATTAAGCATACATTGTGTATTTAAGGAAATCCCTGCAGGCTGGTAGATGGCTCAGTCAGTTAAGTGGTTGCTGCATAAGCACCTGAGTTTGATTTTTCAATCTTTATGTGAGGTAGGCAAGGTGGTATGCACTCATCATTCCTGGGTGGAGGATGCAGGAATAGGAGAATCTGCTAGCCAGCCTGAGTAGCCTAACTGGCAAGGCCCATGTCCTCAGACTCTGGTGTGGGAAGTCCTTCTGCATATGTGTTGCTTTTATTGGTTAATAAGAAGCAAGCTGCTAGATGAAACCTTGCCGGTAGGCCACAAACCTCATGATAAAATATAAAATAATGGAATTGTGTTAACCAAAGATATAAGAGCTAGCTAGCAATACATTTAAGTGATTGACCAAGCTGTGATTTAAATAATATAGTTTCTGTGTGGTTATTTCAAGTCTGGGCAGCCGAGAATGAATAAGTGGCCTCCAACAACAGATCTCTGCCTAAAGGACCGAGAGAGAGAGCTCCTAGGAACACCATCATAGGTTGACTTCTGGACGGCACACATGTCTGTACACATGTACACTCCTCCACACAGGCGTGTACACAAACAAGAAAGGGACAGAGAAACAAAGAAAGAAGAGAAGCCTCCTATGATTGCACACACGGGAGGGAAGAGGGTCCAAACTTCACTGACCTATGACACTTGATAATAATTTTTGGTTTTGAACTTAAAATAATAAGGTTTAGTTGGGATTATTTATTTAATGCATATATATTTTATCAGTTAAGGATGATATATAATATAAATAAGAAACTTTAAGAAACATTTTAAAGCCTGTTTAGAAAAAAACCTTAGAGCGTCTGTGTATTGTGTATGCACTAATGTTTACAGTAATTTTTATAACTAAGAAAGTACATCATTTGTCCTAATCATTCACCACTCACCTACTAATTAATTTATGAAACACTGAGTATGAGTTAATTGCAATAGCAAGTTCTTTCTTAGAATACAAAGATAAAGGACCTGCTTTCAAAAAATAAACAGTCAACAGCTAAGGTATATTTAGTTTTTTTAATGTTATATTTATTTTTGTTTCATAATTTTATATGTATGAGTGTTGACCTGTAGGTATATATGTACACCAAGGGCATGCAGTGCCTGAGATGGTCAGAAAAAGGCAGCGGATCCCGTGGAACTTTAGTCATAGGTAGTTTTGAGCCACCACGTAAGTGCTGGGCCCTGAACTGGTCCTCTGCTAGGGCAGTAAGAGCTCTTTGTAGCCTCTGGTCCCTTCAATCCCTTTGAATTTCTTAACTGACAAGAACTGTGCTCTCTGTACTTTCCAAGGGATGAGCCTCACTCCAGCCAGTCCCACAGTCAAGTCTAACTTGGCTGCCATTTGAATTTACAGCTGACTTCTCAATCTAACATGTTTAGAAAAAGTTACCGTTCGAGACTGTAATAGTTATAGATTAATGAACAACATTAAATATCCAGGCCATTTATTCTGAGAAAGAGAGTAGAATTAATCACCAAGGCAGCCTCCAGAACCACATTAATTCTGTGCTCGAGTGAATATATTTATTTGAATACATTTTTAAAAGGCCATACATCTTGCAAGCATAAGAAGAATTGAAGGAAACTTCCTGCCTTAGTTGATTTCACATTACGGTGAACATCACATAATTGGTTCACCAGAGACAAGGACTTCAAATGATACAAATGACAGAGACAGTGGCGGGTTTTCTTGAGGATGACATACTTTGTTAACCATCAAAGAGACCCTGTACTACTTGAACCCTCCTCTGTGGGTTCAGTATGCAAAATATTCTGAAATTCGAGTTCTTCCCTTCAGGAATATGTGTTGGGTAAAGCATCCTGCAATGGTCATTTGTTGCTTCTTTAGCTGGTTATACAAATGAAATTTCTATATAGTCACGTGCAAGATATGTGAGACATGAAATTGGAACCATTTCACACTCAGTCGACCCAAGGAAGGTTGAGATGAAAACACTCGCCATGTTTCATATTTAATATGACTCTGGCCTTCTGAAGGCAGCTGACCTGGCAGTGCATCCATGCGACAAAATTTGCTTGGTACCTAGAACCCTGCCAAAGATAAGTGCAGGCTATCTTCCAAGTTGTGGCTTTAAGGAAATCCTATTATCTGATTATGCAACTGAGCAAAACTAAACCCTGAGATTAGCATCATATCAGAGATGGGAAATTGCAGGAGAGCTCAGCAGTGAAACACACCAAGCAGGGAAACCTGGCTTTTCTGTTTTCCAGGGATACAAATTTCATTGCAGAGTGTCCTATAATTCTCAGATCTGAAGAGAGAATGTCAGTTATTCATATCATTTTGACAAAGCACTAAACTAATCTTTGAAACTGGAATGGCATGTGTCTTTAAAAGCCCACTGAGATGGTCCCTAGAAATAGTTTACTGAGCAACAGAATCGAATTGTTAGGGAATTGCTCTTTAATGCATTAGAGAGTCGATTCCTATGGCACTTCAGCTAGCCAAAGTAATAAATATAAAATGGTAATTTTTTCTCCATGAGCTGTTCCTGCAACTCTCACGAGTTCATCCCACCCAGGAGTATTATAACAGTCCGTGCTTGCAGGCACGGGGACTCACAGGAGAGGCAGTGTGCGGCTGGTAGTTGGTTAAATGTACTCAAAAGAAGTTAGCAATTACAATTAATCCCTCTGATGCCTGCCACCGCTGCGTCTATTTCCAGAGTGTAAGTGTCAATGGGGTGTTTCAAGTGGAAGGTTTTAGATTCCATTCCGACAACGAGTGGATGGAACACTCTCTGCTAACCAGCTGCAGGGCCGCTCTTCCCCTCCGCACCTCCCCACTACAGCAGGGAAAATGCTGACAACAGGAGAATTTCTCTGTCGGTCTAATTTAAATAACAACCAAAGTGCTATCCAAGAGGAGGAGGAACGGCTAAAAATTAAATCATACCTGGGAAAATGCTCACCTGAAAAAAATGAAGACCCCAAATGCAGGAAACTCTCACAGGTTCCAGAGAAAGTGTGAGATGGGATGTTGGGGTGTTTAGTTTTATTGGAAACCCCCGAGAGTGCCGCACATGCATACAACTTAGCTTCTTTGTCCAACAGAAGCAAAGCAGGGACAGAAGGTAAGTGTGACTGAAAAGCCGGCTGGAGGTGGATGTAGCTCAATGGTAGAGCACTCTCCCGGCACACAGGAGGCACTGCATTTGATCCTAAGTTTTATAAAATAAATATATAAATTGAATACAACCCAAACTTTAAACCTTGATTCCTGCCACTGCCATTATAAATAGTTTTTTTTGTACCTCCATAGTAGGTTTCTCCGCAGATGCAATAAGCCAGATGGAGCAGGATTGAAAAAGTAAAAGAACAAGTTTATTTGAGGAAAGCAACTCCTGGGTGAGTTCTCCAGCTCCAGAGATCAGGGCCTGGAAGCCAGCATCCGGAACTAAAGCAGGGAACTTAAATGCCCCCCAGGCGAGGGTTCCTCCATCAATTGGATTTGTGCCCAAGTGCGGTACAGCTTTAGACTGGGACTTGGGCTGGTGTGGGAAGTCCGTCTATGTGCTGCTTTTATTGGTTAATGGATAAAGAAACTACTTTGAGCCGATAGCAGGACAGAACAGAGCTAGGCAGGAAAAACTAAACTGAATGCTGAGAGAAAGAAGGCAGAGCCAGAAGATGCTGTGTAGCGGCCAGAGGGGAAAGACATGAGCGGCCAGCTGGAACCTTGCAAGTAGGCCACGATCCTCATGGTAAAATATAACATAATAAAAATGGGTTAATTCTAGATGTAAGAGCTAGCTAGCAATATGCTTAAATTATTAGCCAAACAGTGTTTTAATTAATATAGCTTCTGAGTGATTATTTCAGGAGTCTGGGCAGCCGGAAAATGAACAGTGGCCTCCTTATAACACTGGACTGCTGGCAACTTCAAGGAAAGCGCCATTGCAGCTGCCAAGAATGCAGACCTGGGCTTCTTGACACTTTTTCTTTGTTGGCGTGTTTTGTTTTGTTCTGTTTTTTTTGTTTTTGTTTTTGTTTTTTATTTTTTTTTAGAGTGGGTAGGGTTTGGAGAAAGAAAAAGAGAAAAATGGGGCCTTTCTGGATCAAGAACTAATGAATTGGAGGTTCCAGTCAAACAATTATGTTCCTAGCAATTTCTAATTTATTCTTTATTAAACTCCTGTGAGCATGTTGCCAGGTACAATGGAAAATCACAGACAAGGTACCAATGGCTTTCGAAAGGTTTTCCAGAAGATTATCCAGCTAGGAATATACTAACTTAAACATAATTAACATCAAACAAGTACAAGTCTTGTCTTCCAGCCTTTATCTTGGGAACCCTTAAAGAAGGCAATTCTGCTTATTCTCAAGAATTGGTAAATTGGGAAGAATGTCTGTCTAACAATCCCAAGAGACAAAAGTTCAAACCCATGATACCACACACTTGCTTCGACCACACAGGAGGTTGCATTTGCCACATTTAACAATGAAAGGCAAGGCAGAGGTGCTGGTTACAGCGGAAGATAGGCACATAGGTTTACTTATGGCAAAGGATGCATAGGGGATCTATGTCAGAAACACACCAGTTGGTAAGGAGAATATAACTAAGAAATTTATTAAAGATCCGGTAAGTGCCAGCAGTGGAACTAGCATACAGACTTAGAAAGTTGAGCGTGTCAGAGGCTTTCCCACTAGTGTGCCTGGAAGCTAGGTGATCTGCAGTTTCAAGTCTTCATTGGTGTGTGTGTGTGTGTGTGTGTGTGTGTGTGTGTGTGTGTGTGTGTGTTGGGAGGGTATCTTAAAAAGAACTCCAATGATTAAAAGGAACGTACTATATTATGTTCAGAGTCAAGTGGAAATACGTGAAAAATCTGTGAACCAGGGGACACCAAAGCCAGAACTGCAGTTCACAAGAATCATGAGCCCTGTTATCATCAGAAAACTTAGTGTGAAAAGTTTAACGCCTGCAAATCTATGCACTCTTGAGGGTTGGTCTCAGGCAGAGGTCTTGACCCATGGCCTCTGAATCTCAGTTGCAGGGACATGGGAGAGAGTTATATACAGCTGCTGAGTCTAAGACCAATTGATAGGGGCAGCGTTGATGACACCTGCTGATGAGAAATAAAGTCACCTGGAACAGACAGGCTGGGGAGGAGAGAGGCGGTTCCCAAGTTTAGAGATAGCACTTGGAATATTTTGGATTGGATGGAAGGATAGAGAGGTGGATGTATGGATGACAATGGATGGTAGGTAGATGGATGGATTGATGATGGATAGATAAATGAAGGATATGAATGATGGATAGATGGACGATGAATAATGGTGAATGATGGATGTATAGATGAGACTGAAATAATAATACTCTGTCTTCCAGCTTCCCAAAATGATAAACAAATATAATTAATTCAGTTTTGGAAAAGATTATGCAAACATTAAAATTTCAGATATGGAAATATCTAAGTAGAATCCTTATTGTTTTAAAATACACAGATTATCAGCAGGAATATATTATGTAGTCTTGACCCCTTACGATAGCCAAGAGGTGCATACCACCAATGTGATTAGTGCTTGGTACCCAACATAGGAACCTCAGCTCAGACATTGTGATCTGAAGACATTAGGGTATTTGCAGAGAGTAACAAGCTTTACATATAAAGACCTAAGATAAGAGAATCCTCTGAGTTATCATCAAATGTGACCTGCGGTTTAGTGGCAAGATGTAGAGTTAAAGCACACAGAGGAGCCCAGTAATGCAAAAGCCACTCTGGTAAGCCCTGCTTTGGAGATGGGACTTTTCCGTGGAAGGCCCGATGGAGCTAACTCACTTGCAGGCGTAGTTAATAGCCTATATAGCAGAGATGGTTGCCTCCTTCTGCCAGGGCTGCATCTAGAAGCCTCCTGCCTATGAGGCAGCAGCTGCTTGATTAGAATAGTCCAGAATCCCTCTGCAGGCGTCTTTACAGAGACACAGAAAATGAAGATGTGGACTCCATTCGCAGAGATGCAGAAATCGAAAATGGCCCCAGGTGCTGTGATTCTTCCATTGCTGTTGCCAGGCTTTGGCCTCTGTTGCTGCTGCTCCTGGCTAAGAGCACGTTCTCTGTGAATGGAAGAGTTATAAGTCTCTACCTTGGCTGTGGCTGCAGGGAGACCCCTCCTACCATGCTCAGGTGACTGTGGCTTCAGAGTGCCCCTCTACTAGCCCAGACGATTCCACCCTAAAACATTGTGTGGTTGCTTCCAGGAACTTCTTACAGAATACAAAATATTCTAGCGAAAAGCTCTTCTTCTCTAGGAGGGGGGCAATGAGGGACCATCAAAGTGTATGCTCCCAAAAAAATCAGTGGTAACCAGCGGTTTAAAACGGGATGATTAGTTGCACATGCAATGAGAGTTGTCTGCAGTTGCCGTTAAGTTCCTTTAATATGACTGCAGGCTTTGGGATGATAATACATCTATTACCTTCAGCCCTGTGCTTCCCCAGATGGATTCTGGGAGAAAGTCTGCCTCCTTTCTGCCCAATCTTGGTGGTCTTTCTTGTTTTGGCAGGGAGGAGACTGTTGTCTAATTGCTCGTGTTTATTATACAGCTTTATTCTATGCTGCCAGACCATGGGGAATTGATTCGCTAATCCATTTTGCCCTTCGGACTGTGAGAGGGTGGGAAGAGCACCCGGAGAACAGTGGGGATTTAATAATACCGCACTTAAAATTCTGCCCTACAAATAGACTCTGATCACCGTCCTGGGCACGGACGCCACACTCTCCGTTGTCCAACTGTCCAGTTCCCTGTCTGCCCTTTCCTTTCTTGGTCCAGCAGGAGTCAACACGCTGCTTTATCCTTTGTCTGTTCACAGCTTTCATTCCACAAGCTCTGTTGGTGGTACCCATTCTGGCTCCTGTCACCAGGGCCCTCACAGATCTTCACCACCCCCTTCCTTCCTGGATGCCTCTTCTCATTGACATGCTAATGTAGTTCTCGGCTCTCATCTGTAATTGCCTGTGCTTGAACAGGTGTGTAAGCACTGCTGCGCCCCAAGTGCCTGTGACCTACAGTGCAGTGCATGCAGACACAGGCCAGCAGCCCCGCAGCCCCCAGCCCCCACAAGCTGCATGACATCATCCTCCTGTCTGGTTTTAAGCATGAGTCTGCATGAGTCAGTCATTTACCTTAAAATGAAGATATTATATAAAGTAGGCGATGGAGATTCACAAGTACGTTCTTCGATGCCACCACTATTATCACCTCTAAGTGTTATAAATCTTTTCCTCGGAATGCTCCGTTCTTAATAACCTTTTCATCTGGGCAATAATAAACCCCCCACTTCTTGCACATTAGTACCATTGGCTATCAAAGAAGGGACAGTGGATTTTTATGGGTAATTGGCAGTCTCTGTCTCATAGCAAAGCCAGGAAGTGGTATGATGTGGGATTCCCCTCTATATGCTCTGATTACTATTGATTAAGAAAGAAACTGCCTCGGACCTATAGCAGGGCAGAACTTAGCTAGGCGGGGAAAACTAAAGTGAATGCTGGGAGAAAGAAGGCAGAGTCAGGGAGAAGCCATGGAGCTGGTAGAGGAGAAAGATACAAGCTACCAGCCAGAAACTTGCCCATAGGCCAAGAGCCTTGTGGTAAATTATAAAATAATAGAAATGGGTTCATTTAATATGTAAGAGCTTGCTAGGAATATGCTATAGTGTTTGGCCAAGCAGTGATTTAATTAATACAGGTTCTGTGTAGTTATTTTGGGAGTCTGGGCAGCCGGGAAATGAACAAGCAGCCTTCTGCTACAGTGGTAGAGCACCAGAAAGACCTGCTAGCCTTTACCACGTACTTTGTAAACCATCCAGCCTGACAAGACGGTCCTGTGAGCTGTATCTCCACGGCAGGCAACAGGCATTGTCTGTGGCTTTGTCTCTCTTTATTACACAGGATAGGAGAGTAAAACACGTGAGTGACTTGGAGAAGCAGATGTGGGTAATATTTTTGGATAAAGACCATCTCACATATTTTTTTAAAACTGTTTCTTAACTTTTAACTGAAAATATTGATATAACAAAAAGCCATTTAAAATAACAGATCTGTGGGAGGAAACATTTGCAATCTCACAATATAAATAAACGCAGCTCATGAATAATTAAAATGTGCTTTTGCTTTTTTGATTTTCATAGATTTGAATTTTCTGTTCTCTGAAAGAGTTACATTAGCATCATTAACATTCAGACGATTAGGAAAAGGTGTCTATGGGGTTCATTTACAATTCAAGTGAGTTTTTATCTTCACTGTGGAGGGAAAAATGCACTGACAGAAATTACCCCAAATTCCAAGCTACGGTTTTTGATACATTTTTAAATCTATCAAACTGCACTGCCCTTATTCTTACTGCGTTTTACACATTCACAATATTTATAGTGACAGAGTGTGTGGACATCTGTACTTTATAGAATTAGCATGTGATGAACTTGGTATTTCCATAAAATTGAAAGACAAGAACAGATTCTTCCTGCTCTAAAGTATGTGTGTCTGTTGTCTACTTGTGATCTAAGTTTGCTTCTGTCCCCAGAGGCTGTCAGGGACTGCGTGCCCAGCTTCCTGCCCCACAGGAAGGTAGCCTATCCTGTCCCTCATGTTTATCAGCAACCACTTGGGCACCCTGGGCCTGCTCTCTACTCTTCGGTTGCTGGGTGTGGATTTTCTCAGGTTTTCTGGGTACCCATCTTATTTGTCTCATGTTAGGCTAGCTTCAAACTGTCACTGCTGTGCATCCTCACACGAATATATACCAGCAAGCCAAAAGTCTTGTCCAAGTGAAGCAGTCACATCCCTCTGAATGTTATGGTGTAGGGCTCTGAGGGCTCACATCACAATTGAATCACCTTAAAATGCAAACAAAGCGCTTTTCTCTGTAAGATTCTTAATCTGTTCTCTGCTGGCATGTGTCTTAGACTTCATTATGTTTTTAAAGCCCAGCTCTGCCTTTGCTCCCGCTCCCTTTCTCTTTTTCTTTACTTTTCTACATGACCGCCAAATTCCTCTTCATTATTAAACCAAAATATCTTCTATATATTTTTTCAGTGCTCAACAATTCCTTTGTCTTGAATTTGATACTCCACCCGCAACCAAAATGTAAAACAAAATAATATGAACCCATTGAATGCACACAGAAATTTATCACTTGCAGGAGCTTGGGTGGAATTATTTACTTGAGCAACGGAGATTTTCTAGTGGCCACACCACTGAGGAATATGACTCCTCCACCCTACACATCGAAGAAGGGTGGGATCTTATTAAGTTCTGTCCTCCATTCCATGGTGGAATCCTGATGGGCCCAGGCGAGTGTAGATCCTGCCTAGGTGGCTGCTGTTGCTGTTGTAGATTCATGGATACAGCAACTTTATCATGTGTAGGAAGACAGTGTTTCGTGGCTTCCTCTGGCTCTTCCAACCTTTCTACACTGCTCCCTACATCTTAGAGCAGGTATGGCATGGATGTCCTGTGCAGAACTGATCATACATTAATCACTTATTCAAAGCAATGTGGCCAATTGCGAGCCTCTGTGCTAACCACCATCCACTAACAGGAGTGGCCCAAGCTGAGAGCACTATTAATCCCAGATACTTTGGAAGGATATTATGAATGGGACTTTCCCCAATTTGTTTCTCAGTCATCCATTATTGTAACACAGAAAACCTGTAGGTTTGGAATGTTGTTTATGCATCCTGATTTTTTTCTGAATTTATTTTCAGGTCTAAGTGTTCCTGGAAAAGATCTTAGGGTCATTTTTGTGTCAGGTCCAAATGGGAATAATTTGAATTCTTCTTTCATGACTGGTAAAACTTTTCATTTTTTCTCTTGGCTTATAGCTGTAGCCAAGATTTCACCAATATACTAACTAAAGATGGCTATGGTGGATGCGCAAGTCTCATTGTTGACTTTGTGGGAAATACTTTCAGTTTTTATACATTCAGTGTTTGTCATATGGAACTTTTATTTTTATATACTTTTTGCTCTGAGGTAGCAATCAACCTGGCAATACTGACTCACTGATTTGGGTTTGCACCATTTCTTACTGTTAAGTGAAATTCATTTCTTTGTTCTACTTTTGAGATGTAGTATGCATGGTACTCTTTATCCTATAGAATCCCTTCCTCCCCTCACTCATGGTACCACGGGTCCACCCCTATCTCTTGCACTTTCCTACAATTCCCTACAGCCTGGTAACAAGGAATCTGCTCTCAATTTCTATGAGATAACCTTTTTAAAATTCTACCCACAAATGAGCATTAGTGGTTGTCTATGCATTGTATTTTCTTCACATGTTTTCAGCACTCATTGTCTTTTGTGATAATATTCCTGCCATGAATAATATTTCTTTGTAGTTTTGATTTACATTGTTTTGAAGACTAGTGATGTTGGTCATTTTTATATATCTATTGTAGTAGTTTGGTTTCTGGCTTACTTTTTTACTCTTTTGGATTTTGAATGTGTGGGTCTTAAATAAATACACATAGAGGCTTATTACTATTTTTTTAAAAAAGAGAAATATAGGTCTCCAAACAATCCCTAGTGTTTTTCTGAGTTCATTGGTACATGTAAAAATTCATTTGTCATACATAATTTCATTAATATAAGTCTTGCAGTTTCCCGCACTTGTTACCTTGGTTAAAGCTACGATGATCTCATTTATCTTCTCAAAGAGCCAACTTTGTGCTCCTGAATCTTTGTCTAATCAGTTTAATTGCTATCCCATTAACTTCTGCTCTTTAGTTTATTGTTTCTTTCTATATGCTGATTTGGGTATGACTCATCATTGCTTTTCTCAGAAACTGAAGTACATCATTAAGTTATTTATTATTCCTGATTAATTAAAAAATTTTATGTGATGATTATTTTGGTTGCATTGTACTGTAAGTATTCCTTTTGCCCATGGAGGTCAGAAGAGGGCATCAGATCCCCTGAAATTCAGTTAGATGGTTGGGAGCCACCATGTGGGTTCTAGTAGCCAATGCTTTTAACCTCTGAGCTATCTCTGCAGCTCCAAACTTTCTTTTTTATGATGTTTCAATATAAATTCACACATCTAGAAGCTTCTAATTTAGAAATCCCTTGCTGTCTACCAAAGGTCCTGATAAGCTGTGCTTTTAGTTTCATTTGACTCTATCAAATTTTAGATTTACCTCTGATTCTTCCAATGTCCCATTGATCTCTCAAGTGTTTGATAAGTCTCCATATATTCATATAATATCTGTAGTTTCTCTGGCTGATGACTTATAGTTTAACTCCACTCTGACATGGTAGCATTCAATAAAATGTTTTCATTATTTTGTATTTGTTAAGATTTGCTTCATTTCCTAAAGTGGAACTTATTTCAAATAAAGATTCATAGGCTGCTTAAAGATTGTGTATGCCTTTGTTTTGGATGGAATATTCTGTAGGTGTCTGTGAAGTCCGTTTGATCTTTGATGCAGTTTAATTCTGAAGTTTCTCTATTGTTTCTGTGAAGATATGATGAGAATTACTAAAATCATGCATTTTTGTTCTTTCCAGAACAGCTGTTTCATTCACTTATAGTAGTGTCTATTTTAGCAAACTGAGTTCATCACTATTCATGTTCATATATCTAAAAAAAGTCTCAATTTTCATGTTGACTTTTTCATCCATGTTTTTACTTTTTCTTTCTATAATGTGGACTTTCTATCCCCTGTACTAAATGGATTTTTTACTTCACTTTTCTGGTCATGTGTTTCCTCTGTGAAGTCATTATTCATTTGGAAGTACACTTTTGGAATTCTTTGTTTAGAATTTCAGTCATTTGAATGTTTCTGGATTCAGTAATAGAGCGTTTCTGATTACTTAAGAGTTCTCCATTGCCTTGTTCTTCATGTCTCTGTTGTGATTTGTGTGTCTGCTGGTTTGTTTAGCTTTTCTGGTTTCATTTAGAAAAGAAATTAAAAAAAAAAACATGTTTTCTAACGTGAAGACCGAAACCTATGTCTAAGCCACAGTAAAGGTTAGTTGTCTGAAATCAACAGCAACCGTAAGGACCAAGGCAGCTTCATAACTTAGTGAAAACAGGGAAAATTAGCTGCCTTCAACATCACAGATGCTGTAGACATTTCTCCACCCCTTTGGATGTACTTATGGCTCACCTAGTGAGTTTAATAAGTATGTATGTATGTAGTTTTAAAGATGTGTTTCAGTGGTGTGTAGGGGAGGGCAGTATTTATCACATGTTTGCTGGTACCCTTCAGGGCTACAAGAGGACATCAGATTCCATGGAGCTGAAGTTATAGGTGGCTTTGAGTCACCTGACATGAGTTTTGGAACCAAAACTGGGTCCTTTGAGAAAGGAGTTTTTGCTCTTAACCAATGATCTGGTTTTAATTTTACATAAGCCACATAAGTGGTTTTATTTACTTCTTCTCCTGCTTCTGGTTGCTGAATTTCTGCCACTCTAGATTAACGATTTTTTTCTAACCAGTTTTGGGAAATGTCTGTTATATTTTTAATGATGTATCTTATTCCTGCATTCTTTTGGAATCCAAATTGTACATATAATGAGGTGTTGATATTATGTCCAAAGTCTGTAGCTCTGTTAGTTTCCCTCCATCTATTTTATCCTCTCTTCTGCTATTTTAAAACTCTATAAATCGATAGATGTTCCATTAATAGTATTTTTCAGTCAGTCTGGAACTAAAGCTATCAAACCATTGTCCTGAAAGCTTTTGAACATTGAGCCTCTAACTTTTCCATTTGATTCTTTTGAAAATTTCTATGTGTCTAATAATAGTTCTGTTTACTAAGATTGTATCTCCTTTCAATTATTTGAAGTGTATAATGGTTATTTTATAGTTTTTACCTAATAAGGATAACACTGAGGTAATGTCATGGTTAATTTTAATTTTTTTCTCTGATACTCTTCATTAAGTATATATTAGTATATGTTATATAAGATGGGCAGTATATACTTTACATAATAAAGCATAGGGTACTACACATATATACTATTAAGCATGAATTGCATATATATTAAGCATGAATAATGTATATAGGATGATACATATACATGATGTTTAATAGGCAGTTGAGTTGCTTATTGATCACTTTGAACTGGGCAAGCCATCCTACTCACTATTGAGAAGGACCTAGGAAAGACTGTAGTGCTCCGCAGCCTCTTCTGTGCCTACAGACACTCCCTGCGTCTTTAAGACTGCTGGCTAGACCTTACTCTGGAGTGAGGCTCTTGCTCCTAAATCAGACTTCTGTAGAGTCCCAGAGGAATTCCATGACACTAACTGGTAATTTCATCCAATGTGAGGCAGACCTGTTTGATCTCCAGACCCTCTGTCATTTCTCAAACTCTCAAACTTTGTACTGCCCAGTGCAGCTTAGACCTCCAGAGACAGTCTATGGGTCTCTCCTGGGAATCCCTTTGAAGTCAGAGCCATATCTGCTCATGCATCCTTGAGGAACACCAAGGGTGACTAGACACCAGCTAAAGGACTGTCTTCAGGCAAGCACAGGCCAGAAAACTAAAGTTTTCTGTCTCCAGGGTCTTTTTACTTTTGTTCTCTGTGTGCAGTGAGAGGAGTTACATATTTATGCAGTTATATCAGGCATTATTGTTTATGACGAGTGGACTATTCAAATTAATTTTCTTTCACACCAACTATTACTTAGTATATTCCAGAAGCCCAGGTTCTGCCAAGTAGAAGGTAAGAGATGATCGTAAAGATGGTTGAGGCCGACATCATTCATTCTGAATAGTAAGACCACATTATATATAAGTCAGTAGAAAGATCTATTAAAGAATAACTGATTACAAGCTATTTATAATGCAAATATGGATAGAAAAATCAGTGGGTCTTTCACATTTTGCAGGGGAGGTGGGAGTAGAATCCCACTGCTGGCATTTTATAGCGGCTGGGAGAGTACATTTCTGTAATGGTTTGACTCCTAGTAGCTTAACCACACACTAGGGCACGTTCAACTCTCAAGAGTAGTTGGGCAGTACAAACCACTCCTTATAGGGGAGAAAGAAGGAAGAAAACTCAAAGTTTGGTGGAGAGTAGAGAACTGATATGGGAGGAATTTGGAGAAAGGGCTGAATATGATCAAAATCCAGTGTATGGATTTCTCAAAAAATTAAAACTATTGTTTTAAAAAAGCATATGTCCATCTAGGCTAGAATGGAGTATTTGCTTATAATAATAATATATACTGATTTTTTAGAGAAAATAAGAATGTTTTTAAAAAGTTTAGTAAAATAATAAAGTAATATTCTTATCTAAATAGATATTCCCTTCTTGACAGCAGCCACAGGTCTACATTCTTTCAATGATTATTTTCATGAATTATGTGTCTATACTTAAAAGCATAAGTGAATGAGAGAAAACAGCTCTACAGCCAACACTGCTTTGTTCTGCCAGAGACATGTGGGAATCTTTTCTGTCTGAGTTAGGACTGAAATCATCTTAGACAGTAAACATGGGATTTCAGGTCTAGATATAGATAAATAGTTTGACTGACCTTTGTTGATAACTGTTTTGATAGCTGTCATCTTTTTAACATAACAAGAAAGCTCTAGGCACAGTGATAGTAGACAGTAGAATTGTTGACTAGACATTTTTCCAATTTACCTACATTTTACATCTAGGTTAACTTCATTGCCTGGCCCCATGGGTCAGGAGGATGGGCTGAGTTGGTAGTGTAAAAATTATCCATCCCTTCCAGGATAGACTACTGAATACAGGCTTATACTCACTAAGAGATATCATTCTTTTTCCCATGGGGACTTCACTTGAGGAAGTAGAGTCCCAGCCTTTAAGGTTCTAAGGTTTTTAGTATATTAGGCATCACTGTTGATCTGACTAGATTATTCTTTATGATTCAAATGCTGAGTGCTATTTTTGTTCACTAGACTGAAAAGCTCTTTAGCAAAAACTTCTGGAATAAAATTCAGGATTAGAGAATAAATTCATTTTATACTTTTCTAGAAGCACAGTAATAAAAGATCATTTCTGTTTAAATATCAACGGTCAAGATCCATTTTGGGAAAGTATAGAATCAAACAATTCTTCAAATCGCTACTTTAATACAGAGTAGAATTTTTGTCACTTGGCAGTTGACATGTAGAGATGATGCAATCTGGGGAGGGGGTGTCCTGCTGTAAAAGAACCACAGGTCATCATGTGTGGGTAGGAAATGACCCTCTTCAGAGGTTGTTGCATGCTGGGAAAATGTCACAGATTATGCTGAACAAAGGTCATGCTGATGGGAAATGTTTCCACAGGATCAGTTGAGATGAGTCTGAGAACAAATGGCAGCTTAGGAGTGAGAAGGAGGCACAGGTATCCCTTCAGAGTGCTAGGGTGGCATCATCCCCTTTGGCTGTGATGAGATGGCAGAAAATACCACAGAGAAGTGATTTTTGCCACACCATTGCCTACAAATCAATAAAGCTCTTCTGGTATATGTATAAAATATACAAGTAATTATTATTGGATGATACTCTGTTTTCCATTTAGGTAAATGTATAAATTGTTTTAAGATTGGGAAGAAAAACAGCCTAATAATTGGAGATTATTGAATATGTTAACTATTGGGCAGAAAAATATTAAGAGGGTTATTGATTGTATGTATAATTAGCTATATAATACTGATTTTTCTTAGTAATATATCATACACATACAATATCATTGTAGACGTTAATCCAGCTTCTTTAAACAGTCTATTGGTGACAGAAAAAATGTTTTTGGAAGCATACTTTCTTACATGATTTGTCTTTTCCATTTCTTGGGGCCATACTGATTACTGTACCTGTGTGGTGTGAATGGGAAATGCCCGGCACAGGTCAGCAAGCTTGAACCCTTGGGGTGTTGTTTTGGAAGGCTGCATGTTTTAGAAGGTGGAGGTTTGGTGGATAAAATGCATCACTGGGGTTGGGCTTTGGGATTTAATACCCTAGCCTCATGTCCTGTCGACTCTTAGCCTCCTAATTGTGGACACAATATGATTACTACTTCATATTCCTGGTGCATGGTTTCCTTGACACAGTGGATGATACCTATTTTGACTGGAGGATGTTGAAGTGGAATTCAAAGCTGATGATATTTGCATATGTTGCCAGCACATGCTCAAATCACTCATCTATTTTGAATCATTCCCAGATTGCATAGAATGCCTGATGCAATGTAAGTGCAGTAGAAATAGTTGTTACAGCATATGTAGCTACAGAAAAGAAGTTTGCAATACTCAATACAAATATGATCAGCGTTTTGACTCATGGCTGGTAGAGCCCATGCATATGGAAGTCCCTTATAATATACAGTCTCAAGTAGATGAGACAAACATTTATCTCAGTCAGTAGAGCATGGAACTCTTAATCTCAGGATATTGGGTTCAGGCTCCATGTTGGGCATTATTTGTGGACGGAAGTTTCTGTCCCACCTGGTACCACAGTGGTTCAATCCCAAAGAAGCACACAGAAGTTTATATTAATTATAAACTGTTTGTCCTATTAGCTCAGAATTATTATTAACTAGCTCTTACAACTTAAATTAACCTATAATTCTTAGCTATGTTTAGCCACGTGGCTTGGTACCTTTTCTCAGTGCTGCATTCTCATCTTGCTTCCTCTGCATCTGGGTGGTGACTGCTGCTTTGCCTTTTGTCTTCCCAGAATTTTCCTAGTCTGGTCACCCTGCCTATACTTCCTGGCTGACAACTGTTGAATCAGAATCTTATTAAACCATTCTGAGTGACAGACCTTTACAGGGTGCAAGAGCATTATCCCATAGCACAAAAGAGAAGGGCATACTGAAGTAGGAGCAGAGATTGAAGTGTTGCTTCCATGAGTTGTTGGGACTAATGAGTCCTGGCCTTCAGCTGGATGTTGGGATTAATGAGCCTTCAACTGCTCTTCCCTCCTAGAACCCTCTAATTAAAGTTACTAGAAGCTGTGCCTAGCTTAGAGGATCAGAAGATGGGATTTTCACCTGTTGGCCATTGACTGCAGTGTATTTAAGCCTACATGGTGTTAATAAAGAGGGGCTTTTGGGTACTAGTGTTGAAAGGTCTGTGTGTCGGTCTGTCTCTGTGTCTGTGTTCTCAACCTCCAGCCTCCTGCCCGAAGCTTGCGAACTGGGGTCTAGCACATAGAGTGCAGACTGGGGGCCGTGGTGTGCGGCAAGGAGTCACCTAAAATGCTAAAGGTCATCAGAAATTTGGCATTGGAAAAGGGACAGTCCTCTTCTAGAATCTTGGATGGAAAAACCATGGGCTAAAATACCCAAGAATTAGGAACTTTGAGGCATTCTTACAACACGAGAGCTTAAGTGTATGAAATGAACACAGAACCAAGAGCTAGAGCATGAACAGGGGAGGGTTGGCCCCAGATCAGAAGTTCACATCCCAGCAAGATAAGGAAGTGGAATGTTCATCCTTGGTGTTCACCCTAAACCCTTCACCTGGTGTAACCATTCATTTCGATGTTGATTAATTAGATTGCAATACCTTTCTGTTTGTCTGTGAAGAGATTTCAGAGGGGGTGAAGTGAGCAGAGAAGACCTCAATAAAGGTATTTGGCATTGTCCCATGGGCCTCAGTTCCAGACTGAATACAGAGAGGAGAAATCCAGCCTGTACTTTACAACCCTCCTTCCCTGTCTACTGAGATATGAGGAAGCAGCTTCATACTTCCCTGTCTCCTCCCTCCGTGATGGACTGTAACCTAACACATGAGCCAGAACAAATATTTCCTCTCTTATCTTATTTTTTGACAGTTTTGGTCAGAGGTTTCATATGTCTGATTTGAGCCAAGCAATAGAAAAGAGGGCAAGACCTGGTCCTGCAACACTTGGGAAGGAAGATGATGAGGTCCATACCATCTTCCCATCAGTTCTGGATCCTGATGGCTAGAGTCAGCCTACTCATCATCAGCAGTTCTGGTATTTACCCCAAGATGAGGCTGGAGCCCATAGTAAAGACAGCACACAAACAAATATCAATACATTTGCAAGAAACATCAACACAAAACAATAGCAACAACAAAAAAACCAACCCTAAGAAATCACTCAACAGAAACAGAAGAAAACATTAAGAGTAAGACTCAGAAGATTTTACAAGTATAGAAAGATGAATTGAGTAGGTTGATTCATGGTGCGGGAAGGAGTGGGTGCTAGGATCTTGCCATGAGCCAGAGTTTATCTCTGCCTGTTTGACGGAGCTTCATGTGGCCTGAGATGGTGGGTGGTAAGGTCAGGAGAGACTTTGGAAAGGCCAGGACAAAGGCAGTTCCCAGCCACCACCATGTGGACATGACTGCTGCTATGCCCACGCCACCATTCTGGAGTAGCTCATCACAGAAGTGCTTGCATTGGCGGGGAATGCATCAGCAGACTTCAAGACAAAGTTATTGACCTTGCTGATCACAACTGGCTTTGGGTGATGGAGGACACTTGCTGCCAGTGGTGCCATCCCACTCTGCCACAGATCTCTGATTGGGTGCCTGGAGTGCTTGCTACCTCAAGACTAAACAATCTTAACAGTTCTCTGGTGTTGGTTCCAGAGGACTGCATTTCTATGAAAAACACAGATTTGCCCTTTTGCAAATTGATTTGAGCAAGTTGGGGGCTTAATTAAACTGACCAAATTTCTGCCTTAGAGCCTTAACCATGGGTAAGACTTCTTTGAAGCCATGGTAACACTTAAATATGTTAAGACTATAGGTTCTGACATAGTGGGGTTTAATTCTGTTGACTGGGTTTTTGTTTAGATACAGAAGTTATAGTGACCACCATTTGGTGTTGTACAGACATTATTCCAGTTTGGTGCTAAGCTCAATAAAGGTCATATAAGACCCTCCCCCAAGATGATATGTGCTAAGCATAGCAGTATTCTTGATTGTTGCTCACTACTAAAGTTGTTGTAGTAGGAAGACACACAACTGTGTGAGACCATCCTTAATTTCCTTGCCCAGTCCCCATATTCATTCAGTAAAGCGCACTCTACAGTCATTTCAAATTATCACTGAATCTCCCCCACCTGTAATCCGGCCCTGACCCTTAAACTAGGTGATTTTCAAGCTTTCCTTTCCCACTGGCCATCTGCATGTGGCTTCCAGGTCTGCACATACCAATATTCTCGAGCATTCCTGTTCTTGCTGTGTATGACTCCAATGCCTCTCCCCCCAACAAAGGAGTGTATTCTCTGACAGTCACCGCCCTCACGGTGTTAGAGAGAGTGGTGCCTGATGCACGCTGTCATAATCACAGGTGATGAAACCTCTTGAAATGAACAGCCATTCATCCAGATGACTGCTCTGTAGACATGGAACTGAAAAGATGATATCAAAACATTCCTAGACGGGTGACACAATCGGTTGATTTGCAAAGACTTAGCTTTGGTTAAATGAGGAAGCTATACCAATGGACTCTGACTTCACTCTGGTCTCAGGTTCCACTTGGTTTTTTTTCTTTTGTTTTAACTTGGTGTAAAAATGGCAATGCATTCAGTAGATACCAAACTCTGACCTATGCAGTTTGCTCTTTTCCCAGGCTATATGTGGTGAGGGATGCTTTCACACTCCTGGGCAGCAGTGGTGAAGTATGTCTTCTAGTCTATTACATGATCAGAAGGACAAAGCCAGTGCCCTAGAGTGGCTGTACTCCAGAGTTGTGACATTTGGTAGGGCGGGTGTCCTCAACACTTCTTTAACTCATAACTCTATCATCAATCAAGGAGCATTCACACTTAAAACATTTACCAACTAAAACTAAACGAACTTTGTTCTATAACCTCTTATTAACCATACTTAGACCTATAGAGTAGGGAAATGTGTAAAATAATACATTTTAAACTTCCCTTCAGTGTGATTTATTTAGATGAACACTTACCTGTGTCTTGCTTGAAATTTTACAGGATTCTCTTTCATGTCTGCTCCATGACTGGACATTGTAGTCTGGTTTAATTCTTTAGCAATTTCTCTGTAACCGTGCTGCTGTGCCCTGAGCCAATAGCAGGGCATGCATGGGAGGTGGGGATTGAAAGGAAGAAAGTGTGCCTCTGTGGAGGAATCTGCAGGGCAGAAAGGAGGGGTCCTCCCAAGGTAATTGTTTGAAAGGGAAAGAGGAGGCATCTTCTGAGAATAGTTGGTAGGGAAAAGCTGGTTCTATTCTTTGCTAATGAACATTCAATGCCCAAAGCAGTAAAACCTAACCTAAGGCAAATGGAACTTCATAGAAATACATCTGAAAATTTGTTAGGAATCTGAGTTTCCTCGAGACAGTGTATATCTGCTTCCGCCATGTGGGAAATACTCCTTTCCATGAAGCGGGTCTCTAAACAACATGGTGGCGGAAGCTGTAATTGCTAAAAGTGCAGGATTGGAGCCTGGCAGCCACAGTGGCCTTGGCTAACACATAACTGAAGTCAGCCAAGGGAGAGGTGGTAGTGAGGAGGGTGCTGCTACAGACCCAGAGCACAGGAGATGGACCCAGACTCTGCTATTAGACTCCAAGCTGTGTTTGATGCTGGAAGAGACATTTAGGGTGAGTGTAGACAGAGGCTGCTCATTCGCTTCTCGGCCACTGAGACCCAAAATAATCACACATAAACTGTATTAATTAAAACACTGCTTGACCAATCACTTAAGTGTATTGCTAGACAGCTCTTATACTTATTATCCCATTTCTACTATTTTATATTTTACCACAAGGCTCGTGGTTTACGGGTAAGGTTCCCAATGGGCGGCTCATGCCTTTCTCCTCTGATGGCTACATGGTGTCTCTCTGACTCCGCCTACTCTCTCTCTGTATCTCTTCCAGCCTGGTTATATTCTGTTACGCCAACGAAAATAAAGCATATTCATAGCATACAAAGTGGAATCCCACATCAGGTGAGGAAGGGAGGGAACTTGCATGACCTTTGTTGGCCCATAGAAAAGCAACAAGAAAATTTGCTAGCTTCCATGGCACATTTAGGCTTGCTAACCCTCTCTCTTCTTCTCCCCCTCCCTCCTCTACTCCTGCCTCTGTCCCCTTTTCTTCATTCTTTTCCTTTGCTTTCCTGTCAGAGAAGAGAATTCTCCACATGTGTGGGGAAGCCCATGTAGTATAACTTTTGGGAGGACAGCTGATGATTTCTGTGGTGAAGGACACAAAACCAAAGCCTGCTGAGTATTTTACATACAAAATAAAAACTACAAGCCTTTAATATCAGCACTCAGGGGGCAGAGTCAGGGGAATCTCTGTTAATCCACAACCAGTCTGGTCTACATAGTGATTTTTTGGGCAGCCAGAGTCATACAGTGAGACTCTGTCTACAAAAATAAAATAAAATAAACCTAAATTAGAAGATTAAATATAAAAGGCAAAATGATAAGAGGGTGAGAATGTGGTTTACTGCCTAAAAATTAAAAAATAGATACAAAAAAGGACTTGAAAACTAAACTTGGGAAATTTAAAATTCTTACATTCATGAAGAATTGGAATTAAAGAAGCATATGAATTGTGAAGACAGAACATTTTATGTATATGCCAGAGGTTCTCAGTCTGTGGGTTGTGATCCCTTTGGGAGTTGAAGGGCCCTTTCACAGCTGTCAAATATCAAATATCCTACATACCAGGTATTTATTTATGTTACAATACATAATAGTAGGAAAATTATAGTTATGAAGTAGCAATGAAATAATCTTATGGTTTGAGACAACCACAACATGAGGAACTACATTAATGGGTCACAGGATTAGGAAGGTTGACTGGTATGCGATCATTTTCCATGGCAGAAGAACAGAATACAAATATATATGTATATATATATGTTTGTATATTGCAGATAATTTACAATATCTAGAGATATATCATTATTTTTAAAAAGCAAAAATCTTTATCATTTATCAAGCATGTGAAAGTCACATGAAAAAGATGAAATTTTAGTGTCTGGAGCCAAAAACTTGAATAATAAATACATAGTATATCTTGTAATGTGCCCTAAGGAAACATTAGGGAAGCGTGCGGGTGCTTAAGGGAAACATTCGGATCTATTAGGGAAGTGTGCAGCTGTTTTGGTTTGCTTGTTTACAGGAAGTGAGGGCTTTGCTTTACATCCCAAATTTGCACCAGTACCAGACTTTCAGCACCACAAAGCTCCAAACAAAACCGAATAACATCACAAACATCAATGCATAGTCTCCTCCGTAATGCTGTGCTACCCAGCTTTTCTAAGATATTCCTGTCTGGAAGACACAAATGTTTGAAAATCCCCCACATAATCTCTGTAGTAGATGATCAGTAAAATTCCAGATAAACCTTTTTGGGGAAATACTTTTTTTTTTTTCAAGACAGGGATTCTCCACAGGTTTGGAGCCTGACCTGGAGCTAGCTCTTGTAGACCAGGCTGGCCTCAAACTCACAGGGATCCACCTGCCTCTGCCTCCTGAGTGCTGGGATTAAAGGCGAGCACCACCACTCTCTGGCTGTGAAATACTCTTAATCTGAGACGCTCCCTGCAGGGCCACAGTTACACAGGTTTAATCTGAGATGCTCCTTGTGGAGCCTGGGTTCCACCCACGGGTTCTCTGTGCTGATGATCTACTCACCAGTATAAAAGATTACCCTCTCAACTCTCATATGGAATTTATAAATTTAAAAAGCGCTCTTCTTACAAAAAGATAAATTAATCGTGAGGACCCCACGGCTGTAACGTCAATAGCAATATCAATCCCGGGCTTCTATCCCATTGTATTTAACCAAGAGCTCTGTATTGACCTCCTGTGATGCACATGACCTTGGGTGGTACAGTATAGCTAGAGCTGTTCTCTTTTGTTTTTTAAAGCCCATTATTAGCCTTCTTCGTGTTTCAGGCATTATTGGAAGCCCCCGATGAATGGTCTCGGTAGATGCCCACAGCAATCCTCGTAAGTAATTACTCTGATCTTCCGGTTTCAGAGCAGAGAAACAGGGCAGTGGGGAGGGGAACGATGCAGCGCCAGGCCTCGAGGACCATCGGTGTTCTTGAGAAATGGAGTGCACACCGATTCAGTCTGTGGGAAGCATGGGTGGGAAGCCACCACCAGGGAGTTATCCTTCCCTCGAGTACCAGGAGTGGAGGATACAATTCCCCAGATGAGTGGGGGAGCTGAGGCAGATCTGTCTGCCCAGAACAGTGCCTGGTCCGTAGGAAATGCCTTCTGCGTCCTCGTTCCGCTCTTTGTCTTCCATCTTGCTTTCTATGGCCCACTGTACCATGTAGTCCAGCTTCTTACCAAGCACATCCATTTCCCAGCCACACTTTGCTTCATTTCATGTATGTTTGTATTTTGAGTCAGGGTTTTCCTGGGTAGTCCAATCTTGTCTCATATGTGCCCTGTGATCCCCCTGCCTGTGTACCCTCAGTTCTGGGTTCACAGATGCCTGCCTCCACATATAGTGGTCCCAGAGGCACTTGAAACTAGCCTGTTAAAATCCAAAAGGTATATACCGACCCCTGGTCTCCGAAGTCTGTTTTCCCTCACTGGTAGGCTTCATTCACAGCAGACGTGGGGCTTTGCCTTCCACATCAGACGTCAAGCACCAGTGTTAGCCTTGACTTCTGTCTCTCTGTCTCTGTCTCCTCACCCTGTGATCTGGCACAATGATTCTACCTCTGAGATGCCTCCCAGGTGTGTTCTTTCCTGTAACTCTGAGAACTGTGTCCTGATCTGGGTTTAGGGACCAGGAGGGATCTCTTAGTTTTCCCAGCATCCTTCTCAGTGCTGGCGGCTGCCACAGGCTCGGGTTCTGTCGGGACATCTGACTATCAAGGGTCAGAGCTGTTTCCTTAACATTTGCATTCCAGTCTGATGGACAGAGGACACTGTTGGTTTCATAACTAATTACAACTTCTTCCAGTCTTTGCACTCACCTCCCAGTTCCTTCAGCTTCGAGCTCAGTTATAATATGCACTGAATGCTTTTGCTGAGTTATATGGTTTATTGCCAACTACTTCAACGTCAAGTCAGGCTCATTTCCCGTCTTTCTTGCTCGATGTTGTTCCTGGTGTGATTTGGGTAGAACTCCGTTTTCCTCTTTGCTGATCACACGCTGACATTACATTGAAGGCTTCTGAATACCCACTCCGTGGTTGGTTTCACTCCACAATAGCCTCAACTCAAAGGAAATGAGTTTTCCGAGGCCCCTCCTGCTTTGCCTTGCTGGAGATCCCCATCATGCTTTGGGGTTCCTGAATCTAATCTGAGAGTCCTTCTATAATATGATGGAAAAGTCAGCGGGCTGGGTGGTCTGCGGGAGACGAGGCTCTGAGCAAGGCCGTGCTCCAGCCTACAGAGGGCATGGCTACTCCGCTTCCGGGGCTGTGTTTCAGCTTCCTGCATCCTTGTTATCAAGCATCCCAGGATTCATAATTTGTCTGATTAGCCCCGACTCTAAGCATCTTCTGGTGTCCTGAACCAACAGCTGCACTTTTTGTGAGAACAATAAAACAAGGGTTAACGATGTGAATTCTGGAAGGAGAATACGAGGCACCCTTTACTGACAACCAGACTATGCCGTCGCTCCCACGGTCTGTGTGGAGCGTCCTCCCTGACCACAGAACAGCCCTAAATGACCCGCTATAAATTCCTCTGCAGGAGGGTGCTTTCATCTTAATATGCTGTCCCCAGACTGAGTGTCCCCAGCTGGACGTCATTTGCATCTGAAATTTACCTTCCTTCTCTTCCTTGAGCCCAGGCCTGCTTCTCTTTAAGGACTTGGTTGTTAAAAATTGAAATTACCAGGCACGCTGTATTTTGAATTTATGCCAGAGCTCCCCAGGCAAACGCTTTCTGCATGCCCAAGCACAGAGCGAGCCCAGTTCTACCACCCGCAATTGTCAGACAGCCCCTTTGCTCCTGACTTCTGTGACAAGATCCTTGTATCTCTGGGAGCTGTGGAACATCCTGGTATCAATTCCCTCACCCAGGAGGTTGCTTCTCTTGGTGATAAATCGGTCGCAGGAGAGGAAAAAAGGACTCCCTCCCTGCCTGTGATGTGAATGGCCCTCCATTGCTGGCTTGTCACTTCCCCCTGCAGGGCTCTCTGTAATGATCTCATTGCCTAGGGCACACCCTGAGCCTCACCTGGGCCATACCTGGAAAACCCATCTTTTCAGGGCCCTCATACAACACACAACACAAGGCAGTGACTGCTGGTGGGAACCAGAGAAGAGAGGAGACAAATGCTCCCTCCCCTTCCTGTGTCATTCACTGTCCTCCACATGATCCACCTTCCCCTGAGTTAGTTCCATACCCAAAGCACTGACAGGTTGTTCATCCACCCAGATGTACACGTGTGGAACATTACAGAGAGTACTGCACATATCGCATGGTCCTAACCAGAAGCTACCCTTCCCATTGTTTTTCAGAAGACTGAAAGCAAATGAGGTTATACGGCAGTGGAACAAATGTGGACACCCATTTCATCTCTAGGAAAACAGTTGCAAGAGTAATGTGTACATTCTATAAAAGGTTTTAGGGACACTTGCGTAGCCAACCAATGGGCATGTTGAATCTCCATTCTGCCACAACCCACTATGGAAGAACCACTCAACTTCACATGGCAATCACAAGACAGCTGTGGGTGTCCATTTTTTCTACCACCTAGTTTTATGCAGGGGCTCTGTGTTGGTCATGCTGCACTGTGTATGCTGAGCCACCATGTTGGGAGCAGTGAGACCCCAGATCCTGAATTTCTTGTAATCCCCTGATCTGAGTGCCTTCAGCTGCTCTGAGCACGAGACCTTCAGGAGTTCCTGATGGCAGAAGAGTGGTTTCTGGTGGGTTTGGCTGGGGTGTGGCTATCTCTATATAATCTGCCCCTGAACACAAAAAAAGGGGCATTCTTGGGGAATTCAAGGATGACCCGTGTCGCTGTCTCTCTGGCTGTGTCTCCAGCCCTGTTGCGGGAGCTCCTTTTGCTCCTTCAGCCAATAGCTGCTGAGATACCAGCCCATTGTCTTGCTCATTGTCTTGCTTTCCTAAGTTATGTGTGTGGGTTAGAGGGAGAGAGATAAGAAAAGGTCTTCTAGTACTCAAGACCAAGATGTCCTCAGTTTCCCTACTCGTTGAGGTCTCACTGTTCTCCTGGGTGTGGGCAGGAATCCTACTTGAACCCTAAGTTCTAATCCCCTTGCCTATTCACCACCATCATTTCCGCTTCCCTTGTCAGCTCTTCTTGCATGATAAATTGGCCCAAGTTCAGTGTATGTTTCCAGGGTGCATCCTCTTACAGTTCGAAAGGAAATGCAATCTAAGACCCACTTGACTCCTATTACCATTTTTAAAACACTGTTCTCTTTCTTATCCCCTTTGGCGTTAAACTCCTCAAAATGGTTGTTTTTCCACATCTATGAGTTCCACATCCATAGATGCAACCCCTCACAAATCAAATGTATTTTAAGAATACTGTGACTGGATGGATGAACATACACAGTCCTTTGAATCCGTGTACTCAGCATGACAACTGTTCCACAGTACTTGCATGAGATTGGGTCACCTGAGAAGGTAAAATGTGCAAATGGTCTTCCATTTCATAGCCGGGTCTTGGCACCTACAGATATAGGTACCCAGAGGGGCTCCTAGAACCAGTCTCCTCTGGATGCAGAGATGCCTACATTATTTTTGACACATCATAAATTACATACATTATAGGATGTCATGATGTTTTGATATATGTATGCAATATGGAATGATTAAATCAAACTAATTAACATATCCATCATCTTGATAACCTGTAATTTTTAGGGGAACTTTTGAAATGTACTTTCTTGGTTGTTTTGAAGTATACAATGGTGTTGTTAACCGTAGTCACTGACTGTACCATAAGCCCAGAGCACTCCTCTTGCTTATAAGAAACCTTATACTTTGATGGACAAACTCCAGTTCCTACGCCCCTCGTCTCTTCATCCACAGGTAGTCACCAACCAGCCTATCTACTTCTATCTACTTCTGTGAGTTTAACTGTGTAAAATTCTGCATATAGATGAAGGAAGGGGTACAAAGCAGGGGATGCAGTCTCCCATGGAAGCTGGGCAAAGTGACGAAGGCATGAAGTCCCCCTGGGCAAGATGAAAGAATGAATTCCATCCAGGACACTGAATTGTTAGCCTAATGAAACTCATTTGGAAGTTTTGACTCCTACAGCAGTCAGATAACCAATCTATACTGTTTTACAGCAAAATAGTTCTGATCACTCATTAGCTCAGCAATGGAAAACTAATACACAGGATATTTGTGGAAAAGCTCTATTTTCAGTGAGACCTTTGGGAAGTTGGTATAACTGGATGTGCTTTCCCCAGCTATTGCCTTATTCCCTTGACTACATTTTATTTTAGTACTTATAATTATTGAGAAATTATTATCACCTGAGATTTCATTCTCTTCTACATGGTAACCTCTAAGTGCCTTAAGAGTATATTTGTATCAATAATCATTTACATTCCATGTTGCCAGGACCTAGAAGCCAGCTTCACTACACTTGCTCAGAAAGCACCTGTTAAATGAACAAGGAACATAAGAGAAGCAGGACTCTGTGATCTCTTCAAATGTACAGTCTGCTGTTCTTTCTTCTATGCTGTTCCCTCTATTGGCAACACTGCTTCCTTTTAAGGCTCTGAAGTCTCTTATCCAAACTTTTATTATGACTTGCAACAAATGTTTTATATTTTGTTGTGCACATTTTGCACTCAAAGTCCAGGAGAGCAGAGCCAAGGCATATTGGTACTATACATACATATACATAAACATTGACAGGAATGGTGATGATCTTCTAAATGACCAGATGGTGGAAAAGCCAACATCTATGGCATTCACAAAAACACTGTCATTCCACAAAACTATATCACTTCTTCCCATCAGAAAGCAAGTCTAGATTCCATCACTTACTCATAATGAGCTCCTATACAACTCATTAATTGTTTCAGAATATGCACTAGTTTATAAGGGAATAGTCAAATGAGTTGATACATGTGTGATTTACTTATGAATATAAAACTAAACTTACAAGTTTATAATATGGTATCTCAGAATCAATTAATGAGTACTTTGCCACTTAGTAGTTGTTCTTAATGGAGACACTTTACCTTCTTCAGCCTTTACCTTCATGGTGGTGACTGTGAATTCTCCCCATGAATGAGTAATAACAAGCCTAGATCTCCACTCTTGAGTTTTCTGAATTTCTGTGTTTCCGAGAGGGAACTTGGCCTTGAGCATCCACAGAGCAGAAAGGCTCCCCATCTTCATGCCTTCAATGCACTGTTGAACATTTTTTTTAAATTTATGCCAATGGATCTGCTGCAGGCATTGAAGCAGCCTATCAGAGAAGTGCTGTGGCCATCTGTATTTCAGAAGAATCCTTTAAATAACACTCACTAGAAGCGGATGGAAGTTGAATCTAGGGGTCAAACCCAAAGCAAGCTGATCAATAAGGCAATCCTTTCAGTCACCATGGCGATGAATGAGACCCTGACTCAAGACAGTGATGATATGGACTTAGAAGATTAACTGGACTTGAGGGCTGCTTAGAAAATGAAGTGTGCAGGCTTTGTGGCTAGCATTGCAGATGAAGTTAAAAAAATAAATAAAAGAAAGAAAGAAACCCCACTAACAAGATGGTTGGGTGAGCTCATGGTTAACAATATTAGCTATGACAGAATCTGCAGAGGGAACTGGTTTAGGGAGAGGATTATTTTCCTGAGTATGACTGGAGGCCTCTAAAAAGCTTGTCGAGGGATGTGGTGATGCTCAGATGGTAATACATTGAGCTTTTTAATTTTTGTGAGACACTGTTGGGCTAGTGTGACAACATGTCTTTCTATTTGATGACTGGAATAGACATCTTTCTCTCAGCCATCACACTGAAAACCTCAAGTGTTACAAAATAAAACAATGGAGTTACCTAATCTTCTGAGTGACTCCCTGACGCATGTTTAGATCCCAGTGGCAGATTTTTCTCTATCAGTTAATGAAGAGTCATAAGCATTAACAGTCCCACAGGGCCTTTCCAATATCTCTGATAAGCACTGAACTGTCCACCATGAAATATCACAAATAGAAGCATCATCCCATAATGAAAAAAGCATGTCATATATTGATTTCCTGCTCCCACGGGATCTTCATTAACACAGATTGTACTATTTATGAAATCTCATACCCTTTTCCTGGGCAAAATGTGCTTTAGAGAGAAGCTATGACAGATTGGATATGACAAGCGCTGTTTTGCAATTACTGCATGTCTCTGACACTGACATCCTCCAATTCATGCCCAGGATACCCTTGTGCATGTAGGATCATTAGCAATTATTTTTTAGATGAGAAAACTGAATCAATGAGCAGAGTAACAATCAATGTAAGATTTCTAACTCTATAGCTAACATAGTCAAGTTCAAATCTAAACTGAAGTGAGTTACTTAATCTCTTTGAACCTCAATGTGTACACTGAGAAATATAGGTTGGGAGAAAGGAGGCAGAGTCAGAGAGAAGCCACATAGCCCCACCAGAGACAGATGCCAGAACTTTACATGGTAAGCCAGGTAAGGTAATATATGGATTAATAGAAATGAGTTAAATTAAGATGTAAGAGTTAGTTGATAAGAAGTTAGAGCTAATGGGCCAAGCAGTGATTTAATTAATACAGTTTCTGTGTGGTTATTTCGATTTTGGGTGGCTGGGACAAACAAGCAGCCACCTACAACAAATTGGCATGCCATATGGCCAACTAAATCCATGTAAAACCTGAGAAAGCTTGGAAAGAATTCTAGACACAGAAAAAGAAAGTTTAGCCACATTTAGGGGAGTGGGCTGGTGTGGCAGCTACTTTAAGAGAAGCCTTTCTGATTCAATGATAGCAGAAAAAAAATTCATGTAGTTTTGAAACTGTGGCTGTCTGGGCCGTGCTGCTAACATAAACTCTGACTCTTTCAGGAGGCTGAGCATTTAAATGGGGTTTGTGGGCAGTGGACTGCAAGTTATTTCGTGGCAGCATGGGACAACTGGTTATCAGAGTTGAGGTGATGAGAATGACTCCCACCCAGCAGTCTCAGAGGCAGTGAACGGACTTCCACCATGTTGGACTGGGCAGAGCAAGCAGGCAGGGCTGTGTTTGCTCTAACAATGCTGCGGCTTAGGTTTTTAATATGCACTTAGCATTTTAAGAAGCAGTCCTGGTTAGAAAAGGATTACAGATACACAATAAACACAAATTCAGATAGGAAAGATCTCTAAATGGGTCACAGTATTAGATAAATATATGTAGGCTTGGGAGAAAGAAGAAAAAGAGTATAGAAAGTTATAAAAAGAGATAAATTGTTTTTTTTTTTAAAAAATAAAGCAAAGTCTTTAAAGAGACAGAGTAAACTTGTAGAAAAAGTTATAAAGTAAGAAAAATAAACCACATAAAGATGGAAAATACACAGAGAGTCTGGACTGTTTGTTTTATTGTGTTTTCTTTGAATTTTTTGACTGCAGAGAGACATTTGATTTTGGGAATTGCTAAGCTAAACCAACATGTTACATATCTTGTCTTCAAAATTTTGGTCTAAGGATATGTTGCTTTGGAAAAGAGGTTCTTCTCTTGTTTCCAAGGGGATGAGAACCTGTGGAATCCTTTGATGGAGGTAGGTATTGTATCTTATCTGTTGCTTTCATTGGTTAACTAATAAAGAAAACTGCTTGGCCTGATAGGACAGAAAATTAGGTAGGCGGAGTAAACAGAACAGAATGCTGAGAGAAAGAAGCCGAGGCAGGCAGTCGCCATGATTCTCCCACTCCAGACAGATGTAGGTTAAGATCTTTCCTGGTAAGCCAGCTCATGGTGCTACACAGAATATTAGAAATGGGTTAGATCAATATGTAAGAGCTAGCCAATAAGAGGCTGGAACTAATGAGCCAAGCAATGTTTAAAAGAATACAATTTCCCGTTTGGATGTTCACCTTCCTAGACATGGACGGAGGGGGGAGGACCTTGGACTTTCCACAGGGCAGGGAACCCTGACTGCTCTTTGGACTGGAGAGGGAGGGGGAGAGGAGTGGGGGGGGGAGAAGAGTGGGAGGAGTGGGAGGGAAATGGGAGGCTGGGAGGAGGCAGAAACTTTTTTTTTCCTTTTCTCAATAAAAACAAATAAAAAAAAATACAATTTCCATGTAATTATTTCGGGTAAAGCTAGCCGGATGGTGGGATGCAACCTGCCATTTCTAACACAACAATCCTTTCAGACTAAGGTGGCTTGATGGACCAAGACTCCCCAAAAGATCACCATGAACACCCCCAAAAATACTTTGCCCAACAAAAAGCAGGAAGCAGTTTGGAGAGAACTATGCCCAAATTCCCAAATACTATTTATAAATGTTTGTTTACATTTAAAGGAGGATATGCTATAGATATGAATACTTTGCAATGGTATGGATCTTGGTTTATTGATACACATTTAAGATCAATTTTGTTGTATGTGTATTTATGCTCTTGATTAAGGTATTATATTTGTGCGGCTCATTTAAAAATGTAATATATAATTAAGAAATATAAGTCAATAGAGAATCATCTATAACAGTCAAGCTCATAGTCATATTAGGTTTTTTAGATATATAGAGATATATTTTAATTAGATAGGTGTTCTTCAAATCTTTCAGAGACCTTCAGAATATGGTATTTAAATTTTTTAAGAGCATAAGACTTTTCATGACATGAGACACATCTACTCCTGACAGTACCAATTACTTCAAGAGGAAGATGGGCATCGAAGAGGCTCCTTATGGAGTTTTATAGACATTTGGGCAAGAAACTGCTCATGCCTGGACTGCACTATGTTATGCTGTATGAATTGAACATGCAGGACCTAAAGAAAAATGAGCGAAAGAGTCTGCTAGACATTCTGCAGGACACAGAAGAATGTGACTAATAAACTGCCAATATAGGTGGAATTGTCTTTGAAATTAGCTGCTTCATGGAAAAGTCTGCTGGACACTATGGGTTTATAGGCCCTAGTGATACAGAAGAACTTTGTGTGACTGTCCAGGCAGTGAGATGTCTCTGTCAATTCTAGAGTTTTAGAAGTTACTTACAATGTACTTTCTGTTAACTTAGGTAATATCATATTTTTCTGGAGTCTTTGATGGAGTTGAAGAATTTATAGTTATAGTTTTCCGTAGTTATGATAAACGATAAAGCAGATATGGAGACAAGCACTTTCCAAGGATGAAAACCATCTGAGACACATAGTCAACAAGAAACTGAGATCTCTGTGCTTCAACTGAAGAATGAATTCCATGAACCAGGAAGCTGGCTGTCAGGAAGATCCAGAGACTCAATGGGGGTGTCCTGATTTCACCCCAGAAGAACTGAGTGAGGATCCATCTACCCAGTAAGCAAGGCTACTTAGCAACCTTGGCCCTTGTTCCCATGAAGGCAGGCATTTGGTAAGTGGCTTATTAGATTATGAGAAAATAAAATATACAACAGAGAAAGATCCAGAGAACACCATCCCAAGAAGGCCTTTAACTCTGTGTTCTTCCTAGCTTTCTACTCTATTTTCCTTTGAGCTTGACACACAAGTACTGTGTTTCCTCTTGTCTTCAGTTGTTACTCTCCTCTCTCATCTATTGACAGCAAAAGTCAAGATTATTTTATCTTTAAACACATGGGGTTTCAGGTTATCCCATTGGCTTCTGTGGTGGACTTATCCACACTAGCAGCATCATTGAGTCCCCGAAACTGAAGCTGGTCTGCTGTGGTCTTCTTCCAGGATAGTATTACTCCATTCCCCAACTATTTAAATCCTTAAATTTCTATGTATGTATGTATGTATGTATGTATGTATGTATGTATGTATGTATGTCTCTCATCTATCTTCTGAAATCTATCTGCCTATTCCCCCTCTCTCTCTACTTCCCTCCTTCTTCCTCACTCCAAATGGTCCAATCTCTCCAAAGAACTCTGAATGATAATGTTATTACCACTGACTTCAGATGTGCATAGTGACACGATCTCAGCTTTCCTCCTCGGTCACTGTGTTTCAGTTTCCTCCTGTATAAAATGGGAACAATATCCACTATAGGATCTGTTTTAAGAAATAGATAAATTACTACATGTGAAGCACTGAGAACATCTGTCAGACTTTGTACATGGCAGTTATATAAAAGAATCTTAATTACAAAATTTACTTAGTATCCGAAGTACTTAAATAATAGCCTAAATGAGCACAAAGAAACTACGAGAAGGCGTTAGTGTTTGCGGCTGAATATGCTCTGCCAGCCACAGTCAACCTTCTACATTACAGGAGGATGCCATGAGTGAAGGCTTTGTAGAAAAGCAAATACGGTTTTGAATTTTTTAAATTCTCAGAGCAAAGAGATCATTAAAGTGACCTACGTGGATCTTTGACATCATATTGCTGTGGTGGACATCTAGGCCTCCATGGCTGGCTTTACACACACACACACACACACACACACACACACACACACACACACACGTCCAGACATCCTTCAGTCCTTCACATCTCCAGCCTTCAGTGAACAAGTACAAGTCATTGGGGGAGGATGTGTTGGAGGTGGCATTCCAGGCTGCCAAGTGCTTGACAAGGGGCTAGGAGGCTCACATTGCTCTTGGAAAATCACAAAGCACGGAAGATTTTTGTTAAGGGAGGAATTTCATCAGATAAGCAGGTAGCTATTTGTATGATAATTCTAAAACTGAACATTAATTAAAATACTGTTTAGTAGCCTGGAAGATTGTCCTGGCATAGATCAATGTGCAGCCAAGAGGCTGCCCCCACCTGCCTGGAAAGATCTTTCAGCATTAAGAACCTCGTAGGCTGAACTCGCTGTCAGCACCAGCACTTCAGTCTCTCCCAGTTTCATGGCATTTTATTTTGGAAAAAAAAGAAAGAAAATGCTTTAAAATGCTCCCATTAAGCTGTCTCCACATTGTATTTGCAATCTGCACTATTTTATATGGCCATTAAAAGTTTAAATGTAAAAAGAAAATTAAAAGCATTAATTTTTAAAGCTTGAGAGTGCATAAGAATGAAAGGAGAGAATCAATACCATTCAAGGCCCAAATCCTCACTGCTGGTCAGCTTGCTCCTCCCCTCGGCTGCTAGTCTTGGCTGTCCCATCTCGGATGCCTGCCCCTGCCCTGCTTTGTGGTTCTCTGTTCTGCTAGAGGCTCAGTTTCTATGAACAGTTAGCTACTCGCCGGTAACCTTTGCTAAGTGTGGAAATGAATAACATTTAGAATTGGAAAAAGACTGTCCACTTTACCGATGTAAAAAATTTGTTTTTAAAAATCACCATAGTTCTGGGTTTAGGCCTTTATACTTGAAATTCAGGAGAAAGTAAAGTCCTTAAAGACATCTCCATGCAGCAATCTGAACGGCTAATGACCGTCTGCTGCCAGAGCCTTGTTGGGAATGCTACTGAACATTCATTACCACGAGTCATCCAGTAAGTCCTGCTTGCTTTTAACTCAGCTAAACTTATATTTTTATTCAAGTTTCACCAGTTCAGAGCCAGAACCTCACAGTTTCAAAATCTAGAAGGTCCCCATTAAGGAAACGGGAAACTGCACATGTGCAAGGACCTCCAACGCTGGTGCGGGCACAGTCTTATCTGACCCCGAGTTTGAGGATGCATTCTAAAATATCAGGGAGGGGCTCTCAAAAGATCACAGTACAGGGTGCTCTTGATTGGCACTCACAGCATTCTTTCAACATCCCAAACACAAGAGACTTCTGTTTGCCCTGTTCTAAGACAGATCCTGGCCAGTAGAAGATTCTGCTCAAGTTTTGTCTGGTGTGGGACAATTGTCTGTATTCTGACAATTATATTTTAAATAAAATTATATTTTAAATAAATGCTGATTGGCCAGTATACAGGCAGGAAGTATAGGCTGGCTAATGAGAACAGGAGAATTCTGGAAAGAAGGAAGCCCATTCCTTTGCAATTCTGGCCCAGTCACAGAAGAAGCAAGATGTAACTGCCTTGCTGAAAAAGTTACCGAGCCATGTGGCTAACATAGACAAGAATAATGGACCAATATAAGTTATAAGAGTTAATAAGAAGCCTGAGCTAATGGGTCAATCAGGTTATAGTTAATGTAGACTGATGGAGGAGGGTCGTCTATGTGTTAATTTCATTGGTTAATAAAGAAACTGCCTTGGCCTTTGACAGGACAGAAAATTAGGTAGGCAGAATAAACAGAACAGAATGCTGGGAGGAAGAGAAGTGAAGCAGACGCTATAGCTCTCCTCTCCAAGATGGACGCAAGTTAAGAATCTTACCCGTAAGACACCACCTTGTGGTGCTACACTCATTAATAGAAATGGGTTAATCAAGATGTGAGAGTTAGTCAGTAAGAGGCTAGAGCTAATGGGCCAAGCAGTGTTTAAAAGAATACAGTTTGTGTGTAATTATTTCGGGTAAAGCTAGCCGGGTGGCTGAGAGCTGGGAGGCCCACAGCTCCTTCTACAGAGTGGCGCTCCAACATGGTAAACTGGATCCACGTAAAACCTGAGAGGGCTTACAAAGAAGAGAGTTTAACACAGCTTTGTGCTGTTTGTGGGTGGCTTGCCGCAAAGAAATTTTCCTGACTCAGCAGCAGGAAAAAAACTGGCTGTTTTAAAATGCCGGCTTTCTGGGCTGTGTTGCCATCATGATCTCTGTCTGGCTCCTGTGGGAGACAGAGCTTTTGAATGGGGTTTTGTAATTAAAGTAATATGGCTTGCTTGATGGCAATGTGGACTGCTGTGTGCCTGGAACTGTGTGCAGCTCAGGGGCACTGAATGGCTCTGAGGCAGGAGGGGCCCCGGCTCCACTCCACCATGCTGAACTGTGCTGAACTCAGGCAGGAAGGATCGTAATTATCATAATAATAGCGCAGTTAGACCTTTGTATGATTTCTTTGGGACTTAACGATTGCGGGAACTGGGCAGAACAGAAACCCCAGCAACAGGGGCCAGTTGTTCAGCTATTGAAGAGGGCAGTAGCCAAGCTCAAGCTTGCTGACAACATGTGGATAAAGGTGCTAATGAATGGTGTAGGAGGTCCTTCTGTCTTTGTGTTGCTTTCATTGGTTGCTTTGGGCCCTTGATAGGGCAAAACTTAGGTAGGCAGGGAAAATTAAATGGAATTCTGGGAGAAAGAAAGGCAGAGTCAGAGAGATGCCATGGATCTATGGCCGGAGGTAGACATGCTGAAACTTTTCTGGTAGGCCATGACCTTGTAGTGAAATGCAGATTAATAGAAATGGATTAAATCAAGATGTGAGAGTTAGCCAATAAGAGGCTAGAGCTAATGGGTCAAACAGTAATTTAATTAATACAATTTCTGTGTGGTTACTTCAGGTGTAAGCTAGCCAGGCGGGCCAGGAACAAACAAGCCTCCCTCCTTGCAACAAATGAAAGTACACAGTCTCAGACTTGGGGTAAATTTCCATTGCACCTTGCTTGTGCGTGAGTGTGCAATGTGTTCCCAAGGTCAGAACCACACTGCTGCTTACGCAGCCCTGAGGCACACAGGTGACTTGTGCAGTTCCTCTCATTCCACAAAAGCACCAACATGAAGCACGATTAATAAAATCTCAGAGACAGAAATTGGGGTTCAACCTGAAGGTCAAAAAAGCAATACAGTCAGCCACGGGCTCTTACCTCTACCTCAGTTTGAAATGGCGATCCTACATCCAGGAATCTCAGAATGAGACTGTGAGTGAGAGCTGTCTCCTCCCATCTTATAATCTTCTCTAGTTCTGGGATGAAGGGTGTGCACCACTGAGATTAAGATGTGCAACACCTGATTTCTATGGCAAACTAGTGTGGCTACTGGGATTAAAGGTGTGTGTCATTGCTGCCTGGTCTATAAGGCTGGCTAGTGTGTCTGTTTTACTTTTCTGAACCTCAGGAAAGCTTTATTTATTAAAATACAAATGAACTGCCACTACACCAACACATACAAGCGAGGGACTTCTCATGCATGTTCCATTAAAATTAGAATTCAAGTTTAGGCTTTAAACTTTGTAAATCTGTCTTTTTGTGTAATAGTTCACATCAACTTTTTCCTAATTAAAAATACAATTTGATTTACAAAACAAAATGGCTGGCCTAGAGATGACCAAAATAATTAGAAAATTTCTATTAACTCTTATTTACTGCCACTTAGATGTGATATTTAAGATTAAAATACTAAATCGTTTTCCATGAAGAAAGACTTTTTATGATCTTGCCAAGGAAAAATTTGAAAGCATGTCATAGACAGTAAAGCAACTTAGAAAATGCTGATTGGGGCGAAGTACAGGGAACTATTGATGAGTTACACGTCTCCACAGCACAGGACGAAGCACATTCTGTGTTAATTTATTATCGAAGGAGTCCTCACTTACAATTAATCATAGATTATAAAGAAGGCTTCCTTAATCTACGGTGTAGAGCTTGCTTCTTTGCTTTATGCGGCATTACTCACACGGATGGCATAAATAGCCCCAGAAAGTTAAACAACAGCCCTAGACTACAATGATAAATAATAGGACAGAAAAATATTAATGGACAGAAGAAAAAGAGGATACATTATCAAGGGAGCAGGGAGAAGGGATGGTGAGCATGATTTAAAGTCTGCTGGGAATGGATCGGTCATTCCAGGAAGAAAACGTTTACATCATGCCCCTGGCACACTCGCCATCACGTGACACATTTCACGGCAGACTCGAGACTCGGGCTCCAGCTCGTAGACTAGAAATGAGGGAACTGAACACTTAGGCTGGGGGCTGCATTCATCATTTGGGGATGGGGGATTGTTATTCTTATCTCTAGCAGGATGCTCTTCTAATCTCTGTCCCCTGTCTGTCTGTTACCCCCCCACCTCTCTCTCTCTCTCTCTCTCACACACACACACACACACGCACATCATGATTGCCTCTTGCCTGAAAGCATGAATAGGGCCAGGTACCTCAGAGTGTGGCACTGTTTATTACTCACTTGCTGGAGAGGTCCAGATGTCAGAGAGACATCAGAACCTTCTGGGGAGGCAAGTAGCTTCCTCAGTGGCTCAGTGTGTGGAGGACAAGAGAGGACATGTGGAACTATGGCTCTGCCGAGGTTCACCGGCAATGCCCTTAGGTTTCCCTGTAGTGTTGCAAGAAAACGTGAGTGGGGCCAGAGAGATGACTCAGCAGTTTAGTGCATGCTCTTGCAAAGTACTTGAGTTTGGTTCCCAGTGCCGACAGGGGTGTGGGTTTCTAACAACCACCTGTAATTCCAGCTGTGGGGGAATCCAGTATCTCTGGCCTGTGTGGGCACTAGCAAAAGTAGTTACAGAGCTCTGGTATGTTGTTAGGCTGGGTTTGGTGTAAGTGGGATAAGGAGCAAGCAGGCTCAAATCACTAAATATGGGACATTTAACCATGCTAAACCACTACATATGGGACATTTAACCAAGCTAAAACTGACAACAGCATGACTAGATTTCAAACAATAGATGTCAAAAAAAAAAAAGAGGTTGAAGCAGCAGCCACAGCAAATGAACAATGGCTACAGAAAAGCTAAAATTTGAGGATCCATCTTTCTAAAACTTCTTTCCCAGGAGGCTTTACTTGCAGTAGGTTGAGCCTAAGGATGAAAGTATTCATGGAGATTCCCCAGAGCTAGAACACCAAATGTTTCCAGTTGCTCTCCTAGACTGAGTTCCTCCAGGCCATTAACGGGAAGGAGGAAGGGGTCGTGAAGACAAATGGGACCAGTGAAGAGAGTAGCATTCCCACCCCAAACTGATGCAGACCCCAAGACAAATGACTCTTTTCACCAGAGAGGCAATTAGCTTCCCTCCAAACAGGGTGGTAAGAGATTACGGTGTGAAGCCGAGGAGTCTGCGGGGACAGAGATGGCACAGGTTCCACAGGGACAGTGCAGCCATTCTCATTAATCTTTATTTCACTAAGCACATGTGAAAAGTTAAAAGATCAGGTGACTTAGTTAGTGTTACTATTGCTGAAACAGAACAAATGCCATGACCAAAGAACAAGCTGGTGAGGAAAGGGTTCATTTGCCTTACATTTCTGCATTGTAGTTCCTGATCAAAGGAAGACAGGACAGAACTCAACCAGGGCAGGGACTTGGAGGAAGGAGCTAATGCACAGGTCATGGAGGGGCTTTCAGTTTTCATGCCAAGGAAAGGAAGTTGCTTCATCTAGAAAGCAAGGTCGTTTTTCTTGTCATCCAAACAGGGCAATGGCATGTTGCATGGAATGGTGTGGTACTGACTGAGGCTTCTGTCATTCCCAGTTCCCGAAGTCATTCAGTCCCAATAAACACACAGAGGCCTACATTAATTATAAACTGATTGGCTTATTAGCTCAGGTTTCTTATTAACTGTTAGAATTTATATTAGCCCGTAATACTTGTCTGTGTTAGCCATGTGGCTTGATACCTTTTTTTGGCGAGGCAGTCTCATCTTGCTTGCTCTGTGTCTGGCTTCCTCTGTGTCTGGGAGATGATTGCAGATTGAGTCCTCTTCCTAGAATTTTCCTGTTCTCATTGCCCCACCTCTAATTCCTGCCTGGTCGCCTTGCCTATATTTCCTGCCTGGTTACTGGCCAATCAGCATTTTATTAAAATGCAATTGACAGGGTACAGACCTCTGTCCCACAGCAGTTGGTTTTGAAAGCAGCTGAAATAATGTGCACAACACACACAAACCCACATAGTTTCTTAGTTCTTTGTTTTTATATGTACCGTGTGTCACTTTGACCTGACTGCTTACTATTGTGTGGCTCTCCCTTTCCCTCAAGTGAGTGAGCCAAGAAGTGAGACTTCACCACATTGCCACTAATGGTACCCAAGAGAGGAGAGATGGTTTGGTGCTTGCCAGGTGAGCAAGAGGACCAGAGTTATAATCCTTTGAGCTTCAGGTGGGTGTGCTGGCATGCCTGTAATTCCAGCTTCAGAAGACAAGGAAGGCCATCTCTAGAGGAAGCTGCTTGTCTAGACAAAAAGGTTAACCCTGTTGGAGAACAGATTCCTGTGGTAAGTCTCTGTCTCGCACATGCCCATATACACTCACATACACATGTACCCGTATGTACATGGATAGACAGTCTTCCCCGTACATATACCCTACATATACATGAGAAAAGGAGAGGAGGCGGAGGTGCAAAGGCACTACCCATAAACCTGACAAGTCTCCAAGGACTTTTGCCCTCCTTTGTAAATGAATTGCCTGCTGCTAAGATTAGTCAAGCCAACCATTACTCTGACTTCCATCATCAGCAAATTGCTTCTCTGGCTTTTCCTTTGCCTCCTAGAAAAGTGGGCAAGTGGTTGCTGGGATGATTCTTCTCTTACTAAGTGAGCCCCACAAGGTTGGCCATGGGCAGTGAATGCTGACAGCTGCCTTGAAGGAAGGACAGATTTGCAGAAGAGAGAGTCTTGAGTCTTGTGGGTTTAGGAGCTTCGTTTAACCAAGTGTTTTGGATTACATATGCAGAGGCTTGCTCTTTCTTGGCACTGAGTTCAGGTGTGTGAGACCCTTCACTCTTAGGGCACTTTTGTGATTGCGTGTGCATTATTAAATTTAACTTATAGCAACCACTAAAATCAGGAATTGCAATAGTTTCCGTAAGTTCAGGAAACCTGCAGAAATTTGTTCACAGAATTGAAAAGAAGCAAAGTTGCTTTCAGAAGACTGCCTAACAGCATAGAGCCTGGGAAGTAATTTTAAAGTGCTTTACCTACACACGGTAAGGAACCATACAGTGCCCAGGATGCAGAAGATCATAAAACACTAGTATTTTAAGAGGCAGGAACAGAAAAATTGCAACAATGTTTGTTCCATGATTGAGCGTTGTTGGGCATTTAGTTCCACAACTGCCTAGGTAAGACGGACCCAGGGTATGTGTGTGCCAGGTGTGTGATGCAGCTGTCGTCCGATTTTGGGGAAGTGGAGATAAAAGGATCCAGAGTTCAAGACCAGCCTGGGCAACATGAGACCCCATGTCGAAAACCAAACCAAACCAAACAAAAGGTGTCCATTAGATATGAAAATATCCACCTAGGTCTGAGTGTAAAGTTGGCATCTCTGGCTGTAAGGTAAATGCATTTGTGCATTGTTAGTTTTGCTGTTTTGATTGTCACTAAGCACCTGGGACATTTTTAGGTGATTTTTAAGACTTGACATTCATCAAAGCAGCTCTGCTTTCTACAATTAATGCCATTCTGAAGAGTGCAAAAATTAGCTCTTTTGAAACCTATTAAGTCATCAAAAAGTGATGGAAACATCCTAGCGCTCGGTTCTGCAGGGAACAGTCACAGGATGTGGGGGGAGCAGTCATGCTTTGACATTTTTCAAAGGTTGAAAGTGAGGCTGGTTAGTATATGTCAACTTGACATGAGCTGGGAAGAGAGACTGTCAGCTGAGGGAATCACCTCCATCAGACTAGGGAGGGGAACCTGCACAGAGATTCTTGGTTGTGTAAGAAAACAAACTAAGAAAGCCATGAGAGTGAACCAGTAGGCAACACTCCTCCATGGTTATAGCCTCTGCTTTGCTCCTGGTTGAGTTCCTGCCCCGTCTCCTCTCAGTGATCGACTGTGATCAGGACGTGTAAGCCGGACACACTCCTTACTCCCTTACCTTGCTTTATCCTTTATCCTCCCTTCCAGTGTTTTATCACAGCAGCAAAACCCAACAAGGACAGAAGTTATTACTTCCTAGGAGAGGAACACACACCCATCTTAAATAAAATGATTTAACTATGTTCTAAAACTTAGAATTTTGAAATTTCTTTTTTTCTTTTCTTTTTTTTTTCCTTTTTTTTTTACTTCTAAAATGACAAGCAGGTGGGTTTAGTTTTATCAAACCTTAAGAAATGATCATTGGAGCAGTCCATTTATTAACACTTTTTGATAGTTTGCCATAAAAGTAAACCCAATTTAAAAGATTGCCAACTTGTGTTTTTTTCTTGCTTCAAGAACTAGGTTATTTTACATAGGAATATATCAAGACAATAAGTACATCATTAGAAACGTGCCACTTATTTCATAGTGTGATTGTATCCAGAGAAGCTTTTGAAATGTTGGAAATCCAAAGCAGGCATCTTGCCTTTCTGATCTCAAAGATTACTCTCTCACCATTAACCAGAAACTCAAGTCGACCTTTTCTTTGGCTGTGTAGTAATGCCTTTATTTAGATCATCAGAATATGTGCTTATCAATATGCCTAAATATTTGTAATTATTTGGAAGTTTATTTCTATAGTACATGTAATTAAGAACAATGCTTATAAATATCTCTACTTTTACAAGTTGACGTGATTTTAAAAAATAATGCAGAAAGTCCAGATGAACAACCAAATTTAAGCTGACATGATTATTATCCATCAAAACAATTAACGAAATTATCAATATATTCACAAATTCTGTTTTACTAGGTTAATGGGAAGTTTGAGCACAATACGGTAAATTTTTATTTACTAAATTATTCTAGCTCTAAAATATTGAGAGATATGTTTACTAACAAACAGAATATACTATAGAAATTAGCTGTAGTTGAAGCAAATAGCTAGGGTTTTGAATTGTGATGTTGGTGTAACACACAGTTAATTTTAATATTTTTAATGACCTCACTAATTCTTAGTGAGACATGTACTCATGTACTACAGCTAATCATTGCAAGTCAACTAGTTTGAGCAAGTGGCATAGTGGATGGGTTTAATTTGTAGCAACTAGAGATTTACTCGATTCCTCAGTTACATTCTAAGAATTTATCATATTCTTCTGCTCATGAAAAATACCACCAATAGGAATCATATCCCATACTGTGATTCATTGGGTGAAAAGATTCAGCGAGCCTGCACTGTTCACCAAGATGTGGGCTAGATTTTGGAAAAGTGACTCTGGTGTTAGTAACACAGTGCCTAGACAATGGGGTAGAAACAGAGTTATCCAAGTAGGAGGCAGAGTCACATGTTGGCATACATAAAGGCTCATTCTAATCACTTTATATGAATTACCCATGTAATCCTCAAGGAAAATGAACAATGCCAGTTTCTTTTAGTAGATCCTACGAGAAATGTTTTTTTTTTGTTGTTGTTGTTTGTCTTTTGTTTTTGGCAGTGGCCTTGCTGTCACCAAGTTGTGACATTAAGGAAACTTTTTCACTGGAGCTTACTGTTGCCAAGCAATATGTCATGAGCCGATGGGAAAAAAGAGATGAGGCAGGGTGTTCAGAAAATTTTTACAAATGTGACGCCAAGGGGAGTGGTAATATCAGGAGTGTGTATGCATGGGAAGTGTGTGTGCATGGGGAATATGTGTACATGAGGAGTATGTGTGCATGGAGAGTGTGAATGCATGCAGAGTATGTGTGCATGGGGTGCAAATTTGAGGGGAAGGAAACTTGGAGAAGGAGGGGATAGGAGCTGGCATCAAGGAATGTCCTAAAGTGCTACGAAAAGGAGTGTGTGGGTTCATGTGGGAAAATAGTATTGGGAATGCTGGCATAAGTTTTGTGAAGATGAGGGGCATTTTGGATATTAGTGAGGCATCAGGTCTTTCAGAGCCTTGAACATGGGCAGCAGGAAGACACTGTTAACCCCTTTCTGTTTATGGGAGACAAAGATCAGAAAGGGCAATGGGAAAGTACTTTTGCAAATGATGCCACAGACAGCATCACTGTCTGAGATGTTTACCCAGCATGCCTTGGCTTCCCCAACTCATCTAAGACACTACCTCAGATGAGGTGACTTATCTGAGTATGAGTAGTGGGGCTGAAGAAGTAGACAATTGCAAGTTACTACAAAAAAAAAATACCAAAACCCATAAGAGCTAACCCAAACTGCCCCTAGTTCTCATGGTGACACTCACTTCATATGACGAACATATCAACATGCTTAGGAGAGGCAGTGTCCAAGTGCATAATGTAAAGCCTTTTAGAACACTGAAGGTGAGCTTTTTGGCTCAACTGAAAACTGAGACCACAGAGCCTCATTGGCAGGACAACAATTCCACAGTCCAGACAACTCATTATACAGTTGCACAAACACTCATCCTATGAATCCACTCATCCTATGGTTCAGCATGGCGCAGACACAGGAGATGCAGACTACCTGTGTGAGTGGAAGAGTTACATCTGATAAACTAGCATATATGAGAGCACTGGCTTGATGCTTGAAAAATGTAAGACCAAGCTTGTCCTTAATAAAGTAAAACTATAGTTTATTCAAAAGTTGGTAAAGCCTGAACTGTTTAAGAAACACCAAGACTTATCTTTTCCCACACTATTTCAAAATACAAAATTATAAACAAACACAAAGTAGACAATTGATGTGAACAGAAAACATAGGTAAACAAGATGAATGTCAGAGATGAATGGCTACTTAATCTAATTCACAGTAAAATGAATACTGGTCAAACTGAAAATAATACTGAAAACTGATGGCTCTGGGATGGTTTCTGGAGTTATAGGTTTCATAAAGAAATTAAATGTATTTGACTTTATCTATTGATTTCATTGTGGAGAAGAAAAGGAACCTTACTCCTAAAAGTCAAGTGCACAAAGTTCTAAAACACATACTAAATTTCATTTGTTTTATAAGATAAAGGTGCATTTATTCTTAAACACTGCAAAATTAAATGTCATTTTTAGAATATACAGTAAAATGTATAATAACCAACAAATACACAAAAGACCCTTTATAGAGGGTCATAGAAGATTTAAACTAAAAATGAGATGGTGGATTTTAAAATGTCACCTTCCTCCAAATTACATTTCACACCCGATGATGCTGCTTCCACCAGCATTTCAGGACCACTTTTTAAAAAACCAGGGAATCCTACATGCGATCTTCTGGGGAAGGATCAAGATGGAGAGAATTGGAAAGGGAGCCACTCGGCCAGTATCTGTGGATTTAAGGCAATGTGTGAACACAGGCCATGAAGAGAAGGAACAGATATGTTCAGAGAAGATGCAAAGGTGACTGACTGGTGTTGGGATGCAGCAGTGCAGGGAGGATGCGGCAGTGCAGGGAGGATGAGAAAGTGGCTGGTGTTGGGATGCAGTGGTGCAGGGTGGATGTGGAAGTGACTGACTGGTGTTGGGATGCAGCAGTGCAGGGAGGATGCGGCAATGCAGAGAGAATGCGGCAGTGCAGGGAGGATGCACTGGTGCAGGGAGGATGCAGAAGTGACTGGTGTTGGGATGCAGCAGTGCAGGGAGGATGCAGCAGTGCAGGGCGGATGCAGCAGTGTGGGGAGGATGCAGTGGTGCAGGGAGGATGCGGAAGTGACTGACTGGTGTTGGGATGCAGTGGTGCAGGGAGGTTGCGGCAATGCAGGGAGGGTGTAGCAGTGCAGGGAGGATGCAGCAGTGCAGGGAGAATGTAGCAGTGCAGGGAGGATGCGGAAGTGGCTGGTGTTGGGATGCAGCAGTACAGGGAGGATGCAGAAGTGGCTGGTGTTGGGATGCAGCAGTGCAGGGAGGATGTGGCAGTGCAGGAAGGATGCAGCAGTGCAGGGAGGATGCATAAGTGGCTGCTGTGGAGATGCAGCAATGCAGGGAGGATGCAGAAGTGGCTGGTGTTGGAATGCAGCAGTGCAGGTGTTGGGATGCAGCAATCAGCTGACTGGTCTCTGGACAACTCATAAAGGGATGTAAAAGTGGAACAAGTTCGAGATCTTAAGTGTCACACAGTGTGACAAAAAAGAAGGCCCTGACTATGGTGGAACCTGTGGGACTGATCTTCTAAGCAGTGGATGGGGATTTTTGAATAAGTCTTTCTTCACTGTTCAGCACAGGACAAGCCTGATGGAGCCCTGACCTCTGCTTTATGGATGAGCACATGACAGCCTCCATCAAGTAGAAAAATGTTTACATTAATGGTTTATGAACGCTCATTGCATGGGTATTCATAGGTATCTGAGTATTCTAGGTTAGAAGATCCAGTGTGGGAGTTGCCAATGTCCACTAAATTTTTTTTAAACATGTAAACATTGACTAAAACAGCTTCAAACATTGCTATAGAATAATCTTAAAATTATTAATTCTAGCAAAAGCATGGAATGTAGTTCAGCATCTTGAACTTCACATAGCACTCTAGACTTAGCTCACTACCATGGACTTACTTCAGTCCCTTGGGGTTATGTTATCTCAGAACCTTGGACATAGAACCTTCATGTTGCAGAGCAAAGTTTGGTTAAATATGTATTTAGAGTCTCCTTGCCCCAAGAATAAAGGTATTGTGAACAAGACTCATTGTGACTTCACCCACTCATCCCCAGTAACCAGCAGTATTTAAGACATTGATTAGATATTATCTGCTGAGGTCTCCTTTTCTTCTTTGACCTCATCTCCAAGGGATCACAAAGACCTTCTCCTCCAAACTTCCTTCCCCCAACTCATCCATTCTCCCAGCCTCCAAAACCAATAAGCATCCCCTGAGAACACACAAGTTGAGCAGGCCAGAGGAACAGATACAATCCCCCAGTCTCATCCCCAGTGCTACAGTAGATCTTCTGAGTGGACCTAGCTTCACAGTCTACCACTATTCCAAGGAGACTAAGTAGATCTTGGTTGAACATTCTGCTCTCCTCCCTCCTGTGAACTACCACAGAACCCTAGCCTATCCCTATTCCTAAATGTCATCTCCCAATACCCAGAACACATTTTACCTGGAAACCCCAGTGACCATAACTGTCAGGTCCACAGAAAATGTCCAACCAGACAGCACAGCCATCCCGCTCTCCTAAAATCCAAAGAGGAAACAGAAACTGAGGAACTAAACACCTAACAACAGAGAGAAAAAAAAAAACAGAAATCAGTATCTAGGCCCATCTTCATTTCAATTCCAGATGTCTAGACACTAGTGTAAAAATGCAATTACTAATAGTTGGAGCAGTATGTCTCCGAAAGAGCATAGCAAACCCTACCACAGCAGACCCTCAACATTCTGACACAGCTGGAGGAAAAAAGACCTTAAAACATCCTAAGTGAGGTAACCCAGACCCAGAAAGATATAGTACGTAATCACTTAAATGTGGATGTTAGCTTTTAAATAAATGATAACCAAGCTACAATGCAAAGACCTAGAGAGGTTAGTTATAGAGAAAGGGGCCAATGGGAACACATGGATATCCATTGCCAGGAGCAGGAAATAGAATAGATTTTATTGCTGAGCTGGGGGCAGGGGTATGGGAATGGAAGGATCAGGTCAGGAGGAGGGGAGGTAAAGTTGAGGGAGGGAATGTGGGGAAAGGCAGTTAGAACTGATGGGCATTTGAGGGGTGGTATGAAAACCTAGTGCAGTGGAAACTTCCTAAAGTACATGAGGGCAATCCTAGTGAAGACTCTAAACAAAAAGAGAGAATGCAGATGTGATGTGGGAGTGTCATATCAATCTGTTGATTTCATTGGTTAAGTAATAAAGGAACTGCTTGGCCCTCATAGGTTAAAACATAGGTGGGAGGAATAAACAGAATAGCATACTGGGAGGAAGAGGAAGTGAGCTCAGACTCGACAAGCTCTGCTCTCTGGAGCAGAGAAGCCATGCTCCAGTCCCCCGGACAGACGTGAGCGATGAAGCTCCAATCCAAGATGGACGTAGGCTAGAATCTTCCCGGTAAGCGCACCTTGGGGTGCTTACACAGATGATTAGAAATGGGCTAGTCCAGGTGTGAGAGTTAGCCGAGAAGAGGCTAGATATAATGGGCCAAGCAGTATTTAAATGAATACAGTTTGTGTGTTGTTATTTCGGGCATAAGCTAGCCGAGCAGGCGGCCGGGGTGTTTGGGGACGCAGCCCCGGCCGCCCCTATTTCAACAAATGGCGCCCGAACGTGTGGACAACTGAATCCACAAAAAGCCTGAGAAAGCTTGGGAAAGAATGGAGTGAAGCATGTTTTCTTGGTAGCAGCAGTTTCTCGGGTCTGCTCTGCTTGCTAGAAGCAAGCAAGCGCTCTCTCAAAGAGAGGCTTCCTGACTCAGCTTTAGCTGCAAAACCCTGCAGCTCACTAAGAGGTCCTGCCACAAAACACTTAAATGTTGTTGACAAAAAGCTGAAATGCATGCTTTTCGGTTTTCAGCCGTAGCAGGAAAAAATGCCGGCTTTCTGGGCCATCCTGCCAGGGCAAACTCTGACTGTTTGAGGCAGGAGGGCCGGCTACAGAGAGAGGACTTGAGTGTTGTCTGTTGTAGCTCGCTGGCTGGCAGGGACCTTGAAATGCCATAGAGTTGTGGCGGTAAACACGGCTACAGCCAGTACCTCAGCCATGAGGCTGGAAAGCTAAGGAATGGGCTGGATCCAGCCATCAAAGCCACGGCTTTAGTCCTACTGATATTGCTTGATAATTTAAAGGCTCGTGTGGTCACAAAAAGAGATATACAGTAAAGAGAGATTCAAAGACAAAGAAAATTTCTAAATGGTTTACAGTGTGTTAAAAATATATGCAAGCTAAAAGTTAAAAGTTCTTAAAAGTAAAAAAAGGAAGAAAGTAATTGGGTGTGGTAGTACACACCTTTAATCCCAACACTTGGGGAGGCAGAGGGAGATTGACCTCTGTGACTTCAAGGTGTGGTAGCATACACCTTTAATCCCAATGCCTGGGAGGCAGAGACAGGCGGATCTCTGAGAGTTCAAGGATAGCCTGGTCTACAGAGTTATTCCAGGACAAAGATACAGAGAATATAAAATAAAAGTAAAAATAAACAAAATAGAGGTTAAAATAAAACGCACAAAGATGGAAAATACACAGAGAATCTTGATACTGTATGCTATTATGCTCTCTTTGAATTGTTTGAATGCTGAGGAAGGAGCAACAGCTGCCAAAAGATATTTGTTTATAAATGCTGCTGAACTAATCCAACATAGATATTATCAAAATGCCTTGACTTTGAAATTTGGATCTAAGGATATGATACTTTGGAAAGGAGTTTCTTCTTTTGTTTTCACAGAGGATGAGACCCTGTTCATTTCTTCTATTCCAATTTGGTATGATACACCACGCCCTCCTGAAAGGTTGCTGTGAACATCCTCAAAAATTTACTTCACTCAACTTGCCAACTGCGATGAAACTAGCACACAGGTTATACCATGAAAGACCTAATTAACGACGCCCCCATTCAGCAGGAAGCAGTTTGGAGAGAAAAAACTGCGCCCATGTTCCCAAATATGGTTTATAAATGTTCTTTTACATTTAAAGGGGGATATGATATAGATATGAATAATTTGCATTAGTATAGATTTTGCCTTATTGATAGAGATTTAAGGTCAATTTTGTTATATGTATATGTATTTCTGCTCTTGATTAAGGTATTGTGATTGTGTAGTTCACTTAAAAATGTAATGTATATAGGTTGTTAATGGATAATCAATAATAGTCAAGCTTGTAGCATGTTAGTTAAGATTTTCTAGATGTACATAGATATATTTTAGATAGACATTCTTCATATCTTTCAAGGATTATAGAATATGGCATTTTAAATGTTTTAATAACTTAGGACTTTTCATGACAATGAGACACTCTGCTCCTGGCAGCACCAATCTACTTCAAGAGGAAGATGGGCATCAAAGAGGATCCTTATGGAGTTTGATAGCCATTTGGGCAAGAAACTGCTCTTGCCTGGACTATTGCATAAACTGGTCACAAAGAACCCGCAGAGAGAGGACTACTGAACTTGCCTAAAGGTGAGATGATCTTTCGGGGTTCCTGATTCATGAAAGAGTCTGCAAGACATTCTTCAGGACAAGCAGATAGTGACTGCCTTTGAAATTTCCTGCTTTGTGGAAATGTCTGCTGGATACTATGGGCCTGAAGGCTGAAGATGGATGCCCCAACAGTACAGAGGAACTTTGGGCGACTGTACAGGCAGCGAGATGTCTCTGTCATTTCTAGAGTTTAAAACTTGCTTTTTTCTTATTTGCGTAAGTAATATTGTATCTTTCTGGAGTCTTTGATGGAATTAAGAATAGTTAGTTATAGTTATAGTTTTCCTTACTTATGATAGAGATTATTGTAATTTTTACTGATAACTGTTTTGTTATATATAATTTTGCTATGTTAAAGTTAAAGCCTTCCTTTTTTTTGTTTAAACAGAAAAAGGGGAAGTGATGTGGGAGTGTCATATCAATCTGTTGATTTCATTGGTTAAATAATAAAGGAACTGCTTGGCCCTCATAGGTTAAAACATAGGTGGGAGGAGTAAACAGAATAGAATGTCAGTAGGAAGAGGAAGTGAGCTCAGAAACCATGCAGCTCCGCACATAGACATCACGCAGCTCCTCTCAGGGCAGACGCGAGGCATGAAGCTCAGACCCAGGATGGACGTAGGCTAGAATCTTCCTGGTAAGCGCACCTAGGGGTGCTACATACCTTATTAGAAATGGGCTAGTCCAGGTGCGAGAGTTAGCCGAGAAGAGGCTAGATATCATGGGCCAAGCAGTATTTAAATGAATACAGTTTGTGTGTTGTTATTTCGGGCATAAGCTAGCCGAGCAGGCGGCCGGGGTGTTTGGGGACGAAGCCCCGGCCGCTCCTTATTTCAACACAGATGGAGTCCCATTTGGCCATTTCTTGTCACCAAACAAAGTTTCCAGAACCAGGACTAGGTTATGTCCAGTTGAGCTGTTGGTTAAAGGGGTCCCATGGAAATCCCCAAACAACCTAGAATGTTGCCAAAAAAAAAATGGATTGATCTCCACAAATGGCCATCAGGGCCTCATTGCTGAAGACAACACCCACATGACTTATTGAATATGGAGAAGTTGAACTGGTGCCTGTATAGAATCTTCACCTCTATGTTCCAATGTCTTTGGTATAGGAAGGTATTCATCAGACTACCAAAAGAGAAACGTAAACACACACCCAACCACAAAACTTTCGCCAGACAATCAGTCCTGCCTGAAAAATGTGCTAGGCTTTGTGAAAGTAAACAACCAGAGTCTGATTTGACTTAAGACTCACCCATGAGATGAAACCAGTACTAGACACTGCTTGGGTGACAGAGAACCAGAGACTAGATAACCCAGAGATCTAAGGTAAAACCAAATCCTTTTAGTCTAAAAAAAAGAACAAGGAAACGACTCCTAATGACACTCTGTTGTAATCATAGAGCAATGCTTTGTTCAGACATCTGAGAAGCTTCCTCCTGCATCAGATGGGAATAAATAAAGAGATCCAGAACTAGGCTTTATTCAGAGAGAAAGAGAGAAAGAGAGAGAGAGAGAGAGACCTTGGAGCAAACGGTTCTAAATGAGGTGCCCCTATCAAATCCCTCCAGAGCTCAGAGAACTCAGCGGAAGTGGAGGTAAAGTGGAAGAGTCAGAGTGAATGGAGGGAGGACACCAGGAGAATAAGAACCTTAACTGAGCAAAGCTCATATTAACTGCTAGAAACCGAAGCAGCAAGAACAGGGCCAGCATGGGTACACACCAGGCCCTTTGTGTAGGTGTTATAGCTTGGAGTTTAACATTTTTGTGGGACTCCTGAGTTGTGAATGAGTGGGATGCCAATTCTCGTGCCTTCCCTTGAGGCTCTTTTCCTTCTCTTGTTTTGCCTTGCCCAGCTTTGATGCGATGGTTTTGTTTTATCTTATAATATTTTATTTTGTCAAAAATTAATAAATTAAGAAGTTAGAAGACGATCTCCCCCCCCAAAAAAGATACAGGCCATTTCATTTACAATATCTCCATCCTACCAATGCCCTACCAAGGAGCAATTCACCTGCTACCATCGTCGTTCTAATTCACACTAGCTTCTTCTGCTTCTCACTTTCATATTAATTGCACAATGCTAGCTCTACCTGGCAAAATCATTACCTTTGGAGTGGAAGCCAAGTGCCTAGATGAAACACGCAATGAGTAGTTAGGCCAGCTGCTATTAGCAGAGTATATTTAGAAGATATTGTATTCAGTCTCCCTGGAATTTATGGCAGTTAGAACATTATCTAAATGAGCAGACAAAAAATTAAAATGAAAGTCTCTGACTTGACTAACTGTAAAATATCATAAAACAAATAAATTAATTCAATTGCTTGCTCCAAGTGACATTTCCAGAGCACTGCTTTTGGTTAATGTCTTTTTAAAAGAAGGATTGCCAAGCTGTGCAGGAGGAAAAGCATTTTAGAAGCCATTCCTTGATAATTGTCACTGATATGATTCCAACTTACAAAATGCTCTGAGTGGGAATGAAGAACGCCCTTTGCTTGGGGTGGGCGGCAGGAGAGTTTTATTGGGACTGTATTTTCTGAATTGGTGGAAGTTTATCTGAACCACTTCTGACTGTGATGAGTGCAGACTGAGGGAGGCAGGTGGGAAATGGAGCAAGTGTATGTGTGTGACTCCCAGGATGTTTAAGTTGTCTGGTCTCAAAGAATAATATGGCATATCAGCAGCAATGGAGTTACCAGAGTTTTACTCCAGGTATGGGACGGGATAAAGGCACTCAGACCATGTGATCTGGTGAACTTGCCAATGAGCTCTCATTAGAAAATCTCATTCTCGTCTGGGAAGCATTTAAAGAGAATAAGATTAAAAAATAAAATGTTCTGCTGTGGTGCACAGCAAGCTGGGAGGTTGTGCCCCAAAATCCTGCTGTGCAAGACTGCAGCGGGCAGGGTCCATGCTTGTAGAAAGTACAATTCCATGGTGTGTCCTGAAGACATGGGAGGTCAACATCCCTATCATAGCTAGGAGACAAAGGGGAATGGCTGGAAACACAGACGGCATGGATCTGCTTTGATCTGGCTTCATGTAGCTTGAACACACAGTCTAAATCAGTAAACATGGAGATGACTGGCTGGAGGAGGATGCTAGTAGTTTTGTTTTGCTTCACTCTTCCAGGAGAGTTAGCAGAATGCATGTTGCCCTTCTTTATGTCTGAAGAGCTTTATTGAGTATCTCTTCTGAAACCCACATTGTTCTGGATCCTGTGACTGTAATGCTGAGCAGAGCCAAACAAAGCTTGCTCCTCTTGCGCGTGCATGCAGTAGCAACTGCCAGAAACCAGTAACGGAAAGTAATAAGCAAGAATTAAGTCTACAGGTGAATTGTAGCCCTGTGATCTCTTTAAAGAGTTGAAGGTGGCAAGAGTAGAGACTGAGTTGAAGTGGGTGACTCAGGACAATGGAGATCACTCAGAGGATGAGGAGTGAGACAGGATGGACAAATTGGGCTAAAAAGACAAAGTGTGGTAAGATAACACAGAAAGGGTAAAGGAGCTATTGGAGAGATAAGAATCCTGTATGACTGGGAAGTGGCAGGAAAGAACTGTGGAAAGGCTGGCCATGTCCACACAAGCAATAACACAGACAGTAACTAGCGAGGGCAGGACTAGGCTTGTTTTCAAGGACAATAGGAACACTGGAAAGCTCAAAGTGGGAAGGGCACAGTAACAGAAGATGTTAGTCATTACCAAGTTACATCATGAAGATGGAGTTTAGGAACAATTGAAGGGTGGGAGGAGAGTTAGAAACACATTGGTTTGCCGTGATAATAAACTATCTAGCTCAAAACACAACTGATAGATTATCTTATGTGGCTATAGTCAGACATCTAAAACCCACAGTTAGGGTCCAGAGAAGGACCTACCCTAGTCACAGGAGCTTCTTCATAGGCTGTGTGAGCAGATAGTATGACATCACTTCAAAGATTAATGGAGTATATGTTTGCACATTACATGTTCTCCATATGGCAAATAGTTATAGCAACAACTCAGAACAAAAATGCTCTTTGACAACATCAATACTGGTATAAAAGAATAAAGAAATCTCAAGACAAAGTTTTGGAAATGACAGCTTACATTTAAGTGACTAGAATAATGTGTATGAGATTAAGAAGACAGGGACAAGTTTCTGGGAATGTTGAGCTGTGTTAAATGCCATGAAGCAAAAATAGTATGTCATATCATGATTCAATGGACTTCCGGTACATTGTTTATTTTTGTAGCCAATATAAATATGTCCTCCTGGGGCAAATAAATCATGGGTTTGTGAAAAGTATCATTAGCACTACTAGCTATGTCAGACATGGGCTGACTTCCAGGAATAAAACCAAACCATGGCAACATGCTATCCTGGAGGCACATATGGAATACAGTAGCAGCTCTAGCACCAGAGTCCTTGGACTTAGAGTGCTGTACGTCCAGGAAGCTACCAAGGTAGTGGCTTCTTAGGTGTTACTGTCACTAAGAAGCTGGAGAAAGAACCCAAAGTCATGGACTGTGTCAGAGACACAGGTGACATAGGAGACGTTCGACACAGCAGCAATGACTGCATGAACAAGACTGGACTGGGGCCATGGCATGAGTCTGACTTCACTCCAGATGCCACATGGTGCTTTGGGGTTGACCACAGCCACATGGGTGGAGAGAGGAATGGGCCATCTGTGAAGGAGATGTCATCAGGAGCCTTTTAAAGGCCCATTCATATTTGAGTAAACAGTAACATAGTGTTGGCAGAGAGTATGTTTAAACATTCCGCCATAATGTTTGTTGAAACTGAAGAAAGATGTAAATAAATGTCTTAAATGTCTTAACTAAACAGCTTTGATTTCTAACTATTGTATGATGAGTTTTTGCCAGAGAGCAGTGCCAGTATGGCTTCTAGCCCTAGTCCAAGTGGAATACAGTCCTGTGTTCCAGAGAAAGCATCCCCAGTCATAGCTGTTCCTTTCCATAGAAACCACAACTTGTGTCATCTTTCGTGCATATAAATGTATAAATATACATCTACATATATATACATATATGTATATGATGTATGTGCATGTACACACAAGTTCAAGAACTTTTGATAAATAAATACTTCCACCAGTTTTCCAGCCTGCATTTTGCTGTTGGAAGACAGTTTAGTATCAGTTTATCATCTATGCAGGATCCCTTGAGGGTGTCAGTCTTCTTTGCTATATCTCTACCTCACTGGGACTGCCATGTTCGTGCAAGGGGAGAGGTCATGCTGAGTTGTGACTCTTCAGGGATAATGAACTGTGGTCAGCAAAGACACAGGTTTACATGATCTGCTGTGTTAAATGCTTTCTTCTGAGACAAGGGTCTGCCACAGCTTGTTAGATTAAAATTCAAGTGTTCTCATCCTGTGGGTTTCAACCCCTTTGGGTATCAAATGACCATTTTACAGGGATTGCCTAAGAACGATTAGAAACACAGATGTTTACATTATGATTCATAACAATATCAAAGTTACAGTTATGAAGTAGAAATAAAAATAATTTTGTGGTTGGGGTCACTACAACAATAGGAACTATTTAAAGGGTTGTAGCATTAGGAGGGGTGAAAGCCCCTCGTTTAGATGCTGAGATCTCAGTTTAAATGGTTATATGCTTCTGTTTGCCATGCAGATAATTAAAAATATAAATGCCTTTAGTATTTCCTACTGATTAGAAACAATGCAATACTAGGATTGCATTGCAGAGAAAGTCAAAAGTCTGGGGTAGGAAAACCTGGATGGTTTGTTACATTATAAACTCACCTGTTGGGAGAGCCAGCTATGAAAGGTAAGTTGGTATCCAGGAAAAGAAACAAGGTCATTGTAATGGAGACTATTAATACCTATACTCATTTTTGTGATTTTTAATAGAAATATTTTCACTAACTCTTTCATAATTTCACACAATATATATTTGATCACACTGAACTCCAACTACAGCTCTTACTCCTCCAAGATCCACCTCCACCCTCTATCCAATCACCTAAATTTTGTGTTCTTTTTATTTCTTAAATTTAAGAATTCACCAATTCTAATTTGTGCTATCTATTCACTTCTGGGCATTAGCTATGTACTCTAGAGTGGTCCTGACTCTTCCAGAAGATAGGGTTTTGTTCTCATGACCTCTGAACTCTGGTTCCTGCAATCTTTTCAAGCCCTCTTCCATGATGGTCTGTGAGCCTGGGAGAAGTGGTGTGATCTTCCATCTGTGGCTGAGCACTCCATGGGTTTTGAGTTTCTATGTCAACCACTGTTCACTGTTCAGAGATGCTTCACAGGTGAGGTCTGAGAGCTGCACTAACTAATGAGTGTGGAGAGATAAAAAACAGAGGGCAGTTGGATATAAATGGTATAAAGATATAGTTATCCATTTAGCAAACAAACAGCAGTAGGTTCCCCTCTGGGGACCTGTGAGGCCCCCACCATGGGTTCCCGGCCACATTTGCAAAACCACACATGTACTTCCTCAAATGGAGCAAATACTAGGATGTAACCAATCATTTTATGTTTAGATTTAGTTCCTGTTGTTGGGGTTTCTGTCTTGCCTGGTTACTGCGATAGTTAAGTCCCAAAGAAATCACACAGAGGTCTCTATCGACTGTAAACTGGTTGGCCTATTAGCTCAGGCTTCTTATTAACTCTTATAACTTATATTAGCCCATTATTTTTGTCTATGTTAGCCACATGGCTCAGTACCTTTTTCAGCGAGACAATCACATCTTGCTTCTTCTGTGGCTGGACAGGACTATGGAGGAATGAGCTTCCTCCTTCCCAGAATTCTCCTGTCCTCATTGACCTGCCTCTAGTTCGTGTCTGGTTGTCCTGCCTATAATTCCTGCCTGGCTACTGGTTAATCAGTGTTTATTTAAAATATAATTGACAGAATACAGACCATTCTCCCACACCAAGTTCCTATCCTTATTCATTTTATACCCATTTAACAAGAGAAGCAATGGAGAAAGGTACCATAAACTACTTTTAAAACCAAAATATATTATAGAACATTCCAACTAAATAGAATATTCTTCAACTCTTAATATTCACAAACTTCTATAGTAGGTTATAACCACTCGATGTCAGCAAAAATAATTTTTTTTTCAATCAGCTCGGAGAGGTTGATTTTTAAAAATTAATATAAACCTACTTTGAAAATATTACAGAAATATAATTTGTTATTTATGTTTCTCTACTGTAAGCATCTTTATATCTAGCATCTTGATGCATGTGTACTATTTTTGCTCTGGATAAATGTCTGCAAATCAGCAAGCAGGGAAGTAACGAGGCACATATTAAAAATTCTGATTAAAATTTGTGAATTATTTCCAGAAACGTATCTGCTAATTGGAATTTCTTTAAATGTTACTTTAAGTTGCAGGCATGTGATAATCCCCATGGTATAATTAGTTCTACAGTAGGAAAAGTACTGGTCAAACGTTCAATATTTTTATCAATCTCACAGTATGTCACAAAATTGCTGTGCAGAAATAATTGCTTGTACCCCAGCAATAATAGCATCAGTGGCCAAGTGTTCTGTGCCACAGCCCCACTCACCTGGAAAATGGTATGTCTAACAAAGATGAATGCTACAGTGTGTGGGGGTGTTTGTAAAATAGAGGGAGAAAAAGAAAAGGAATCTCTCATTAATTAGTCCACCAACGCAACGTCCTGTTTACACCAGGCCTCTTCATACAAGGCTGTGCATACACACAGGCAGATGCTCCTTCAAGGGTTGCCCAGGGCATGATTGAGTAAAACTTCTTTCACATCTGTAACTCATTGTATAATATGGATGTAAATGTTTAAACACTGTATGTTCACACATCCTGTCTCATTTGTGTCTTCTATGTGTAAAATGCTCTAGGTTTCAGCAGTTATTCTGGAAAACCGAACTAACAACTAATTTGCTGTGTGCCTTTGTCTTGCTGAAATAGTCTTTTAAAAAATTAAAAGAAAATAGCTAATCAAAAATAGTTACTTATTAAGTAGCCATTTAAGGAATTAATATCATGATTATTCATCAACACAAGAGAGTACAGTTTTCCTCTTTTATATTCTGTTATAATTAAGCTGTCCTTGCATGCCACCACTAGCTGTTTTAAGTTATATATCTGCCCACAATAACAAAAATAGAGTAGTAGAGAACCATTGTTCACTACAGGAACATGAGGTTTTTATTTGTAATATTTTATTACTATACAAATCAGGGTCAGAAATGTCAGTAGTTATTTAATGCTTCATCATTGTCTAAAAGTGTAAGAGAATGAAAATGGTGGGATTTTTCTATGTACCAAACCAAAGAAGAAAACACATGTAATATTATATGTATGCATATATAAAAGATGTACAACCATATTTTCTAATTTTTAAAACTATTTTTATCGATATGTATGGGTGATTTACATACATATACTTCTGCACCATGTATAAGTAGTGGCCTTGGAGGCCAGAAGAGGGTGTTAGATCACATTTGACTGGTGCAACAGGAGGTTGTGATCCATGTTATGGGTGCCAGGAATAGAACCAGGATCTGCTGGAAGATGTCTCAATATTTTTAATGGCTAAGCCTTCTCTCCAGACCCTAGATACATCTTTTAAAACTAATTATCTAATAAATAGGTTTGGGGACTAGAAGATGGTTCGACGAGTAAAGGCGTATGCCAGCAAGCTTGATGATCCCTGGATTCACAGGTATAGAGAACAGATTGCTTACAAGGTGACCTCTGACCTCACAGATATATCACGGAGCACACAAACTCCCCTCCGCAATAAACAAATGTAATAGATTTATTTTCTGCTTAAATAACTGCACAGTCATTCTCTTAGTTTTTACTTATGTGTTAGCTAGTTTACATTGCCTTGAAATGCATTTTATTTAATATTTATAGCAGTCTCTCTTTTTCTTTGAAGGGCTACATTGAACCAGCTTCTGTAGAAGAGAGTTAGTTCTCTGAACCTTCAGATTCTGAACACCAGAACCCTACAGCTTCTAATTAGCTTCACAATTGGAATACAGGCATGACATTTGCATTTGAAGTTTGGCGACCAAGGACCATTAGCGATTCAGCAGGTAGAGTGATTTTCTACTTCTAATGTCACAAAGGATATTCTAAAAATTCTTACACCAGAAATTGCATTATTAACTTGACAACTACCATTACGTTTCTGGAGCCAATAACGGTTGCTTTTTGCAGCATTATTGAAGAGGTAAGTCTCAGTCATTTGCTGTCTCTGTCTCCAGTGGGCATCATCTACTCTCTCATCCTTCCAGTTTGTGGATGTAAAAGTTGGGTTTTCAGTGGTTTGGGAAATTTGGGAGGAATTCGCAGGGCTTTATTTATAAATGAATGTTAACAGGCAGACTGTGGGCTCTCCCTCTGTTTCCCATGTATTACCCTTAGACTATCAGCCCTCAGATGAGCATCCTCTAGATGCATATTTCAAAATAGGACACAGAGGAAGAGTGCAACTGAGTTAGACCTTTCTACATCCCTCTCCCAAGTATTGCTGTGGTCTGACATCTATCCCTGGGAAGCAGAGTTACCCACCCCTGTCACCTTTCTTGTTCACAGGAATCTGTTCCAAGTTGTATTCATCACGAAAAGTGAATTAGTGCAGACAATGTTGGAGCCCATTCCCATGCTCCCCAGCTAGCCTTTCCAAAGGGTGCACCAGAGGAAAACAAACCCTGGAACTTTAGTCATCAGGTGTGCTGTTGTTACACGACAGTGACCATGTGTTGTCCTCTGACCTCACAACTGAATATTTCAAGTTTCATCTAGGTCACAGTCTTCTTGGGATACCTCAGAAAACTGGGGTGGATGGTGTCTTATATTGCTGCTGTACTACAGGTCCCTAACTCAGAGCTGATATCACTCAGCTGGTAAAGGGTTTGCCCAAGAATGAAGCTAGTCACTTCCCAGAACCTGCAAGACAAGCAGACGGGAAGACCGGAAGTTTCATATCGGGCTAAGGTCAGCCTGGGCCGCTTGAGATCCTTGGTAGGTGGAGGGGAAGGGGTGGAATGAGAAAGGACACGTGAAATAGAGATCTGAAATCTACACTACACAGAGGGTGTAGCCAAGAGATGCTGGATCAAGGTCAACGAGAAATTATCTGAAGTCTTAGTCCCACATTTCCACTCTAGAAAAATCCCCTCCATTCCCCCTTGCTCCTGCCCTACATTCCTGCTCTAGAGGAACCCCCTCCATTCCCCCTTGCTCCTGCCCTACATTCCTGCTCTAGAGGAACCCCCTCCATTCCCCCTTGCTCCTGCTCTATATCCTCACAGTTAATTTTCTCTTCTGTCATAGCATTTGCAGTGTGGAAAATAGGATGTCAGAATCCATTTTCCGAATGACATAAGATGCTGCATTACTGGGAAGTGGCACTCTAGAATGGAAGGACCGTGACATTAAGGTGTCAGTCAGCAGTTTACATTTTCCTGTCCCAAGGAAAAAATAAACTAAGTGATTTTCTCATAGCATCTCTGTGGTGAAGAACACTATGACAATATGTGACCAGAACTCTGTCTCCGCTTCCCTTGGAGACACCTGCTCAGGTATAGTGGGGCCTCAGAAGCAAAGCTGCCAGTATATGTTGCTGGGAGATTTCACAAAACCAAGAACAAGATCCGCACTCCTTGGCAGGACACTCTGCTTAGCACACACTCTGAGTCCTTACCTACCATGAACAATGATGTGACCTGGGAAGGACTTCCCAGATTTATCTGGGAACAAGATTGGGAAGGAGATCTGGAGCTATGTGGCCTCAGTTTCCTGAGCAAACACTGACCATGCTTGTTTGCATGCTTGCTTGTAGGGAAAGCAGACGAAGCCATGTCATGGATGCTCCCAGTCTGTGGATCTGAATAACAGGAGTAGAAGAAGTCTCTTAGTATAGGAGAGATAATTGCCAAAAAAGAGGATAAAATAGCATCTTTTGCCATAACTGGCTGTCAATCATTCTTAGCCCCACGACTTTGCCATCTTCCATTACCAAGGCTTAACTGTCCAGTCAGCTAGCCATCCTTGGAGAATGTCTGTTATTGGAATTTAGGACATGTTTTTAATTTTCTATTAAGCAAGATGGATCCTAACAAATGTTTTCTCCTCTAAATTTGAATACAGAAGCAATGTTTAGAGCAGGTCAGTTCTGACTTTCATGGTCATGAAGAAATGAGGGCAGAAGAAGAAAGCACCCCACCACTCCCTGGCATGCTGCTGTGTTGTATGAAGGGCAGCAATATGGACAGACCTCACATTCTACCAGGGATCAAAGTGGCACGATGTGAAACATGGCTATGACACCAAAGATTGCAAGTATCTTCATTTGTCTCAGATCCTAGAAGTTATCATCAACCATGAGAAAAATTTACCAGTCTGGGGTGATGACTCCACATGAGGTCCTGAGTTCACATCTCCAGCACCCATTTCAAACAGCTGGTCATGATTGTCCATGTGCCTACACCTCCAGAACTAGGTGAGACAGGGACAAGAGGATCTCTGAGATCCACTGCCTTTCTCTGTGTTAATGAGAGACCCTGCATTATGGGAGTAAAGGGAAAAGGGGCAGAGCAGGAAACCTGTATCTTTCTCCAGCCTCTGTGTAGACATGGGCTCGTGTCTCCTTCACAAACATGCTCTTACACACACACACACACACACTTCTTCACTGTTCTGTCTACCAGCCAAATGACATACTTCTCTGTTTTCACTATTATGTTCATCTGATATGGGATTCTCCTATGTATGCAGTGAATATCATTGGTTAATAAAAGAACTGCTTTGGGCCTATAGCAGTGCTATAGGGGAACAGAGCTGGGAGGGGAAAACTAAACTGAATGCTGGGAGAAAGGAGGCAGAGTCAAAGAGAAACCATGTAGCCCCGCTGGAGGCAGACAAAACTTCAGTTGGTAAGCCACAGCCACATGGTGACACACAGATTAATAGAAATGGGTTAAATTAATACATAAGAGTTAGCCAATAAGAAGCTAGAGCTAATGAGCCAAGCAGTGTTTTAATTAATACAGTTTCTGTGTTATTATTTCAGTTCTGGATGGTTAGGATGAACAAGTGGTCTTCCTCCTACATTCATCAAGGTATAATTTATATGGAGTAAAATGCACAGCTGGTGTTTTGCCCTTAACATTTACTTATAGACATGCACACATTCCCAGCACCCAGATGAATGTATAGAACTCACCCCTGATTCAGGAAGTCCCTGGCCATGTTTCTCGTCATGAGCTTGGGGCATGCACTTTTGTTTACAGCCCATATCTCTTCTGTTTTGTTGCAAAGAAGAAGCCACTAAAGCATGTCTGTAGCTTTCCTACTGAGATAGATGTTTGAGGGTTTTCATTTTGTGCTATTGTGAATTAAGCTACGTGGACATTCTCATGCATATGTGTTTATTCCTCCTGAGTATATGTCCCTAAAAATGGATATAATGCAAGGTATAATTTAGCATTCTTCTCAATTGTTGTTATTTGTGAAAGCATTTGACACATTTCACACTCCTACTACTCAGGCATAAAAGTTCAGTAACTCTTGTGTCCTAGCAATTTGTGTTATATATGTTACTGCTTGTTTACTTGTTATAAATGAGGCATGGAGACATTAAATTATGACTGCCCCTGCTATTTTGATTTCAAAACAATGACCACATTATTTTGTGCATCAAACTCTATGCCTCTGGGATGTTTGACACAATTTAAAATTTTATTTTTAAGTCTCTATGAAAGTCCAAGAGCCTTGCAGCCATGCCATCCTTGCTAGCTCATCTTGTGCTCGCTTCTGTGCCAGCTGCCCAGGAGCTGCCCACTCATCTTGCTCTCACTTCTGTTGGGTTGCTTTAGTGACTTTTTTCATCATCACGGTGAAAATATGTGTTCAGTCTGATCCTCAATTTAATTATTAGCTGTTTTACCACAATATAAAAGGTAGAGTGTGCCAAAATATATTTTATTTGCCCTATTTTGCATATTAGTCATTTTTATAATTATATGATATTCTTCAGTAGTTTTAATGCTTTATTTTTGTTTTAATGTTTTTAAATTTCTATTTTCTTAGCATGGATACCAATGTTATGTAAAAAGACTGCCAACTTGACACAAGCTGTAGTCATCTGAGAGGAGAGAACCTCAACTGAGAAAATGCCTCCATAAGATCTGGTTGTTGGCCATTTTCTTAATCGATGGGGGAAGACCAGGCCATTGTGGTGGTCCTGGGTTCTAAAAGAAAGCAGATTGAGCAACCTAGCTACAAACCCTTTTATCTACAATTGTGACCTGCATGCAAGACAGGCTACTGCAATACTGACACACACAAAGCTTGTGGAACAAACAAATGGGTATCTGATTGGATTTAAGGCCCACTCCATAAGACCAAACCCTTCCCTAACACTGTTTGAGTGGTCATGAACCTGAGACTAGATAGGCCATTGGCCTTGGTGTAAACCACATACTGCTGTTCTACTAAAGTAGTGTCTTGGTGGATCATCAGAGGAGGAAATTTCTCTTACAGCAGCTGGGAATAAATACAAAGACCCACAGCTGGACAATGTACAGAGAGAGAGAGAGAGACCTTGGAACTCTTCAGTCCTAAATAAGATGTCTCCATAAATTCACCCCCTTCATGGCTCAGGCAACCCGGAAGAAGAAAAATATTCGAAGAGCCAGAGGTGTTACAGGACACCAAGGAAATGAGACCTTCTAAACACAGCGGGACTGACACACATGTGAACTCACAGAGACTATGGTAGCATGCACAAAGCCTACATGGGTCAGAGCCTGCGGGGTTCCCAGTGCTGAGAGATGGGGACAAAAGACCACATCTGGAAGTTAGCTCTACTTGATAACTGCTTTCAAATGGGAAAATTAGTTTCCTCCAACGGAGTCTCACTGGGTATACAAACCACATTTAAGAGAAGACCGCATGCCAATAAGTAGATAGCCAAGAGAAGATGAACTCAATGGCGTTTGGGGAAGTTCTTTGTGTCATAATACTTTGTCAGGACTTTTTTTTCTACCTTACAGTTCCTTTGTGCACATAGTGTGGTTTCTGGTTTTGTGTTTTTATGGGATTTCTCTTTGTGTGTCTCTGCATCTCTATATATGTTTCTAGAGTGTTTCCTTTACCTCTTTTTCTTCTATTTGTTTTTTTTTATTTTTGCCCTATTCTGCTTTATTCACTTTATCTAATTTTACCTTATTATTATTATTTTTAGATGGATGTTGGGTTAATCTTTTTGTACATTGTGTAAATATGTATCCTGTTTTTACCTCATTTGCCTAAGGCACCTTTTGCTTGGTTTAATAACTAGCTGGATGGCCCATAGTTGGGCAGGAGAAAATAGGTGGGACTTCCGTGGAGAGATAGAAACTCTAGGAAAGAGCTTGAGGCACAGGAGATTGGCCATTCAGATATGGAGGAAGACTGAAGTATGGTACTGGGGAAAGGCAATGAACAAGTGATGTCTCAAAATGTAGATTAATATAAACAAGTTAATTTAAGTTTTAAGAGCTAGTTGGGAAAAGACCTAAGCTAAGGCCAAGCTTTCATAATTGATAAAAAAAGTGTTCACATCATTATTAGAGAGCTGAAGCTGTAAAGAAAGACCCACTACAGATAGCTGCTTGTATCCCAGTGAGAGAGAGAAAGAAGGGTGTAGATTTGGTTGGGTGGAGAAGTTCAGAGGAAAGGGGTGAAGAAGGGGAAATCATAATCTGATATAGTGTATTAAAATATCTGTATTCAATTAAAAAATGAAACAAAGACAATTATTGAAATCTCTTTGGTCTTACAGCCCATCAGTTTGGAGAATGTTCTAGATATCCTAGGAAAGAATTTATATTCTCAATTTGAGAATATAGTGATTTGTGCACTCCAAGTAGAACAAGATTGGTAATCTTGTTGTTTAAATTGTCAATAGATTTACTAATTTCTACCCACATGTTGTTTAAATTGTCAATATATTAACTAATTTCTGTCCAAAAATTTGATATGTTTCAGACTGAAATAAATTGAAATCTTTTACTATGAATTGTGGATCTTTCTTTTGATGTATTTCAAAGGAATATTAGAAGTACATAAATTAAGAATCATTATGTTTTCCTTGTTGACCCTTTCATCACTTTGCAAGGTCACTTTTTACCAGTTATGATATTTCTCACCTGAAGATCATCTGTGATATCTGTAGGTGGAGTATTGTTTTTCCATCTACCAGTTCCAGTTAACCATGAAACTTAATATAAATTATAAATGCTTTGCCAATAGATCAGGCTTATTACTATTGCTTAGAACTTAAATTAACCCATGTCTATTAGTCTATGTATTGCCACATGATTGATGGCTTTACCCGTTCTCCAGCATGTCTTGTTCCCTTTGTGTCTTCTGGTGACTCTACTTTATGCTCTCTTTCCTTCCAGTATTTTCAGTTTGGCTGTCCTGCCTATACTTCCTGCCTGACTACCAGCCAGTCAGTTCCTTATTAACCAGTAAGAGTAATATATATTCATGATATATGAAAGAATTATTCCACAGCAGATATCCATAAACTATGTGGATTCTTTTAATAGTTTTGCAATGCATGTCTTGAGATAGTCAACTTTTCTATGTCTTTGCATTAAGATTTATTTTGTAGGGAAGCAGATAGGTGTGCCCTGATTTTGCAAAGCCAGTGAGCTGTGCTTGTCTCCCTTCAGACTCCCTTTTCTCCATCATACTTGGAAAGCTCTACCCTCACTACGCTTAAGAGGTGGTAGAGTTCATGTCTCAGTCAACCCATGAAGCAAGCTATTAGAGTCAAGTCCAGATGATTGAACCAGGGCTATAACTGTCATATGCTCCAGAAGTATGTCTGCACCCATCAAATTGGCCATGTCTAGGGTTCCTACATTCTCTTTCCACATTGAGGGCTGATTCACAGTTCCGTTACACCATTATGAGATGTCCCATTGCTAGATAGTATCCCTTCAAGTTGCCCCAGGGAAGTTGTCACAAGATTTTAGGACACAGTATACAAGCTGCTTCTAAAGCCTAGGAAGAGATGCACCAAACCAAAGGCTCCAAATTCATCAAAAATCACTAATATATCTAAAATTACATATTGTTCACCACATAATGATAGGGGTGACCTTAATACTCCATTCACACCAATGATGGGACACCAAGACAGAACATTAGGAATTTAAGATGACTATTTTCATCAGCAGTCCAACATCTGTCTAAACTATCAGAACCCTATTCTTCATCACAGGATGTCCACCCTTCACAGTAGAAAGCTGGCATGGCAGAATGCCACTCAGGTCCTCAGACTTGGCAGCAGGTGCCCTCATTCAATGAACCACCTTTTAAGTATTGAAATATTGCCATTATTGGGCAGTACAATAGATTGCTTTTCTGAGGCTTATTCTTCAGTAGTGGGGATCCAGGAAGCATAGAGATCTTTCTACTCTTGTAGAAGACAATAGTTCTATCCCCAGCACCGATGTGGTGATCTTCACAAACACCTATGGCTCCAGCTATTGGATATGTGACACCCACTTCTGAACTCCATGGAAATGACACATTCATACAGATATCCACACATATACATAAACAAAAGGTAGCAGTAAAATCTTAATAAGCCTTCTTAAATGAAACACCTTAATGCCATATGACACTTGAAGCTAGAAGAGTCATATAGAGGAGGTGAGCAAATATTAGCAGATTTATTGATTGCTATTACAATAAATGCTAGCCCAAAAAGGACGCCATTAAAAATATGGTGGTGTAAATTTTCTAAAAGGAATATTTCTGTAAGATTACTTAACAGCTATGAATTTTGTACCTCTAAGTATATCTCTGATAGATAGGAAACAAAACAAAATGATAATCATGATAAGGCAGATCTGTTCAGCCCTGGCAGATGACACAGAGAAAGGACAAACCGAGATGCCAGACTTTAGTGTGTGGCCTGGAGCTCAGTCCTCTGGAGAGAAATCAGAAGGGAGATAGGAAGAGCTGCTGTCACACTACGAACATTGGCTGTCTCTGTGCATATCACCGTCAGGCTCAGAAGCCCCACTCGCTACAATACAGTTCTTGAGCCTGAAAAGGTGGCCTTGATACATACAGTAAGTGTGTAAGCCTTGTTAGTTACTCCTCTAGCTGCTCTGAAGAATACTCCATAGGAATAACTCGAGAGAGCACAGGCTAATCTTATTCTGGCTCTGTTTCATTTCATCAAGCTGGGAAAGGCACAACGGGGTTCTTAGGAGGGGGAGCATGCAGAAAAGGCTTTTCATAGCTTTAGTGAAGCAGGAAGCAGAGGGCTGGGATGGGACAGAAGGGGACATCACCTTCAATACTCAGACACTCACTTCCTTCATCAATGTTCCACTTCCTAAACATTCCCCCTCCCGTTTTAGAGTAACATTCAAACATAGGAGCTCATGGAGGATACTTTGTACATATAAATACACATTAGGAAATTTTTGTGCAAAAGCCAAGCAGAGTTTAGACTATTCCATTTATACCAATTTCTTGGCGAGCATGTTTGCACACCAGTGATTTAATGTGTAATCAAGTTGCAGAAGTAGTAATAGAATCTGGAGTGACATCTCAGTAAAGTACCTGCTACAGAAGCCCAAGGACCTGAGTTCAGATCCTCCCCACATACATGGTAGCCAAAACATGGGGGTGACTGAAGTAGATCTCTGGGTTCATCGACTAGCCAGCCTAACTGATGAATGATATCTGGGTTTAGTAAGAGTCCCTGTCTCAAGGAACTGAACAAGGCACTCAACATTGCTGTCTAGCACTCACAAGCACCTACCACATGTGTGCACACCAATGTTAACAAGTACATGCAGCACACACATGCAGAGTTGGGGAGACAGAAAGAGAGAAAGAGAGTTGAGAGAGGAGAGGAAAGAGAGAATGGAGAGAGAAAGGAAGGGGAGAGAGAGGAGAAGATGTGAAAAAAGGAGGAAGAGGAGCAGAAAGAGGAAGAAGAGAAGAAAAAGGGAGAGTCCTAAGGAGACTTTTATTATGAAGTGGTATGGCTACAGCAGTCTTAAGAACTAGTACAAGCAAAGATTTCTTCCCTAAAAATCTCAAAATGCAGGTTGCAGTCATTGCCCAACACTAGCTTAGGAACTGAATGTGTTTCCTTCTCTTCTTCGATCTACTTGTGTAGATCTGACTTGCCAAATGCACTTAATCCCCAAAGCCAACATGGGAATCAGATACAGTATTATATGCGAGGGCACTTGGCAGATTATAAAGCAGTCTGGGTTTATTGCACGGCTATTAAGAAATCCAATTTTATTGCCTAATTTAAACAAGGCAATTGCTTCACAAAGAGTTCTCCTTCATAACGTTAATTCATTTTAGCACAAGGAAAACAAGGACATAATAGGAATATTTTTACTAATCAATGTGTGAGTAAATTACAGATAAGCTTAACATGTTAATGAAATAATAAATAGCGGGCAGGGACTACCAGCAGCAGAAAGAGATGCACGCGTGTGGATTGAGAACTTTGTATGTGTGCAATGAAAAGACACAGACAGGTCCCTCACTTTCTTCAGAACTGCAGAGATTCTTGTTTGTACAAATTCTTGCTGAACGTCCCGTATTGCTTGTTCCATCCCCATGTGAATAGAAGCCTCTGGAAGTTCTGATGGAAAACAATGGACGTAATCTCCAGGCACTTACACTGTGGTCTACCCCTAGTCTTGGTTCCTTTCCCCTGTGTGCTTTTCAGATGATAATGTTAAATCTGTAATAAAAAAAATCAAAATAGCTTGAAATTGACAGCCCGGCTTCCTTTGATACGCTCATCAATGAGAGTACATTCTTCAGCAGCCCGATTGAGAATAGTGGTGGAGCTTCTGAAATGTCATGTTTCTTTAGTTATGAAAAGATCTGGAGACAAAACTTCTGCCCCCTGAGGGGCCAAGCATGAGGGCATAATGTTCCTGCTGGCTGCATGGTAACCTCTGGGACGCATTCCTATTAAGCTCTGCAGTAATGTGCCAATTCATCCTTAAATTTCTCCGGAGGGTGAGTGAGTTCTGGGCTAGTTATTAGCTCATCTCGAGTTCCAAACCATCCTCCTTGTCCACGCAGCCAGCAGAGTTCACACTACAACACGGGCACACAATGCGATGAGGCTTCAGCACTCCCATGAACGGCTTCCCCAGCCATCAAGCATCAGAGTCCATGATGATTTCAATGTGAAGCTCAACAACTCTTCGAAACTGCTTCCTATTCATCCACTAATGGAACCTCTGGGCTAGCGAGCTGGCTCAGCAGTCAGAGCGCTTGCTGCTCTTAGAGAGGACCTGGGTTAAGCTCTCAGCACCCACACTGGGAAGTTCACAGCCACCTGCAACTCTAGTTTCATGGATTTTGGCATCCTCTTCTAGATTCTGAAGATGCCTGCAGACAGATGGTGGCCATAGATATACTCAGGCATTCATACATGCAGAAAATAAAATTAATCCTTTAAAATCATGGGCTCAGCCTGGAAAACTGAGTTTGATCCTTGAAACCACACAGCGGAAGGAAACACTGACTCCTGAAAGTTGTCCTCTGACCTCCATATACACACTAAAGTATGCTGTACCCCTTCCACAATCAATCAATAGATGTGAAAAAATATAATTTCTCTCTACATAATATCATAATATATGTAACTATGATGATATGATGCGATGGGAGGGTTTTGGGGGAATCTTTCCAGTTAACTATCAAATTTGCCACAAACCATTACCTCTAATGGGGAGCCTAGAGGGCAAGACACTCCCAGTGTGACCAGGCACACTGGACTATCATGAAATGAAGGCCACAACGGAGAACACGGCACAGGCAAGATGATGGGCAAAGAGCTGTGCTTCAGTGCACAGCGTGAAGTAGTGTGGACACAGGGAAGAGAATTGGTGATGAGAACAAGATGCGGCGTGAGGAGAGAGACAGCTGTACTCATCATAGCTACTTTCAGTTAAAAGTCCATCTGTCAGTCACATCCACATATGCTAGTTACATATCTATGTAATTGCACTTCCTGCTAACATTTTGTCACATGTGGTCCTCAACATGAACACTTAGTCTCCATGTGAGATTATGATAACCTGTAATATTCAATTCAGTGGTTCATATGTACAGACTTCTAGGTCAACTGTGATAAATTATAGAGAATCGTTGAGATACAGTGTGAATTCTGTTCTATACACATCAGGCTTCCAACAAGAGCTTTCTGCTGTGTTCAAGTTTGCTTGGGAAGACATAAAAGAATCACAGTTCTATGTCTGCCTGTAGAGTAGGAATATCAGCAAGGTCTTTCCCATATGACTAAATGAAAATAATTCCTAAAATGATTAAATACTCTGTTATGAAAGCAGATGAGCTTAGAGGCCAAAATTAGGCAATTTGAAAGTCAACACGTGCTGAAAAACAGTGGCTGAGTCGTTAGTGTCCAGGCCTGAATGCCACTGTGTTTATATTGGAAATAGTTATTTACCAGAAAAGAATTAAAAGGAAGCATGTAAGTGTCACTTCTAGCACACCTCAGGCTGCCGTATGAGTGTGCAGTAACTAGTGAAAGGCCGTGCTCAGTGGATGGGCAGCTGCTGTCAGCATGGGTAGCTCAAAGAGCATTCTGCACAATGGAAACCAACCACCTTCCCCTGTAATCTTATGAAAATGAAAAAGAAAAGGAGAAAAGGGACAAGAAAAATAGCTCCCTTGGTCAATAGGTCCCTTGGTCAAATGCTTATCTTGTAGGTATGAGGACATGAGTTCAATTCCCAGTACCCTCATAAAAAGCCTGGTACAGAAGGGAACATGCTTAGAACCTGGCATTAATTGACCTGAATTGTCACGCTCCAGGCCCATAATAAACCCCATTTCTGAGGATAGCAATCAAGGTGGTTCTTATCTCTCCACATGTGTGTGCACGCAAGAGCATATGCATTCATGCTCTCACATGTACACACAAGCGTACACACACGCACGCGCGCGCGCGCGCACACACACACACACACACACACACGTGCAGGGTGTATTGAGAAATGTTCATATCAAGAAAACTCCATCCTTTGATCACCACCTCAGTGAATTTGCAATTGTCTTTTTCATTAAATAGCAGTAAGCTAATGAGAACGGTTACAGTGTAGAAAGAAATTTTAATCAGAATGGAACCAGGTCCTTGTCTTAACAAATGCTATGTGGGGTGTTTCTGTCTGAAGGAACAAAAAAAGAAATATTCAGAACATAAAATGTAAGAAACTAGACTATTATTGTGTTTAGGTGAAAATTATGGGGTGATAGTTAAGTTCAGGACTTGATTGGTGCATTAAACCAAGAGCCCAAAGCCAGGAGATAGGCTCTGCTTCTCAGAGCCGCCTCTTTATTAACAGCTGCATGGTGGTAATGAGTTCTGAGTGTTACTTGACTGGGCACACAGCACCCAGGTTGCATTTCTAGGTATAGCTAGAAGGATGTTCCTAGACCCTAAATAAGATGAACACATGAATTGTTGGGTTTAGGATAGTAAGCCTCTCCCACATGTGTGGTGCTATTGCAGTCAGTTGATGGCCTCAGTGAAACAAAAAAAAAAAACAGGAAAAAGGAGCTCACCCTTGTTTGCTTCTTTCTCTGTGTGGGACATCTTATCTCACCTTCTCTGTTCTTCAGACTCAGGTTTTATGCCACTGGGTGCCCCGGTTTTCAGAACCTAAAAATCATGCTAAAATTTATTACTGTCTTCCCTGGTCTCCAGACTACAGTGATTGAACCTCTAAGCTCTACAGTCTCCCAAATCTACTGCATCTCTTTTGAATATACATATGAGATGATGTGCACAAGCAATCACGATGCTTCCGATGCTCACATACATGCACGCACTTCATTGCCTCTGGAGGACCCTGACTGGGACAGAATTTATTATCGAGAGTGGTTCTAGAGGAACATTTTTAAACAAGGCTTTCCTGAGTTAGGTGTGGGGATAGAAATTGTTTGTCTAATCTTATTAGGCATAAAGATGCCAGCATCTCCACTTCCAGCAGTAACAAGTGCATGGACAATCAATGGTCCAGGCAACTTTTGAAGATATTGATCTCTCCACATTGGATGTCCCCGATCAACAATCAGGAAGAATCAAGGGCCTACGTGAACATGTAAATCACACTTGCAAACATTTTTGGAAAACAAAGAAATAAAGAGACATTTTCTGGTTGTTCCTAAGGTCACTGGATAACACAGAAAGACAAAAATGGGGGTCTTAGATTTGAATTCCAGCTCAAATAGTGAGTCAGAGTCAGAGTGTACAGAGGTCAGGAGATCAAAGAAGATGTCATGCCTGGTTTATCTACAAAGGGATCTGCGTGCAAGCCTTCCCGTTGATTATTTCCCAGTTCTAACATGCCTAATTAGGATGATCCTACAATGCTTTCTGTTCCAGTGGAATGAGGGCTGTTACACTAGGAAAAGCCACATAAAGCAGCTTGAACTGTCTCTCTCTGAGTAAACAGCTAATTGAAGGAGAAGGACTAATCACTAAAGGCCTGAAAGATGCAGAGCCATTGGATCCCAACACATACCATCAGCACTCTGACATATAGCCTATGCGGAAGCCAGAGAGGTTTTAGGGAATGTTAGGGGGCTATGATGAGGCAAGCCCAACTCTACTTATTGAATCCAGTGTGTTCTGAGACAAATGAGAGAACATAACCATGACTTTAACCTCAGAGACTCTCTCCAGTAACTCTGAGTACCTACACCCTCTCATTCTGAAACAATTAACTTGCATCTTTGCTTATGTGAAGTAACGGGGGCTCATGACGGGAACATCTTCTTCTGATGCCCCTGAGTGTTTCATGTCATTCATGTAATAGACATAGACAGAAGGTGCTCAGAACTCCTGAGGGTCATGTTGATGTCTGTGGCTAGCACATCTCAGGGCTACAGCAATTGTGATGAAGTTGTTATAAAAGCAATCTATGAAAAGAACAATGAGGGTTGGAGAAGACACACGCCTGCCTTCCCCTTCCAGATGAAGACACTACAACAGACTTTGCTGGACATCATGGCACTTTATGGACATCATGTTTTGTGCAGATATGGAACAGATAACACACTACAGCCTATTCTTGTGGTTTTTATTTGAGCAGGTTCCTGTACATGCTGCTTTTGTTTTCTGTTTTACTTCAAATAATTTTGGATATATTCTGATGGAAATACCACTGTTTCTGACACATCACTTGACATAATTTTTCCAACATATGTTTCCTTGACTACTGGTTTTGGGGGGCATGAGTTAGCTTTATTTTTAATTTCTTAATATAGTTTTGTATAGGAAATCTTCTGGTCTCGTTCAGATAGGCTTAATGCCCATAAGGATCCTAATTCATGAAACTAAAGAGCCTGATGTATTCTTAGTGTATGACTGCAGGACAGATATCTTAAAAGGAGACGTGATGCCAGCTCACCACGGGCTTCCCAGGAGGTTTTGAAAGATCAGACACGTGACTGGAATAGTAGAGGACTCAGTCCCAGGCGCTGCCATTTACTTCCCTGGTGAGCTTAGACTTGCTTTGATTATTTCACCTGCAAATGAGAGGGCTTGAAGATTCTTAAGGATGTGTTATTCCATGAATGCATTTCACATAGCGGATCATTCATTTTCTCTCTTTCAAAGTAATTCTTCCACAGATGGCTTTCTGTAGCTCTTCACAGCACACAATTTTCTTTACTAAGGCACTATGATTGTTGAGTCAAGATATAACATGACTTATTCAAGTGTATAAACCTATTCAAAATACATATGTGTTGGAAATTAAGATTCACTGCCTTCCATTTAAAATGCCTTTACATTTCTAAGGCAGCATAGGCCTTAGGTTTATATTGGGAAATCTATATCAACCTAATGCCTCTGGGAAATAAGGTTAGAAAATCATAGCAAACACAGGACCTAATCTTGCCCAAGTTGAAGCTTTCTAGGTCACTCCACACACATGTTCCTGGGGATGGTGGAGATTCATGAACTGTGCTAAGAGTCGGGGTGCACCTAGGTCTGGACTCATAAGTGACACCCTATTGCATTTGGAAGAATACTGCAGTCTATAAGGGGATTTTTAAACCAGCCAGCCTCACTGAACTTCCCGTTATTCATCTACACTTGTGGAGAAAGCTGTCCAACACACATATATAGATTAGTGACTTTTCACTCATTAGAGACTGACTTTCTAGAAAGCTCTTATTTAATCCATTTCAGGGCAAGAGTGAATTAGAAAAGACTATGAGGTTTTGTACCTGCTGAGGGTTTCCTCGGGAACAAGGCTGAGACAACTTCATCTGCTCTGGTCATTATGCATGTCATTACGTATTGTGCCTGCTAGGAATTCCAAGCTGTCAAGAATCAGCGTGATGCGCCTATACTAGGTACCACCCAGCTGCTCACAAGAAGACTGATATATATGCATGACATATCAGTTGAGAGAAGGTGTGTGGAAAAAAAAACGCTGATGAACACAACAGCCTGGATCATAATACTACCTACTTCTGAGCCAATTAATGTAATTGATTTCTCCCAAATCAAACAGTCCTGGGAACCAGGCTCTTTAGAAAGTACTGAGGATGGAAAGAGTTGACCAGGGCAGTACTACCCAGGCACAGACAGACTGCAGTCAAACAGGTCCAAGAAAGGTATTTGAAGATCAAAAACCGAATCACCATATAACAATGTATACTTATATATAGTCACACATTTATATAGAGAGTACATGCAGATATATCTAACTTTACTTTGTATAATTATCAATGCAAAAATGCATTTGAATGTTTTAAAGACACTAAAAACATGTGTCTTGTAGGACATGGCTGCACAGAAGATGCTCTGAGGAATGGGTAGGCTTCTGGGGCAGTCTTCTCCTCCCTCACACCACTGGTTTTCAATCAGCTTCACTGAGGATGAGAATTATCAGATACTGGGGCAGCCTCTTTGCATGGCTCAGGGAACAAATAACGTTGGACCTCATGAGTTAAGGCATGGCTACCACCGCAACATCTCCACTGAACCTACTCATTCTGATTCCCCAACAGCCAATATGGGTTTGTAATAAAAAACAAAATCAATTCAAACTCCAGGAAGATAAAAAACTGGCTTCCCTTCCCTTTGTTTTCTGACAGAAATACAAGCAATTTCATGAGAGAGGGATAGACAATGAAGGTATCCATGTAAGTTTTCACACATAGAGACAGCATGCATGAGGACAGTGCTCAACTCAATATACTACAAAGAAAAATGCTGTGAAGACAGATCAAGACTATACATGAGTATAGTCACTATGCCCAAAGATTAAAAGGCAGGACAAGAGCCTCACTACAACAGAGATGTCTGCACATCACAATTAGAGCAGAACTCCTAAGATGGAAAGTACAACCTTCTCTCCCCTGTCCAGAGCCCGTAAGAAGGGCCACACAGGTCAACACCACCAACTCAAGGTGAGAAAGGCCAAGAAGGCCCAGTTTCCTAGAGCCAGCAGACAGGGCGAGCCTAAGAGTGAGGCTGGCCTCAATAAACAATAAAGAACCACCTCAAAATTCCATGGGGAGCTAAGCAAGGAATGGAGAAGAGAAACAATCTGATCTGTTGGGAGAAAATGTACACAAAACTATTTTGTGAGAATTGAAGCCATACACAGACCCTGAGGATGAAGATGGAGCACTAGCCACAGGGAGGCTGCGGCACTGGAGGCTTCATAGCAGACATGGCTGTAAATCAGTGGTTTGTGATGAGAAGCCCCAGTGTGCCAGCTTTCTCCATTCTTCCTTGACAGGTCGGGTGTGCCATGAAATGAGGGAGGGGGAGGGAGGGAGGGAAGTAAAAGGGGTGTTGAAACAAGGAGCGGTGGGGCTGCGTCCCCAGCACCCCAGCCGCCTGCTAGCTTAGCTTATGCCCCGAAATAACAACACACAAACTGTATTCATTTAAATACTGCTTGGCCCATTAGCTTTAGCCCTTACTGGCTAATTCTGATATCCCGATCAACCCATCTCTAATAAACTGCAGCACCGGTCTTACCGGGAAAGATTCAACATGTCTGACCTGGTGGCTGGCTGCATGTCTGCCCTGGAGAGAGCTGCATGATCTCTCTGCTCCAGAGCGCAGAGCTGTCGAGTCTGAGCTCACTTCCTCTTCCTCCCAGTATGCTATTCTGTTTATTCCTCCCACCTATGTTTTAACCTATGAGAGCCAAGCAGTTCCTTTATTACTTAACCAATGAAATCAACAGATTGATATATGACACTCCTACATCAAAGGGGTCCTGGCTTGGCCTGAAAGGGTAGAACAGAGCTAGGTGGGGAAGACTAAACTGAATGCTGGGAGAAAGGAGGAGTGAGGGAGAAGCCATGGAGCTGCTGTTGGAGACAGATGTGCTGAAACTTTGCTGGTAGGCCACTAACTCATGGTGATACATAGATTAATGGAGATGGGTAAAATTAAAATGTAAGAGTGAGCCAATAAGAAGCTAGAGCTAATGGGCCAAGCAATGATTTAAATAATATGGTTTCTGTGTGGTTATCTCTGGAATCTGGTCAGGCAGGAAATGAAACAAGAGGCCTCCTTGCTACACTTTAGTAAGAGTGGAAAGGGAAAAGAAAGATTGATGGGGTATGCACAATCTGAATGCATTATATACATGTATCAAATTGACAAAAATATGAGACAAAGAGCAGAGATAAAAACCATGAACACAAGAAAACAACTCTGAAGTTAGAGATAAATATTTGGAAATACTAGACAAAGATGTGAAAACTATTGAAGTTAATAATTGTTTTATTTAATTATTTTATGTGTGTTAGTGTCCACATGTATGTAAGTGCACATGCATTCATTTCCTGTGGAGACCAGAACAAAATATCAGTTCACCTGGCGCTGGAATTATGCAGTTACAGTTGTGAGACATGTGGATGCTTGAAACTGAACCCGGGTCCTCTAAGAAAGTAGCCAGTGCTCTTAACCTCAGAGCAATCTCTCCAGACCCTAATAATTATTTTTCAAAGCCTTTTGGGAGCCATAAACAACAAGTGTGGAGAGTCAGGGAAACATCCATAAAGAACGAGGAAATCTTATAAAGGACAAGAGCACAGTAGCCAGGTGGCAGGGTGTCCAAGTGCACTAAAACACCAGACTCGAAGTAAAGAGGACATTAAAAAGCCAGAAGTAAACATGAGCAGTGGTGACAGTTTCTCCCTTAGACTCAGCAGCAGGCTACAAGCAGCTGAAGAACCCACCAATTCAACAGAGGCCAGTGAACAGTATCCAAAATTCAGCAATGCAAGGAGCAAAACCAAATGCTTGGGTCAAAGTGAAAATAACCAGATATGAAAAGATAAAAGTAAAAAATAAAGATGAAGAATTTTAATATATAGCACATTTGAAATTATGAAAATGAGAAGAGTATACTCAATATATTTAAGGTTGAGAAAATATAAATTTTTTTTATTAACTAGCCTTTCTTTTTCTTGGTAAAAATATTCCCAAATTTCCAGAATCAGTTCACAGAAGACAATACAGTCATTATAATGTTTGTGAATAAATAATTGAGGGTAAAACCATATGATGAATTAAACTTGACCATAAATTGCCTTTCATAACATAAAGAGAGATACAGGGGCAAAGGAAGAGAGAGGGCAGGAGAGGAAGAGAAAGAGACTCCAAATATAATTTACACACAAGTAATAAGGTTTGTGATTATTCTAACACACTGTTCAGGACAGGTAAGACTCTCAGGAAGCCATCAGAAGCATACTGCATGGGCTGGAAATTCAAGTAGGAATGAGGAAGAGTTAAGGGCTTTAACAGGCTGAGTGATGGCCCTCCACATGCACTCACTTATAAATCACTAGAATGCAGAAGAGATATATCTATACCAGGGGGACTGTGCCAGTGCTGTACTGAGACTCTTAGATTGTTCTAGATTATAGGGGCATCCGATAGCCAGGACCTGTGTTGAGGGCATAGGAGCACTCAGAGTCTGAGGAATAATCTCTACAAGAAGCCGAGGAATGCCACATCCCTAAAAGCGGGAGAAGTGACCCCTCTGATGGCTCCCTAACTGAATGTGCCTGCAACTTAGTAGCTCCAAATCTGTCACAACCAATGAGACCAAATTTACAAATTTCATGAGAAAATTGAACACAGACAGCAGCTGTAAAGGGGCTGTGGAGAGCTCTTGTATATTAGAATCAACCCGACTCTAAGTATGATGGACAAAAGGGTGACTGTGTTTAATAAAGTAATATCACCATGACTGTAATATAAGAAAGACAAAGGAGAAGATACCATGGAGATTAAACTCACACACTTGCTGCTCATGAACATCAGCAGTGCCCTTGAGCCAAGAGTGTCACCAGAGTGGACAGACCCTTCCCACCGACAAAATGGTCATGTAGATTCTGAAGACAAGTACATGTGAGTCCAACTAAAGAACTCCAGAATATATGAACTAAAATACAGAAGACTCCAAATGGGAAAGGACACACCCACAGTTATGATGAAAGCTTTCAATGCTTGTTCTTAGAGAATATCTATTTAAAAGTCAGCATGTCAGTATGTACAAAGATTGGAGAAAGCCATTAGTCATGGTGTCGGTTGCATGTGGAGGACTCTCAAAGCTGCATATGGCATATGCTGTAGGGAGAGTGGCAGGCTGTGTCCCATCTGCCTGGCTAGCTTAGCCCCAATTAACCACACAGAAACTGTATTCATTCAAATACTGCCTGGCCCATTATCTCCAGCCCCTTATTGACTAACTCTCTAGTTTAACCCATCTCCATTAATGTGTATCACCACTTGACTGTGGCTTACCATCCTGAGTTTAACCAGCGTCCGTCTCAGGCAGGAGACCCATGGTATCTGCCACTCTGCCCTTCTTCCCAGCAATCAGTTCAGTCTACTCCACCTATCTAAGTTCTGTCCTATCAAAAGGCCAAGGCAGTTTCTTTAATAACCAATGAAAGCAACACAAATACAGAAGGACCTCCTACACCATGCATACAACAGTGCAGCTGTTCTTAAAGGATGCATGGAATATTCACAAAAAAGACCATATCTGTTCTGTAACATAGATGTTAGCATAGGAAATGATTTTGATATCCTGCTGAGTACACTCTGAAAGTGAAGAGAATGTAACATAATGTTTCTGAAATTCTCAATTACTTGGAAAATATTTGTAAAATTATCAACCTTCAAAACATAAGCTATGAGTCAAAGCAATAAGGAAATTGGCTTTTTTAATTGTGTGAAAAAGCTCTACCAAAAATGTATAGAAATAAGGTGTATGGTTTGAAGTTATTACTTCATAACTTACACACAAATAAAAAAAATATTAGAAAAGGTTAACCAAGGGCCTGAGGAGATGGCTTAGCAGTTGAATTGCTTACTGCTTTTGCAGAAGGCCTGACTTCAATTTCCAGTATTGATGTGGTTGTTCATGATGACATGTAACTCCAGTTCTAGGGCATCAGATACTTTCCCTTGACATCCATGGACATCAAATACACACACAGTACACAGACATGCAGGTACAGCATTCATGTATATAAAGTAAGAAGAAAATATTTTGAAAATGCTTTAAACTTCCACATTTGGAATCTAAGAAAAAACAAATTATAATCAAAATAAGTAAAAATTTAAATATAACAAGGTTTTAAAAATAGACTATAACTAAAACAAATCAAGCAAATAAAAGATCAACAATTAGAAAATATAAACACTCATGATAAGATTGGAGTAAAGGTTAAAAAAATATAAATAAGAAAAAAAGTAGCTGTCATTGGGAATAAGACATGAGAGGTCAACTAAAGATCTTCAAAGTCATTGATAGATTGAGAGAGTATTAGGATATAATTAGGATAAGTGTTGGGTCAATAAATGCAAGGGTGCAGATTAAATAGATAAGCTGCTTGAAAGACAATTTGCCAAAATTCAGTAAATGCACAAGATAAAAGTTGAATGTCTCTATATCAACTTAAGCTATTAACAACAACATCAAAAAAAGAAAAAACTTCTAATTAAAAATCAAGGGCTGGAGAGATGGCTCAGAGGTTTAAGAGCATTGCCTGCTCTTCCAAAGGTCCTGAGTTCAATTCCCAGCAACTACATGGTGGCTCACAACCATCTGTAATGAGATCTGGTGCCCTCTTCTGGTCTGCAGGCACACACACAGACAGAATACTGTATACATAATAAATAAATAAATAAATAAATAAATAAATAAATAAATAAATAGGTATTTTCGCCGGGCGATGGTGGCGCACGCCTTTAATCCCAGCACTTGGGAGGCAGAGGCAGGCGGATCTTTGTGAGTTCAAGACCAGCCTGGTCTACAGAGCTAGTTCCAGGACAGGCTCCAAAGTCACAAAGAAACCCTGTCTCGAAAAACCAAATAAATAAATAAATAAATAAAATCAAACAACTTCGGCACCTATGGCATTACTGCTTGTTTCTCTGAAGTGTATCTGAGGAGAAAGTCAATTAGTTCCAGGGAAGATTCAGGAAAGGAACTGAACTACTGAAGAAAGAAAAACTCCAAAGCTGTAACTGTACAGAGAAAACCACTGACCTCCAGTTTCATAAACAAAAATACAGGCATGTTTCATGTTAGAAGAAAATAACCAAGCATGACAGCACACATCCACGATCCCAGCTCTTGAGAGGCAGAAACAGCAGGATTGCTACGAATTTGAGGAAGATTGTAGATTGAGACTGCTCAAGCTCACTAACGGAAGAGTTCACACTCCAAATCTCAGACTTTCTTGAAAGATGCAGAGGTATAGGATGAGCACAGCCAGGGACCCATGTGTTGGAAAAGCAGTTAGAGACCCTAGACAACAAAGAGAACCCTAAGAGAGACATACATGGATCTGCATAGGAAGGTAGAAGGTAAGATCTCCTAGGTAAATTGGGAGTGTGGGGGTCATGGGACAAGGTAGAAGGGAAGGGGGAGGAAGGGAGGTGAGTGGAGAAAAATGTATAGCGCAATAAAAGCAATAAAAAAGAAAAAGAAAAGTGGTTAGTTAATTCAGGATGGTGAGTGTTAGAATCTCAACACTGAAGACAAGAAATCCTTCTTAGGAAAGTATAAATTCGTTTTCCCGGGTAAAGGTAGATTGTAAAGACAAGGGACTATTGTACTCCAGAGACATAGGGAAGTGTGAACCATTACGGAAGAAATAAAGCAAAGCAAATGCCTTAAGAAGTTGACACGCGGACTCTTTCCTTGATGTGCTAAGTAGAGTGAGCAGAGAAATAAACTATCATCTCCCCAGTTGCAATTACATATGCTATATATCAATTGTTATAATAAATACATATATAATATATATGTATAAATATGATACACACAAGCACATGTCTCCCTACACACCTACCACACTTGGAATCTGCTCATAGGGAGGCAACTTACTACTCAAAGGGCCTCATTTTCAGAACATGTCATTCAGTCCATTTCCATGCAAACACCATCATCCTAGTGTGGCCAGAGGTCATCCATACATTTTTATTTGATATTCCAACCAAGGATCCATTAGCAGGTACAACATTTGTTTTCTGCATGAATCATACACTTTCAGTCATAAAATGTTTAACTCCATTTTAAAACTCTAATCAAAAAGAGATTGTAGTTTTGATTTTTTTTTAATCTCAGAGCTTATTAAATTCTATCTTAATACCTGGGACTATTCTCAACTCAATATATTCTTCATTATATTCTAACATCTATAAAAGCTCTCTACTAATACTGTGCATTTTGTTTCTTCCTATTCTTCTTTATGTGTGCATGTGTGCATGCATGTGTATGGTATTGGCGCACATTGGCAAGTGCAGAAACAGGTGTTTGGGAGTGTGAAAGCCTGACAGCAGGAATCTCATTCCACCACTCTCCAATTTATTATTTTTGAGGCAGGGTCTCTGTATGTAGTGAATATGTTTTATTACCATTGGTTAATAAAGAAGCTGATATGGTCAATAGCCAAGCACAATATAGCAAGGCAGGAAATCCAATCAGAGATAGAGGGAGAAAAAGGGCAGAGTCATTGAGACGCTAGCAGCTGTCAGAGAAGCAAGATGTGAGGTAACAAGCCATGAGCCTCGTAGTAAAATACAGAAAAATAGAAATAGGTTAATTTAAGTTGTAAGAGTTAGTTAATAATTAGCCAGAGCTAAAAGGCCAAACAGTTTTTAATTAATATTAAGTCTCAGAGGGGATATTTGGGAACTGGCAGAGAGGAGAGAAACCTCTCTTCTAGGGGAAAATGTGATGATGTTCTGGAAAAATCCATGTCAAGAAGATGCTCATCTAGAAAAAAGAATCGCCACAGGCTGAAATGTAAGCGAACAGATGATACTTACACAAGGTCCTGAGAGACGGTGGCCTTCCTCCTACCATGGACTCTCAGCTGTGTGGTGATAGGACAAATGGCTTGACAGGCAGGTGCATGGGCTCACCTGTAGCTTAAAAGTATACTAGACAGCAAGAACACAACATAATTGTGTGTGTGTTCCCTGCACTTTCCTATCTTCTTAGGAGTCAGTATGCACGCATACATTACTAATAAACAAACATGACTGAAAGGCTAGAGAATAACTTTCAGCTCCACTAGCACTGGGTGCTGAAGTTCCAAGCAGCCTCTCCCATACTTCCACTGGGTGGCACATAAAGAGGCACTCCAGGGAGGCTGAGTGAATGAGTGTGACCACAGATGCAGAAAAGGAGACTCATGAGGGGACTTGGCTCCTGGGATTATGATAGGGAAGAAGCCACAGCTCTGTATCCATCTCCAGGGGCTTGGTTCAGTTCAAGCCCATTGGGCGCAAGGCAGGGAGGCCTGTGGTGTGATTCTCAGCTGACAGCGGAAGCTAAAACCCCGAGAACCTGCAGCAGAGGAGCTGTTGCTGGAATGCCGGGAATCTTAGAAATGTCAGATAGCAAAGAGATAGCCAGCTCACCTGAATATATTCTCCAGGCGTCCACCTCCAGCCAATGTCTGCTGTTTGCGGGCACTGAGGACTGGAGTTCTTTATCTTTATAAAATCCCCTCCCAGGCATACTGGAGTAATGTTTTTTCAGTTTCCTAGGTCTTACTTCATCCTTCCTAGTTGACACTTCACATAGTATCTCTTGGGGGTTCTCTACGGAGGCCAATCCCTGTAGCCATTAGCCCTGAGGCTCTTCAGAGCACCCTGGGAGTTCTGGTGGGGAGGACACACCCACCGGCAGTGACCTCTACACACCTTGCAGAAGCCCTTGCTAATGTGGGCACTAATGTTTACCTCCTTTGCACTCTGAAGGGGTGACCCTGGCATCCTGTGCTACAACCTGGTTCTTCCGGAGCCACCTATGGATGAGTAGGAAGGCTACCCCCAAAGTCTAGGGACAGGGGCTTGAGGGAAGGCCTGTGCATAACTGAGGCATTTCCTTGATATTGTTCTGCTTTGAGCTGGTGATGTGAGGGGTAGAAACCGTAACATAAAATTGCCTTTGAGTTCCCTCTTCTATTGTATTGGTGGTCAACACTCCCTCAGCTGTACCTTTGTTTTTCCTCTCAAATATATTCACCAGGGTGGGGGACTGAAGAGCTTTCAAATCCCCATGGCACCCTCACCTTGCTTTCTTATACAACCCAGGACCACCAGCTAAGGAGTGGCACCACCCACAATAGGTTGGGTCCTACTGTATCAACTAGTAATCAAGAAAATGCCTCCATGGCCATGCCCATAGGCCAGTCTGATGGAGGCAATCCACAGGTGAGATTCCCTCTTCCTGGGTGTGGCAAGTTTCCAGCAGCTGCTAACTATGACAGCTGAGGAAGACCATCCAAATGGTTGTTTTTCTTTGGGAAACAGTGCATTGCGTGGCAGTGTGGTGTCGCACAGGACACCCTTCTAGCTTGTGCATAGGCCTCTGCCCTGCCTCCTCTGCTCTGGAAAGAGAGGAGAGAAGCAAGAGGGGCTGTGCTGTCCTTTCCCCGGCAGCAGGAAAGAGACCTGGGAGATGTTACAGAATTAAGCTTTATGGCAAGAAATTGGAGGGTAATTCTGTTACTCTTGTTTTTATTAAAGTTATATAACTTCTTAACCTCTAGTAAATTCTTCAAGTTTAGATAAAATACTTGTTCTACATTAAATTTGCAAGGTAAGAGAGGTAATTAATATAATCAGAGAGGGAAGGAGAACTCTGACAGTTCGTATTACTCAGGGGCCAAGCTAAGCCAGGGAATTTTTTTTCTCTGAAAATTCAATCTAATGTCTCATTCATTACCTAATTACCTAAAAATAGGTTTCTGAGATTAGAAACCAAACTGTTTCAATGACTTTGCAGAGATATAAAGAGGGAACTAAAAATAGAACAGAAAGGTGTGGCTGACTGTCCTACAGTGACAGAACTGCTGGAAAGGTGGCTCAAGCCCAGGCATGGTGGCATGCACCCACAAAGCACTCCAGATGCCGAGGCAGGAGGCTCGCACATTTGTGGTGTCTTAGTTTACCAGGATATCTTGCCAAAACGAAACAAACAACAAGCAGATCAAACCCCAAGCTCCCTTTAAACCTAAGAAAAACAAAAATTACCTACAGGGCTTTCAGCTGTTTTTAAAATTAACATTCAGAAGTTCAGACACTGATAAATTTCCCAGTTTTTTTTTATCAGTTGCACCATTCTTTGACAATTTCATGCATACTGAGTGTTCTCACTCCTGCCTTTCTCTCAAGGTCCCTGCCTCTGCCTAGTCTACTCTTCCTTAGAGGTGCCTTCTCATATTCTTGTTCAAGTGTTTTCTTTTGTGACACATGGAGTGTAAGCGTGGCTTTGGAGCTAGCCGGTGAAGTCAAAGGCTCAACACTGCTTGTTCTATTAAAGAGGTCTTTCCAGTCCCAACACTGAGTATCAACGTGTCTGGAGCCTCAGTAATATGTGTGCACGTAATCCTCAGTATTTTTATGCAGTGTGCATGTGTGTGTGCTTGCGTGCATGCATACGTGCATGTGTGTGTGTGTGCATGTGTGTGTGTGTGTGTGCATACAGAGGCAATGGGATGCATTGGTAATATCAGTGTGGGGAGGAAGTAGGCCCCTGGAGCTGGCTTAGCCTAACTGATCAGCTCTGAAATGATGTGGGCTGTCCTTCTGTATATGTGTTGCTCATATTGATTAATAAATAAAGCTGCTTTGGCCTATGACAGGGCAGAATATAGCCAGGCTGGAAGAGATGTATAGAGAGAGTAGGCAGAGTCATGGGGACAGACAGACACCATGTATCTGCTGAAGGAGAAGGACCCAGAACCTTTCCAGTAATCCACAACCTTGTGGCAATACACAGATTAATAGAAAAGGGTTAATTCAACATATAAGAGCTAGCTAGAAATATGTCTGAGTCGTTGGCAGAATAGTGTTGTAATTAATGTAGTTTTGTGTAATTTTTCAGGTCTGGGCGACAGGGAAATGAACGAGCAGTTTCCAGTTACACTGAAAGTGAAAACTCATGATTCAAAGGACAAGGGAAGGACTGGGTGGAGCGCAGGAAAGTTTGTACATTTTTCACTCAGTGGGAAGGAACCATCCTGGAGTGAGGTGAGACAGGTGCTTTTTGCGGGGGCAGATGGGAAGAGGCAGTCCCCCTTGCTGACCGCAATACTTCTACCGGGCACCGTGGGTCATTCTAAGCACTGGATTTGGGGCTTGTGGATGAACTCAAGCCAGAGTAGCCCAGAGGCACAAATAGAAACATTTTTAAATGTGATGAACAGAACTAAAATCCCATCTGAGATTCGGAAACATAAATAATTATAGCCCTGTTAATAGTCATAAATGCTTAGTTTTAGCTGTAATGCTACAAATTTAAAAATTGGAAAAAAACATAAAGAAACATTTAAAAATATCAAAGCAGAAAGAGACGGGCAGGAATATTTAGCTCCGACTGAAGATGGGCTTGGTCAGTGGCTGCTTAGCCTAAGTGCGGGTGTGGAGCAGTTTGTAATACCATTATCTGACCAGTGGGGGCAGAAAGAGCTAATGTTGAAGGTCCTTAACTAGGCCGCTAGATCCAGACCAGTCTGGAATACATGAGACCCTGCTGGGACGGAGAGACGGAGGGAGGGAGAGAAGGAAGGAATAATAAAACAAATCTTGTCCTCACTGAAATTTCAAATTTATGTATTACAGATGAGAAATGGGGCAGTGCAATAGAGCGGGAAGAATGGCGTTCGTAAAGCCTGGGGTTACTTCCAGCAGAGGCTGCCCAGGGAAGTCTTATGCACCGAGCTTTTTCTAAACTGTCTCTGAACCCTAAGTCTTCCCACACCTCACACTTCCAGACCCCACCTCAGGAGCACAGCAGCAAACCTGTGGCCTTCGGGTATGAGAACTAAAGGCTGGTTAGGTGCATGGCAGAGCCCAAAGGAACCACAGCCTGAGGGGCAGGCACCATGCTGGGAAAAGGAAAGAGTACCTACAGTGTGGGCTACCTCTCCACTGCTCAAGCCTCCCGTGTTTCCAGGCTCTGCCCATAGAAGCGCCCAGCTCTAACCTCAGAAATGAATCTAAACCCCAAGGGATGTAGTGTCTCCTCCACACAGGTCCTCAACGCCCCTATTCCCAGCCCCAGCCTCCTCCACATCGGTCCTCAACACCCCCATTCCTAGCCTCGCACTCAGTTACCACCCTATGCTCTGCTCCTACATACATGCCTCTCAACTCCAGCGAACTGCACCCAGGACTCCTCCTCCCATTCTAGCCACCCAACATATCGACTCTGTCTTTCTTTGCTTCACGTGCCTGCTTTCAGTTCTGCGGCCACAATGCTCACAGTCTCCCCAAGGATCAGGATTCCTTCCTTCTCTCCTATCCACCCACACCGCCATTGCCTGTCTGACAGTCCTTCCCCAGGGCTGCTCTCTTCTCTCCAGAACCTTCAGGAGACAACCAGGCTACCATGGGGTGGACTCAGGTCTTGATGAGATAGAAGGTCATGTCTCCTCATTCCATGTCCAGACTGGTGTTCGGCTATTGGGATTGCCTTGGCTGACCTTCCCATCATGCAAAGCTTCCAGAATACTCTTACTGAGAACCCGGCTCCACCTGCTTCATGGAGCCTTTCCTGGGAATTCAGCCGCCCCAGTACTCCTGTCTTTGGTGCTTTGTAGCGTCTAAGCTCTTTCCCACGGTTCCCTTAACCTGTACTCCATTTTCGTCTTTTGCAAACTGTATTTTGAACACAAAGATTACATCTTTTAGTGTAATCTAAGTACCTAATAGGAGACTTAGTAGTACCGTTGTTTTCAACCTTCCTAAGATGGGACCCTTTAATACAGTTCTTCATGCTGTGGTGACCTCCAACCATAAAAATATCTCATTGCTACTTCATAACTGTAATTTGGCTACTTTTACGAATAGTAATAAAAATATCTGATATGTGACCCATATTGAGTGTCGTGACAGATTGAGAACTATTGCCCTAGTACCTATGCTAACTTCAAATGTGTTCATATTTCAATAAAAGAAAGGAAATTTCTCTTTTAAAATATATAATTGAGACTGGAACTAAAGTCTTAAGAGAAAGGATTGCAGCAAGAACGCATCCCTTGATGCTGACATTCTGTGGGTACCTTTCCAGCTCTCACTACAAGAGGGCAGGGTCATTTCATTTTTCCCTGGCAGATCTGGAGGAAGAGAAAGCTGATATAAGCATCTGCCCAGGACTTTCTGAATTCTCATAAAAGTTGTAAGAGTAAGTTCACCTGAACTCTATGCACAATCTACAAAGGGAAACAGAGCAAACTTTCACACACAGAAAAATTCAGCGGCCGCTAGAAAATGGCTGCGAGAAAGAATGGAAGTTAGAAATGGAGAGGGTGAATCTCCCCCAGCGACCTTCCGTTCCTCGTGCAGAAGTCTAGCAGGCCTGGGCTCCCGGGAGCTCATGGAATCTCTCATCACCTGTGGTGAGAAGGGTCTCTCCACCAGCACTGTGCTCCTCTTTAGCTGAGGGTTTCTGCATGGGATCAGGTCTGAACTGCAGTGTGTGCAGTCTTCATTCATGACAACCTATAAATCTCACTGGACTACATCTCATGCATACAAGAAAAAGACCGCTCCCAAATCCTCAGGTGGCCCATTTCCAAACACTGGAGAAAGTCGGTGTACAGTGTGCTATGTTAATTATCCCTGAATCTGCACCATATATGGTTTCTCACTGGTAGGCTGAAAGGCAGATACAGGCAGGTCAGCCAAGCAGAGCTTGTCTGTGTAGGGGCTATGTCAGGAAGAGGTAAAGTAGATGGGCTGTTTGGGTAACTGGAAACATGTCATATACATGTACCTCAGGGGAATAGCATTGCACGTACCTACAGATGAGAAGAGGAAATGGTTAGACTGAGCTGTCAATCACAGTGAATGCAAGCTACAAGTGTTGAATTCAAGGGACCTCATCTTCTCAGGTCTTAGGTTCACTCTGAAGGATCTTCTGCTTAAGGCTGCTTAAGGAAATAGTCTAGGATTTTACAGAAGGTTCAAGAGGGAGATGTCCCAAAGAGGGTGCAATGTGAATCACTCAAATGATAGAAAATGAAAGGAAAAGCTCATGGGAATGGATGGCCAATAACTCCAATCCATGTTGCTACTCAAGTCATGTCTTCAAGACATGCTTCTGCTCCAGACCTGACCAACAATGGAAGAAACATCAACATTGCTGTTATGACTGCAGACTTGTCCATGGTTATGGTATATGTGGGACAAGAGTTAAAGGCGCAGTTAGTGTTTTATTATTTCCTCAGAATATAAGCATCACACATGGGCATTCAAGTCACTAGGATAAAGAACCATGGACCTCCCCATGCCCATTCTGCTGTGGCCACATGTGAGCTCTGGACCACAGTACCACTCAAATAGAACTTGGGATGCATGAAGGCAGGTCTAGCATCCTCTGTAGGTCTCAGTGTTGAGCAACTCAGCTCTACCAGGGAGGATACAGACACCGTCTGACTGGTCATGACACAAGCATGAACTCCCAAATGCTCTGTAGCTGGTCCTCTAACAATCCAAAGGGAGAAAATGAAACACACAGACATGTGTCTGCTTGTTTCAAGGTTTCAAGACGGGAAAGTTGCTTTGTCTCCCTTGCTTAGATTTCCATCCAGGGAGTGGTGGGTGCCCTGTATGCTGTTGCTTTACAAAGCTCCTTTCCTGCTCCCTTTACCGACTCTCACTTTTCTGTGGCTGTCATTTCTCTACCCCCAGCTTCGTCACCACTGTAGAGCCTCTTGACGTCCCAACTCCAGTTGGAGAGTCTGTTGACTTTATGTGCTTGGTTTCAACTTCTTTCTATCACATGATAGTCACAAAGGCATTGCACACTCAAAATGTCCCAAAACACATTAACCACTGTATACTCTTCTTGACGCTAAGGCCAACATTCTCCAAACACAAGCCTAACCATGAAATGCCTTTGATGGCTCTTGGCTTGAGAGCCTTCAGCGTCTAGCTTCATGTTCACCTGTACACACTTCAAGCCACCTGCCCTTACCCTGACACACTAGAGGGGATAATCTTGTCTAGGATCGCTCTCTGCACATCAAATATAAATTAATGTCTCCAGATTTTCCTCTTCCCTTTTAATTATCCGTTTGATCTTTGATGATTTGGTAAAATCCCCACACTTAGAAATCAAGCAATAGCTCAGTTAATATGCACACTCTGGAACTGGCTCCCCAGCTGACATAGGTCCCCATTTTTCAGTGTTCTGAGTTACTTTCCCTTCTAGGGTAATCCCTCCTCTATCACATAGTAATGTTTATCTGCCGACTGTGAGCTGCTGTGTTTACTAATTGATTTTGTGGTTTTCTTACAGACTATTTTGGTGTTCAATACATATAGAATAGATGAATTAAAATATAGAGAAACAAGTATCAGTTAAGAATTAAAAGCCCATAGAGAAAAGATAAGTATAGACACATGACTCAAAATCAGGCTACTTTATTATGTTATTAAGGGAACAGTGAGATATTGAATATCTTTGAGCATAAAACATAATCATTACTGTGTCAACTTTTATAGACCATTATTGATGTACTTTGAAGGGAAATTTGGAGAACAGACAGACCGATAGACTCATAAACAAAATGATAACTTTATAATACACACGGAAAGAAGATCACGTAGAGGAAAGTAGCTTTTGTAAAATTGCTGGTACAGTGACAGGAACGACCTACCTAGGTTCCTCATTCTGCTTCCGCTGTTTCTCTGCCAGGGACAGGGGAATATATAATACCTGAGTGCATAAGTTCTGTGCAATTTAGTGTCTGGACTTCACTTGTTACTGCTGTAAATGAAGCAGCACAAGTGGAGAAGGAATGAATAGGTGAACTGCTTAAAGGACCACGAATGAATAAAAAATAGATAATTAGCTATGATAACAGGTGCAGGTTATGTAGATGGCCAAGAACATCCTCATTTTATTCAATAACTGTTTATGTTTTAAATGCAAAACTTTTAAAAGGGAACCAAATAGAAATGACAAACCTCAAGAATGGAGGCCTGGGGATATTGTTAAGTGGTAAGAACACCTACTATTCTTGAAGAGAACTCAGGACGACCTGAGTTTAAATCTCCAGTAACCATATAAAAAAGCCAGCATGGTTGTGCTTGACTGTAATCCTAGAAATTCAGTGGAGACAGGTGGATCCTCAATACCCACTGAACAATCAGGCTAGATCTTCAGATACAGTGGGAGACCCATGTCAATAAGGCTTCATGGCAGGCAGTAAGAGAGGAAGGTACCCAATATGGCCTCCACCTGTGTGTTCATAGTCATGGACTTCTTCACACTCAGTGCACACATAAACATATACGCCACAGAAACAGCATATATATATATATATATATATATATATATATATATATGCATAGACACACATGCAAACACAAAGAGGGCTCAACAATGCATCCTGTGATAATCCTAAGAAGTCTCCAGAATTATGTTCTGTCAGGAAAGGCCTCAGAGAAACGTCCTCAAGTCACATCAGACTGACACCTAGTTCATAGAGACACCTCATGAGAAGGCACTTGTGAAACTCATGTTCCTTCTTGGATGATGTTTATTCTGCAGGTACATTCCCAGACTCCCGTAGTTCCCTTCCCTGGGACCATCATCCTTGTCTGAATCCCTTTGCTTTGGTCATCATGGTCATGGACATGGTAGCTATGGAGGCAGTGGGAGTGTAGTTGTTACAACATAGGTTCAAAACAATATTCTGTCTTGACGCACTGCTTAAATGGAAGGACTAGACTTACGGCCACATGCAGTTTTAATTGCCTGAACAAATTGCCAAGGCGTGGATTTCTCTGATCTTCAGACATCTACATGTATCATAACTATAATATACAATATAGAGAAAAAAACAAAGATGACATTGACTTTATACAAGTAAATGAGGCAGAATTCATCTATAAGGAGTCTTGGGGTAGTCTTGTGTGTGTGTGTGTGTGTGTGTGTGTATGCATGCGTGTGTGCTTTCAGGCTAGAGACAAATACTTTGATGAAGAAGAAGTGCCCATTTGTGGAAGCCCTTGCCCATACTAGGGCATGACCTTCTCTGACGTCTTTTCTTTTGTCTCATTGGTGGTGCTTAAATCTCCCATGAAATCTTTCCTTAAACTTCAACCTCAGTTCGTGTTAAATAAAGAGTAGGATATTAAGAGAAAAGATGGTTTTATCCTCTATGTCATCACAATCCTTTTCTCTCCTCCTTCCTCATCTATTTTCTACACGGTCTGTTTGTGCACAGAACATCTTCCAAATGTCTTTTTCATCTCCTTAAAAGTCAGTAGATGAGGGTTGGAGACAAGAACTGTGCACATACCTAGAGTGCAAAGCATTCTGGGAAAAAGACTTCCATGGATCCAGCAGCCATTCCAACTGTGGGAAAATTTCTAACTTCGAAGACCTACCTTGAATTCTGACAGCAGACCACGGTAAATATGCTCACAGAGATGCCCATGCAGTGATGCTCCTTCAGTGTTACTGCGTTGTAGACTTTATTTTCCATTTTAGTTTATTTTGAGGAAGTGTCTTAAGTCCGAGACTACTTGGAAGAGAATGGGGAGGGCAATTTACTTTAAATCATGGAAAAAGCAATGTGGAAGTTCGGAATCCCACAGAATGGAACTTGTTCCTACATATCAAGCACCTAGATGTCACACTGAACTTTATTTGAACCTCAGAGAATGTGGAATTCATTTACACTTCATTACGTGCTGGTAATTTCCTTGGCACCTGCAAGGTGGCTTCAGAATGAATGTGCTCTGGATAGCGCTGCAGCTCCTGGCCCTGTGAGCACCAATCCTAAAAGCCCAGGCAGGAAGGTCAGGCCCACACTTTATAATCAATATGCATCCTATGGAGTACCTTCATGGAAAGCTGTTCCCAGCCCCTCATGGTTCTAACCTCCACTACTCCACCCCACATTGCCCAGACCCTCCACCAGTCTAGCCTACCCACTTACTATAACCCCACTAAAGACCTCACCTAAGTCAAAATAGATTAAAAACCTGAGTAGAAAATATTTAGTTGCTTCTATGGAAGGAAGAAAACGTGGGAAAGAGAAAGCAAAGACTCCGAAGACCCCTCTGAGGGTCTGACCGTTATGGCCTGTGAAGACAGGACAAGAAAACACTGTGTCCCAACTGGGTCTATAGACAATACTGCCCTGACAGAATAGCAGGGCGGCAGGGTCTAAACTCTGGAAGACAAGGTTCAGGATAAGGAATCAGCAATAAACAGCCTGAGTTGGTACATCCCACAGTGGCCCATATGGTGAGAAGACTTGACCTGGCTTGTTGCTCTCTGCGAGGTGGGAGAAACTAGGTCTTAGGTCACTGAGGGACTTGGGGTATGACTTTAAAGGGACTGCGAGACACATTTCCTTGTCTTCCCTGTGCTTCTGACTCTCTCTCTCTCCACGGGCTTCTGGGACTCTCCTACCTCTGCCTGTGTTGCCTTAGAGGCACTAGGTTTAAATATTTGCTCATTCTGCTATACCCCAGTTTGAACCCAGGGGATTCAATCTCAGGTCCCCGTGGTTGTGCAGCCGCTGCTTCACCCACTGAACCCACCTCCACAGCCTTCTTCCTATTTTTGAGTTGATTCTTTTAGACCATTTGTTACAGTAATTCAAAGTTGAAGAAGAGAATGACTTGGAAGTGTGCATAATAAAATCCCACGTAGCCACGAAGGAAAAACATAAACTCCCATAATCCTCATATAATGAATATGAAAGTCACAAACTAAGAAGGGAAATCAAAACATAATCTTTTGATTTTACTACATAGAAATAGTCATGTGTTGGTAAGTGTCTGTTGGTGACAGTCTGAGCCGCTCTAGAAGGTGTAAGCAAAACTCATTTCAAGTAAAATGTGCTTCGACGGGCCAATGATCATTACTTAGACATGCTATTTGGACAGTTAGAGAAACCTCAGAGACACTCACCTGGCACGTCTGTCTAAAAAGCCCTGACTACCAGTTTCCAAGAGTCAATACAGCAACTCTGACAGAACTGACTGAAGTTGTATTTAGAGTCCCAGAAATGGAAGAGAATCTAGGGAAGCTACCCAGATCCTCTGCAGTAAGTCAAGAGTGAGGTCTTACGTCTTTGTAAGAACAACCTGTTGCTGCATCGGGCTTCTGTCTTTCCAGACGCACTTCACTGCATTAGTGTGAGGCAATTACCACACATCTGGGCTGTCTCTTGATCTGGGTGTACCCGCCTCTCCACGGACTTAGGTTTTATCAGTCTTGTTTTATAGTCTTTCATACAAATTTTTTTTGTGACTAAAATTGCCTGAGTTTTTAAATTTTTGTTATTGCAGGTGTAAATGTCCTGCTGGTCTTATTTCCAGAGTGCTACACTAACACAGAAATATGCCATTGGTTCTTGTTTATTGCTTTTCATTCTTTAAGGCCACTGGTATTCTTAATTCTGTGTCTCTGCCCTTCACCTCCTCTCCCCATGGTGACACAGTCCTTTGAAGGTTTGGCTAGCTGGCATGGCAGCCCCAGGCAGCTGCCATGGTAAACACTTGATGCCCATAAGGTCCCCCAAACATTTGAAAAGATATCCTGGAGAAAATGTCTCTTGAGCTGTGTAACAACAGAGAAGTTTCCAGGAAACTGTGACACGGTTCAGGCTATTAAATGGACTATCAATGGGACTTTGAAATTTTAAGCATTTGCACATGTGTCATGAATATATCCCCCGTCATATTCTTTTACCTTTTTTTTCTTTGATTCTCTCCCCTCCTGCTGATCCTGTGTTCCCTTAGGCAGCTTTACTTCTACTTTCAAGTCATATATACATACATGACCTTGTATGTCCATGTAAAATTTAGGGATTACCAATGAGAGAAGGTGCACAGTAGTTGTCTTTCTGTAATTGGCTCAATTTACTTGTTCAATTCTCTTTAGTCCCATTCATTTCCATGCAAACTCTACAACTTCGTTCTTTATGACCAGAGAAAGTTCCATTGTGTGTAGAGATCACGTGTTCCATATTTAGACACCTAGGCTGGTTCCACCATGCAGCTCTTGTGAATCGTGTTGCAACAAACATCGATGAGCAACGTTGATTTTTGTGAAATGTCAGCTTGGAGTCTTCGGGTAAATAAATATCCAGACTGCCACACCTGGGACACGGAAGTGAAACAGCTATACTTTCTTGTGAAACCTCCATTCTGATGTGCAGAAGACAATGGGGCTCGTGGTTGACCCCACTCACCAGTGATGAGCTCCTGGTGCTCCTAGCTCGCTAGAACAGGTGCAAGGCGCTGGCAGAGAATATCAGGGTCCAGCCCTACAAACTACTATCCTCATCCACATCCGTCAGGTTACCCTTGGGGCCTTTAGCTCATTTCCCAATTTCTAAGCTCAGAAGTCTTCTTGTAGACAGTTTTAAAATATTTTTACAGTGTCTTGTAGAGGTCTTAACTCTACCGTTCGAAGAAATTTTTTTCTCTTCCAGCTTTAAGAAAAAAAATGATCTGACTAACTGAACAGAATGCATATGCTGTGTTTGTCCCATTTCCTGTCCTGTACTTATAGAGAACATTGTTGAATTTATTTTCCTTCTAAGTAAGCATAAGTAGAAATCATAATTTGATGTATTTCTTCCTTTGAATATGCATTCTGTTGAGTCCTGACCACAAACTTGCTAGTGCCTGTTTTATACGGATTGAGTGGAAATTTAAAAAAACATTTCTAATAACACAAGAATTTTGAGGGGGTCAGAACGGTACACTATTGGGATTACTGTCTGAGTTTTGAATGAGGACAGAGAGATAGATTTTCTCTCTCGCACGAAGACAATGTTAGTTAAGTGGAACTCTGAAAGGGAGTGGGTGAATCTTAAGAGGCTGAAGAAGGTTGGAGGTTGGAGGTTGGATGCTGGATGCTGGATGCTGGGTGCTGGATGCTGGATGATGCAGTAGGAACGCACTGCTGGCCCTCAAAACTAAAAACTGTACCTGGTGATTTGGATGAGCCAGCCATGGTGAAGCTAAAGAGAATGACTGTGCACAAGCTTGCTCAGTGGCCAGAGTGAGTAGTGCAGGAGGGGCTGGGCTCACAGTATAGAATCAAGCAGAGGACCAATTTGGTATTTACCTTCCTCTTTTCCTTTTGGATGTGTTGTTCTGTTTCTTTTGCTGTTTTATTTATAAAACGTTCCACACATTGACAAGTTGATAAAGAGGGGCCATCCGGAAGAAGAAATCTTCAAGACTGAAAACTGTGGAATGAGGGGGTGTTGATTAAGAAGGCTTCAACTACAAATTAATCAATATGATCATGTCCACTGTGCTGCTGACCTAAGCAGGCCCTAGCACTGAGTAGCAAGAACTAAGAAAAGAAAGAAAGAGAAAAATATAAATTATCTAGGACCTCTTCAATGACCAACTAAAATGAATTTAATCCATCTATTTTCTCTATTCTCCAAAATTCTGGGCTTTTCTTCCTTTAAGATCCTCAAAGGGAAATATGTGGCCCAGTTCCCCAGCTTCCAGAGACTGGGATGATATTCTTGGGGTCATCAGTGTCAATCTCTATAGAAACTAACTTGATTCAGGAAATAACCAGACTAGCTTAAAGATAAACAATTATAGGTTTATTTATTATAAGGGGGAAGCTCACGAAACAGGAATGAGAAGTCCAAGCTCAGCTGTGTAGTGAGGGAGCCACAGAGAGAGAAAGAGTGAGAGAGAGAGAGAGAGAGAGAGAGAGAGAGAGAGAGAGAGAGAGAG
>JABTXL010020138.1:3247774-3314143 GCA_025134845.1 Neodon shergylaensis | reverse complement strand
AGAGAGAGAGAGAGAGAGAGAGAGAGAGAGAGAGAGAGAGAGAGAGAACCTTGCCCATTTTTCTTCGGATCCCAGAAAGCCACACCCTACCTTGTTCTCACCTCTTAAAGATAATTGGTTAACAAGACTCCCCATCAGATCTCTGAATGCCTTGTGCTCACCTCCTCTAGTTCTTGATGTCTTCTCAGTCATTGCATCTCCTTCAGGATCAACCAGAGCCAAGAAATGCTTGGAATACCTCTCTCTCTCTCTCTCTCTCTCTCTCTCTCTCTCTCTCTCTCTCTCGGGACTCCATTACCACATGTAAGAGAGGCAGTTTCCCACCATGCTCTGGTATTCACAAAGATCCAGGTCTATTTTCTAACAATTCCAATGTCTGCTGTGTGGTCCATCCCATTCCTACAAGTCTTCCCTGCCCTCTCATGTAAGACACCCATTTATTGCATAGGGATCAAAGACCTCCTCCCCTTGGGCCCATCCCCTACCAATAACAGGAATATGCTATGCTTGAGGAATGGCTGTCACCCGGCCAGAAACTACCTGCTGCTCTCTCCCTCTGCTTCTTTCTGAGTCCATCTGTGACTGGAAGCTTGTCTTTCAGGTTATCATCCCCCAGGCCCCAAAAGAAAGTGAGGTGATCCCGGCTCTGGGAAGACCCATAGTGAGCAGTTTGTAGCATCATTGCCAGCCCGTCACAGTTGAGAGCAGCTGCAATGCAGGCTGCCCCTCCCTGGCACACAGTAGGAAAGGTGCCCGCTGACCCGCAGGTTCCCACAACCTATGACCTCATGCACAACTGCTTTCTTCTGACGAAGGCTCCGGACTAGCTCCACCCAGAAGGGGGAGAAGGAAAAGGGGAAGAAAGGAAACCTAGAAAAGGGAAACACACTGCTCTCTTCCCTCTGTTTGAAGGATAATTTTCAAATTGTATAGAAAAAATGAATTTTAAAAATTTAATCTTTTTTTGTCATTGCTTAGGCTGGATGTAAGGAGAGACTTACACCTCTATGACTGTGGCAGAGTGAGCTGTGTGGGACTCATATCAGAATGGAATGTCTCGTTTCTATGTAGGGGATGATGTCCCCATCCTATAGTCCTAGGTCCTGGGAGGAATTGCTGGGGAAACACAGCGCCACCTTCAGTTTCTTGCTCTGAAATCACTGAGCACATGAGATGATTATGATCAGCAGCCGTCCCCGCCAGCATCCCTTTCTATCAGTCTCTATTGTTTCCTCCAACAACATGATGGAAAGTAATAAGAAGCCTCGGTTCTCCCCTTTTTAATACCACTAATGCTCACTGAACCACATTTAATTACAGGAATGTATATTGATACGTGGAGCATAATCAGGTCAGGGACCGGAGCTGGAATTGATTGAGGACAGCTCTTTCACACTCATTTCAAATTATGAATGCTCCGGCGCTGACGGAGAGAGAAAGGGATTTAATTTCCGAGTGTAGTGTTTGCTCATTCCTTATAATGTAAGCACTCATTGAACATGCTTCTTGTCGCATGGAGCAGCTGAGCTGATCCATTTTTCATAAATGAAGGTCACAGGTCAATCTTGAGCAAGTTCTGGGCAAACGAGTTATAGAAATGGTCTTCTATCTGGTCCACTGGGATGGGAAGGACTAAGAGAGAATTATCACTGCAGTGTGATGCATCTTCAGCCACGGAAGGGGGCCTACAGGGAAGGGTGACAAGGATGGCTTCCGAGAGTCTTGTATGGTTGGCCTGGGTCTGTGGAGAGCATTGCCAAGCCTCCCTTTCATGTTGTGTGTTGAGCCCATTCACCCCAGAGAATGAGTATAGATTGCTGAGTTTCGGCCAGCAGGCTTTTGGTAAGGTTTACTTTGGTGGGCAGGATGTCTGTCCAGCAATCCACACAGACTTATTATTGTTATGTGTTAGGGATATTGTGTGCAGGATGAGTTGTGTGCCTTCCATATGAAAGTGTGACCTTTTTCAAATGTGTGTTTTAAGATGTCAGGTTTTGTGTAAAAGGGGTCCGTTTTTTCCCAATGTGTACATTTTTTAACTTGATATTTACATATTTACATTGACACTGGAACAATTTGCCTGTAGAAATTGCCACGAAAGGATTATGTGTGTGTGTTAGTTACTTTTCTATTGCTCTAAAGGTAATTTAAAAAGAAAATATATAGCCTCATAGTTCTAGAGGGTCTGTGACCATCTTTCATCTTCTGAAATTTTTAAGAGTTTATGTCCATAGGCCTTACGTCCTTACTTTTTATTTTGTCTTTAACTTAACAGTCCATAGCTAGCAGCCGGACAACACCAGCAGCATGAAGTGTGATTTCAGTGTTTTAGTCTTCAGAAAGACTGCCAGAGTTTAAGGACATGAAGATTGACACCAGAAGAGATAATTTGTGTTATATTCTACCTTCCTTTTTTGCTTGACTTGAAAACAAAAAATAAAAAAGGTAAAAAAAAAATTAAGAAATCTCAGGATTAGACATATCTTTAAGAAGCTACCCTTTAGTTGAGTTTGAGAAGTCAATGGAAAGAAAATCAAAGGTGTAAATCACAGTAGAACATTAAAGAGCAAACAGGCAAACATATGACGTGGGCTGGAGAGACGACTCGGCAGTTACAAGCACTTGCTTGCTGCTCTTTCAGAGAGCATGAGTTCAGACTGTAGCACCCACATCAGGTGTCTCACAACTGCCTGTCACTCTAAGCTGCAAAGGATCCAATGACCTCTGCTGACCTATGTGGATCTCAGCATGCATGTGTGCATGGACAGACAGACAGACACACACACACACACACAAATAAAAATAAATAAATAAAAGAAATAATTCTACATAAAAACATACATGCCAAGGTAACTTTGTATAGTAGCATAAAATTTAAATATATGATACCAAGCTTTGAAGAAGAATCACCCTTAAAATGGGAATACAGCAGGAAAAAAATTCACAACTTATGGCAAGTTTCATTAAATAGTCTTAAGGGATTAACGGTATTTATGCCCCATTCCCTATCCTCAGGTGTAACTGGGTAGGCATGGAAACATCCTTTCCACACTTAGAGCGAAGCTACTATTGATGTTGGTGGATTTAGTGGTGTCTTAGATGAAGAGACTCGGGGTTATCCACATGTTCCCCATACAGCCTGTCTCCTGGAAGAAACACCACACGTGTTCAGCTTTAGTTGTAGAAGTGACATGAATTTCTCTGACCTTCTTTTTCTTTTAGAGCTGTCTTTAACAGATTAAACTTGTTCAAGGTCTTGAAATTTTTAGAGGCAGGGTATTTCAATACATCCTAGAAAGTAAGTGGACAGAGCTATTGTTTAGAGATGAAAAAGAAAAACTATAAAGTCTCAGAGGCAGGGAAAAAAAAAACCCTAACAGTTGACCTAAATGTCCAGGCTCAAAGAGAAATAACAATGTGTGCTGGGCTTTCATGTTTGAGAAAGAACAGCATCTTAACGGGGACACATCAGCGGGGCAACAGTGGCGTGTTCTCATCAGAAGGTCATTGATGGTGACTGATGTGTGTCATGCTTCCTATAGTTCTAGACAGCGTCCTCCTGGGCAGAAGCCGCTGGAGGGCAATCAAATGGCTACACAGAAAAACCATGGGGTCTACCTGAGCTCAGGAGAAGGACGCCTCCTGTCATGTCGCAGGAGAAGTAGAGGCAGGGCCACTAAATGCAATTTCAGAGTCTTATTGGTCAACAGTATTTATTCAGAATAAGAGGGAAATAACAGCAAAAGGCACGAAGACATGATGCATATGTGTGTGTGGAATCTGGCAACACATCCAAGGCTAAAATTCATTCAACTTTATTTAATTCTGGTGGTAAAATAAGCATAAAAAATACAGGAGCCAAGGAGCCCTTCCTCCCGATGGAAGGTGAGGTACAGTTAAATTAGCTTTGGGGAGGCTTTCCTGGGTGTTCCCCACTCAATTGAGTAACAACTCGTCAATATGCTTTTGCTTTTCCCAAAGATGGAAAGAGTGGAATTTGTCTATCTTCATTTTCTTTTCACCCCAAGGTTCCTCAAGGAAAGGAATGATTCTCTGTCTAAGGCAGAGCTCCATTCCCCTAGTACTTAAGACTGCAATTTCCTTTCATTTTGAATGAGTTTATATTGCGACTTCCTTTGTCATGTGAGACAACCAATCTTCATAGTATCCTTTTTTCCTTCTTTTTTTTTCTTCATAGTGTCTTAATCACATGACTCTGTCTAGAAATAGAGCAAAAGAGGACCGAGCCTTATTTTCCAAGGACAGCAGGATATCAACTTTAAAAATGCCAAATAGGATGCTAGATTTTTTTTAACCAATAAAAAAGGACTTTAAGAATTTGTCTTTTCAAAGGTAAACTACACAATATCACATTGCCTATCATATATGTATTCTTTAGTAACCATACCCACAAAAGCCAAGGAAGCCAGGGACACCCTCCTTAAATCCACAGGTTCTAATCAGTAACATAGGAGTTTACGAATTGTGTCCTGTGGGTCAATTCCAATCAAAGCCTGTGTTTCTGAGTGAAGTTTTATTAGCCTTGCCATTTCCATTCATCTATACAGGCTGTGTTTTCAATGGCAGAATAATTATGGCAGTGAATATATAGACTTCAAAGGCAAAAATATTGTATGCTGCATTAGATTTTATAATGTATGGAACTTCTTATTTTTCTTAGTACTCAGTTATTCCATTATTGATATGCACAGAATTGGATGCAGCCACCCAGACTTATAAACCTAGCATTTGAGAGGCTGTGACTGGAGAATCTTGAGTTCATGGTCATCACTGGCCATACAGCAAGACCATGTTTCAAAAACCCAAAAGTAGATGACTTACTTATCAAACAAATTTCACATGCAGGGAATTCTGGAAGAACTTTCTACCCATGTTGGGTAGGTCTGTTCTTAGGTTTTTCCCAAAACTTCCCTACAAGGAGATATTTTGATCTTAGGGAAATATCTTAGGATACTTAGGGAAAACCAGAATCAGAAATTTTCACCCAGCTTCTAACAGAAAACTCATGTTTTCCAGATATCTTCAGGGATTTCCAGTGCCTGAGTTCCTGGTTCACAAATGAGAAACAGCTATGGACAAGCGGCTTCCTAGCACCACCATTACTTTGGTTTGTGTCTCAGTTTGCCGTGCCATCGTCAGCGTTAGGGCATCTTTCTGAACAGTGAGCACTCATCTAGAATTCTTTGTACTATCCCTGACTACTTTTAGATGAACCATAACCTCCCACTAACCTACATTCTATGCACAAAGAATATTAATGTGCGACTTGGAATCAATCTCGCAGCTTTTGTTGCTTGCCAGTTGTGCAGTTATTATCTTCCCAATGTTTTCCCCGTCAGCCCTTCTCTCTGAGCATATGCACTCTAGCAGATGGGATGCTGTGAACACTCCTATAATGACGTTATTAAGAACTCTCTGAAGCACTTCAGCATTACTAATTTTGTAACAATGAAACAATACTATTGTCTGAAAGAAAAGTATAAAATCCGCACTGCTGATGAAGGCAACCAGCTTCCAGGCTCCTCGCTAAGGACCTGGTATTAGTAAGTGCTTATTCCAGTAGGAAGTAGGATTTTCTGAATGGGTTTGGAGAGACTGGGAGCCCTGTGACTGACAGCCACCTTGGTGAGGACGGGGAAAGCTTAAAGAATGTCCAGGCAGTCAGGACACTGGTGACCAGGGCATCACTAAGATGCCGGGAACAGAAATCAGCCTAATGTTGGTAACGAGCAATCAGGGAGTGTGGCACAATAAGATAGAATCAGAAAGCCAAGCCCAATCTCTTATGTCATAGACAGGATGTAGACTTTCTCCTATAAGCTTTCATTGTCTACACAAAAGAGCAGGAAAAGACCTGGACATTTGTGGGCTGCTTTTAGAGCACATAGACCAAGAAGGATGGCAAGAAAAGAAGGATTGAAACACTAATCTTGGTCCTGCCCAGAAGTGATGTGTCAAACTTTGCTGACTCCCCATGGGAAGCCTTATCCCTTTTGAGGAGTGGATGGGGGAGGGGGTGGGGACAAGTGTGGGTAGGAGGAGGGGAGGTAATGGGAACAGGGATAGCTATGTAAAATGAGAAAAGATTGTTAAAAAAAAAGGCATCCGTCTGCCATAACAAGAAGAAGAAGACTTATTGCAACTGAGTGAGGGATGGGATGTAGGGGTGGGGAGAGGGGAATGAATTAGGGGTAGAATAGTCATAGGATACCGTACCAGTGCAAATGGCCCCAGTTCAGTGGGAATAAAATGAAGATATTGATCTTCAAGTTTTCACCCTTGAGTCCTGAGGTACGGATCCTAGTAAGTAAGCGACGGAAGGGTTAGAGGACTCCAGCGTAAAGGATGGGGAAGAGGTGTGCGTTAACTAAATTGGATTTGCTCTACCTTTACGTACACGTGAGCGAAGCATGTAAGACCCATGAGATGTTAGGTACATGTCTGATTAAAATCATTTACCACAGAGGACTGGCTGAAACCACCTCAGTTCTGGAGTAGATGCTAACAGAGGGCAGGGAAAATGATGCACAGGTATTTAACTGATAACTGAAACTGTCCATGGGAAAGACTAAGGAAGAAGGAGAGACAAGACATCTTAGAGCCATGGAGGCCATGCAGAACAGGAAGCAGCGTGGTCAGAGGAGCAGAGGAGCCATGCATTCTGGGGTTCAGAGGGACTTTGAGTCCACATGCTCAGCTGGTAACAGGGTGTGGAGAAGAGGTGACCATAGAGTGGAGTGGGCATGGAGAGAAGTGAGGGAGGCAGCCTAACTTTAGAAAGTAGAGGGTACTCTCAGATAGATGTAAGGTATGCCCGAGTGGAGAGTTCCTTCAGATACATCTGCAGTTTGCCCGAGTGGAGAGTTCCTTCAGATACATCTGCAGTTTGCCTGAGTGGAGAGTACCCTCAGATACATCTGTGGTTTGCCCGAGTAGGAAGGCAGAAAAGCAACTTACTATGCTAAGGAAATATGCCACCCACAACTGGCCACAACCTCAAGAATGGCAGTGGTTTGAGAGCGTTGATAGAATGTGGTCACAAGACACGATCATCATGTACAATAAAAGGAGCATCGTTAATGGTCACTGTCTTGGCAAGGCTGCAACAAAAACAGCAGGTGCGTGGGCATTGGTTCGTCTAGTAATACGTTTGTAGCCAGGTAGAGACAGCCACTGCTGGAGCTGAGAAGAAAGTGGGAGGTGGTGGGAGGCCATATTTGCCCATTTTATCTTCTGAGATGGGAGTACGGCCTAGGCATAGGCTGAGAGATGGGTTTGGCCAAAGGTGTGGTGCAATGCCCAGGAGTGACATTATTGGTGCAGACAAGGCAAGTACTTTTGAGTGGCAATAACTGAGTTTTTGAAAGTCCTAACAAAACTTAAAAATATTTTCTCCTTAAAGCAAGATGGCTTGCTGTTCCCACGGAGAGATGATATTCTGTAATGCTAGTCGAAGCAATCTCTTTAATGCCCTTGTATCAACCTGCTGTGTGACAGGCAGATAGGACATTATTTCCTGCATTTCCAGCATTTTAGCCATTACTGTACTTACACGACATTCACCATCTCCATTTATTTCATCAAGAATCATTTCATGGGCTGAGATGAAGGGTGGATGACTGAAGTGCTTGACATGCAGTATGAGGCCCCTGAGAGGCCATGTATAAAAGTCAGACAGACTTGGAAAGCATCTGTGATCCCAGCCCCTGGGATGCAGAGGCCGATGACCTGTGGGGAAAGCGGCATACCTAATCAAATTGGAATTGGCAAGCTCTGGGTTCTTGGAGAGATCCTGCCTCAGTGAAGGGTAGCGCTACAGAGGAAGGGATCCACCCTCAGCTTTGCACTTGCCCACACCTGTACACACATTCATCCACAAACGTGCTAACACATTCACTCCCACACATGCAAACTCATAAACTTACACATGCAAAAATCTTCATTTCAAAAAGAAACAATGCACAATTAAAAGGGGAAGCTCATCCCACTGTCTCACAAGCAGACAGCAAGTATAGTGTATAGAAAATGAAAGAAGGCTATCACTTTATATGTAAATGGTGTTCCCAGAATTCTGCCCTGTGTGGTGGGTTGATTCTCTAGTTGGGATCCAATCATGATATTTTCCTCTTTGATATGGATAGGAGGAGATATAGACATTAGAATTTACGATGACTTTATCTCAATGAGATTCAGCAGTTGGGTATGTCCAGTGCGATGATCTCATAAAGCCCCCAGTGCCACGGTGGTAGTGGTCTCAGTGTGGGAATGGATGCAGACTCTTCTTATCAAGAGATAGGGCAGCAAAACCATTGGTGTTTAGGTGTTGGGGCTATAGAAACAAGCTTTGTGAGAGGTGTGTGTCTCAGTGATAGGCTGCCCATAGCTCATAAGCCTATATTTACCCGTTTATACACAGATATCAGTGGGCCACAGCAGTGGGGACAGAGTCAGAGTGTGAGTTATCAAAGTGCAGATGCAGGGTTTCCTACAAAGGGTGCCTTGCTCAGGTTGAGACTGATAAAGACATGGAATTGAAGAAACTAAGATCAGCTTCAATTCTAGGGCCCAGAAATTATAAAGCTCTCTTCCTTAGCCGACTGAGCATGCTACAAAATGCTAGAAGTGATTTTTTTCTGGGAAGGGCCAGCATACCTAGACCCAAACCTGTTTTGAATGTAGTCCGGAGTTACTTGTTCTGCCCCATTAGGGTCAGTAGAAATACTGTCTTGAGTTCCTCCATGTTTGCATTTTCCAGACCAGTCTATCCTCTCCACTATCTTGACTGTCTATCATAACCTCTGGCATGTCTTCTTGACCCAGCTTGTACCCACTGAAGACAGCTAAAACTGCCAAATCTGAAAGGTGTGGGATACCAGAATGCCCAGGCAGAAGAAAATTATTCCCGTTTCCTAGAATGTCGATGGGAAGCACAGAGAGGGCAGTGATCGGCTTGTGCTTTGTCCACCAAACAGAGTATGCGTTTAAAACAGGAATGGAGGTTAGGGACATAACTGGGCTCAGTCTGGTCGACGGTGAGCAAAAGTCTCCAGTGAATAATTAGGTGGCAAATGAAGACCTATATTGAAGTATTTGACTGAGGCCAGACTGAAGGAAAAGCCTGGCCCCAGTTCTCCACGGTGAAGCTAGGCAAAGGTCACTTGGTCACTAAAGGGTTGTGTGTTTCTCAGCTTTCTGTCACTGTAACAAATCCTTGAGATAAACACAAGGGGGTATTTATTTTGGCTCATAGTTTTTGTAGCTTCAGGACATGGGAACTTTACTTTGAGGTAATACATCATGGTAGGACCACATGACTAGAGGAAACTGTTTATCATGAAAGACAAAGTGGGAAAAATAGTTATCCTTGTAGTCCCGTCACTTCCTTCTATAAGGCTCCGCCACCTGGAAGTTGCACACACACACTCACAGTGGCACCAGTTGTAAGAACCGAGCTGCCAACAAGTGAGCCTGCCTTTATGAGACATTCAAGACTTAAAAAGCAGGAGGCTATTTTTATTTGATTAAAAATGAATTGCTGAGAAGCAAATGATAACGTAGAGATAGACTGTGAGTAATGGGTAAGATGTAAGGATGGGCAAAGATGAGAAACACGACCAAGCCAGCCTGCTGGGTAGAGCCCACATGGTGAGTGCTGAGCCTGCTTCTGGCTTGAAGACTTGTGTGCGGTCTCTGCTCTGTCATAATCCTCGTGCCTTGGTAGTACACGTACTAGATGATCAATGTGTATTTGGTATAAAAAGAAAGCAAAGCAAAATGTGAGAAAAACCAAGTTGATTTCGTGCCTGATATGCTAGAATGTGATGCTAGGAGCCAATGACTGAGAGGGAGAACAGTCCAATTTCGGTCAAACAGATTTTTTTCCTTTGGTGGTAATTACCAGGATTGTCATTAATTTAGCCTTCTTCTTGCCCCTTTTCCTTTAATTCCCCTGCCTTTATAAACTCTTTTTCTCCACTCACACCTTGGTTTTCATTTTCTTTCTAATGGCTCACCCATGCTCAAGTGGCATCTCTGCTCTGTGAGCGCACCTCAACAACAGACTGTGAGCTCAGCTTCTTTCCATGTACCCCAACAACAGACTATGAGCTCAGCTTCTTTCCATGTACCCCAACAACAGACTATGGGCTCAGCTTCTTTCCATGTACCCCAACAACAGACTGTGCTCTCTGTTTCATTCCAAGGCGTTTCTTTCATCAGTCCAACAGGATACTGCCTGTCTAGGTCACTCTGAGATTTGAGCTGTTGGAAACTCAATCTTTACACAAGCTCCTGTGAACTTGAATGTCTTGAGAACCTCTCTTGAAGAGAGTGGAGAAGCAAGGTCTGCCCTTAGGAAAGGACATTGAATACTGGGATCAAGATCACCTCCCCCCACGGCACAGTAGAGGCCATTCCTAGTGCTCAGATTTGTCCCTGTAGGACACCAGATGCTGACACAAAGCAGGAGTTCAAATCTGTTTGCTTAGAAATTTTTACCTGTTTCCTCTCACTCCCCTTTTCTTTGATTTCTAAAGATTATATTTCTATCTATTTTCATGTGTGTACTTACGTCTGTGTGCAAATATACACATTCAGGCTTTGGGGACTGAAATCACAAGAGTTTGTAGGAGAACTGGTTTATTAGGTTGGTGCTGGGATTCAAATTCTGGTCCTTGTGACGGAGAAGCAAACCTCAGAAACTGCTGGGTTGTGTCTTCTCTGTCTCACTTTTGACAAGTTTATGTTTTTAACCTAAGTTTTTAAGCAATTTCATACTGTGTGCAGTTTATTTTGGTCAGATCGCTCTCCTTACTTTCTTCTCCTGGCCCCTTTCTTTTCCACTGGCTTCCTTCTCACTTTCATGTCTTTTCTGTGACCTGCTGAGTTTAACCGGGGCTGCTCGCATAAGCGAGAATAGGGTATGGGAATTTAGACATCTCACGAGTTGATTCATCATTTCTATGCAATTTGAAACTACATATTATTTTAAAAATTGTTCTGTATTTTAGGATGAAACAGAACCAGATATTACCTATTTACAGACTGGCCAAGCAACTTGAGAAAGCAATCTTGACATGTCAGGCCTTGAACTCCTCTTTCATCAAAGAAAAGAAGGAGTCTGAGCATCTCTCTGTATTCTCCTACCCCAGTGTCTGTAAGTTTGCACAGGTCAAAACTTGGAAAGCACAAGACCAATGACTGCTATTTTTCAGTCATTGGAGCCCGGTCCTGTTCCTGAAGACCCTTCTGAGGGGTGAGAGGGATCTTGGCCCCCGGCTGGAGCCAGGAAACAGAGCAAGGGCAATTTGTAAGAAAAGCCTCGGGCCAGCAGAGAAACCTGATCCGAGTTTAAAAGACTGATTAGATAGCATCGATAGGAGGAGATGGGCAGGCGCCAAGGCAGAATTTCACCCAATAATCTAAAAAACAACATGAAAACACCAGAACCCAATGATCTTACAACAGAAGGACTTGAACACCCTAACACAGAAGAAGCGGAAAAAATTGACTTTATGAAAGCAATAGAGTCCCTTAAACAACATGTAAAAAACACCCTTATAGAAATGGACAAGAAGTATAACAAAAAGTTTGAAGAAATGAGTAAATACGTACATGAGACCCTGGGAAACCAAGAAAAAACGATCAAACAGGTAATGGAAACAGTTCAAGAATTGAAAACTGAAATGGAAGCAAGGAAGAAAACACAAATTGAGGAACAGCTGGATATGGAAAATCTAGGTCAACGAGCAGAGCCTACAGAAACAAGCATAATCAATAGAGTACAAGAAATAGAAGAAAGAATCTCAGATTCTGAGGACACCATAGAGAAAATAAATGCACTGATCAAAGAAAACAGCAAAGTCAACAAATTCGCATCACAAAACATTTAAGAAATGTGGGACACAATAAAAAGACCAAACCTAAGAATAATTGGGATAGAAGAAGGAGAAGAATCACAGCTCAAAGGCCCAGAAAATATTTTTAACAAAATTATGGAAGAAAACTTTCCCAACATAAAGAAAGATATCCCTTTGAACATTCAAGAAGCTCATGGTTTTCTGAAAACTCATCTTAGAATGTAGAGTCTCAATAGAAAAGGACAAGTCTTTAGAAATACCATTTTAAAGGATGAAATGAAAGTACAAATGATACTATTAGGAGGAGTGGGAAGAGTGTGTTCAAAGCCCAATGATACTGTTGGCTTGGAACATTTCAAATGCACAGGGCATTTCAGCAAAGAACGTAGCCTGTCTTTCAGCCCATCTCTTTATCAATGAGTCGTGGGCACCAGTTGGAAAGACTTGAATTAAATTGTAAATGGGATGATCACGCTAATTAACTTAAGCCTTGGAAACTGCCTAAAGAACATTATTTACTTACCACTGCTCCTTTCAAAAGACGTAGACATAAAATAGATGCCACCGTGTGATAAAACATGTACCAGTTTAATTTTCCCATTGGTAGTTGAATTCCTTTTGAGAAGGAAATAGGAATGTGAGACTTTTTCACTTTTATAGTGAAAACGTTTCCTCTGTTTGAAAGACTGGAGTAAAAGGTTTGGTTTTCAGTGTATTGGATTCAATTATTGTGAAGGTATTTTGAGGAGAATAGTTTGCTTTCATTTAATTGCCTAGGATAAACCGCTTACACCCAGTTGCAGAGTTGGGAACTTTGGTCTATTTCTCATCAATATTTGTACACAATACACTGAGCCAAGCAAGTGAGCAGGGGCTGTTTACACAGCAAAGTCAGTCATCTAAGTGATGTCACAGTTAAAATAACAGACTCCAACACACTCTTTAACAGATCCAATTTCTACTAATAAATGGAGCTAAAATTTCCCAAAATGAATAAATTAATTAAAAACATTTTAAAGTAATTTTCAGCTTTAAAATGTCCTGAGTGCTTTAAAAAAAAGCATGCCCTTTGATTTGTTTTCTGTGTTTAATTAAACTAAAAATATTTAATTTATTTAACAAATATAAGTATCCATTGTGAAAATACTAGTAGATATTGTGGTGTTTGAATAAGAGAATATGTACTTCACATACACAGGGCCCTGGGTTCAAACCCCAGGAACCCCAAATAATGATAACGACTATCATAGCACCCAGTAAGTAGATTAACAGGGAAACAGTACACATTTTTTACCCCTTTTATGTTATTTTTAAGGCCATCCCACTAGGACTAGGGATACATCTCATTTGGTTGCCCCTACCCAGCATTTATCAGCCTCACACCTGATCCCACACTGCACCGCTTTAGTGGCCAAAGTCTATAAACACAGCACTCAGGAAATAGAGGCAGGAGAATCAGAAGTTACAGGTCATTCTTGGCTACATAACAAGTCTGAAACCAGCTAGGGCTGTACAAGAGCCTTGTACCCTTAACAAAGAACCATAATAATAACACTTTTAAATTTGTTTTGCAAATTTTGTGTCTTTACTTTTCTTCAGAGCCAAATATACTTCATTTTCATTGGCCATGAGCAGTGTTCGGTTTAATTCACATTGATGAGATTTTTCGTTATTTGTCTGTTGATGGATAGCTAGGTTGGTTACAGCCCCCTTGCTATAGCGAACACAATACCAGTAGACATGGGGTCGGGGGTGAAAATATCTCATTTAACTGATAAAATTGTGGCCACCTAATAACTTTTGATAAAGGAGTCAAACATACAGCCTATTCAGCAAACAGCATCAGCAAAAGTGGGTTATCCTCCTGGGTGAAATAAGATTCATGTTTTTCATGGAAAGAACAAATAAACATGTTCTTTTTTGTAATGAACAAAAATAATTCCAAAATGGACCAAAGACTTTATCATGAAACCTAAAAATTTTACACAAAAGCATGGAAACACTCTTCTACACATTGAGGTTAGTAAGACATTTTTTTTTTGTTTCATTTGGTTTTGTTTTAAGACAGGGTTTCTATGTGTAGCCCTAGGTCTCTTGAACTCATTCTGTACATCAGTCTAACCTCAAGCTCACAGAGATCTTTCTGCCTCTGCCTCTGGAGTGTTAGGATTAAGGGCATGAGCCACTGCCACCTGGCAAGAACTTTCTGAACAGAGCTCCAACAGCACAGGAACTACCACGAGTATCCAGACAGGCAACATGAAATCAAACCTACTCTGCACAGCAGAGGGAACCATCAATAGTGCACACAGGCAGCCAGCAAAAAATCCTCACAAGCCACAGTTCAGACATGGGCAGATGGCCAGAATTTATAAAGAATTGCAGAAATTAAATCCCAAGGAGACTAAACAGCCCTTCAACAAATGGACTAATGAGCTAGTCAGATTTTAACAGAAGAAAAACAAATGTCCAATAACTGATTTACCAAGTGTTCAAGATTCCCGGCTATCAGGAAACTACAAATTCTAACTACCTTGAGACGTCACCTCATCCCAGTCAGAACAACTGTCATCAAGAAATCTGACAACAGACGTTGGAGAGAACTTAGGGACAGAGGAAACCTAGTCACCAAATTAAGACAGCCATTGAGAAGACCAGTTTGGAGATTGATCACCTCTCTAGAGACTGGGACCTGGGAGACGGGAGCTGAGAAATAAGGCAGAATGAGGTCTCATGCAAAAGCCAACTTATTCAAAGCCTCAGAAAATTTATCCTCTGAGGATAAAAGGTCACATAAGTAACATTCTCATGAGTCCTAGCTGTGTACAATCATAAGGGCAAGCCTAATGCAGAAAAACCATGTTTTTCCTCACAGGCATATGAAGGATGGTTTAAACCCTCTATTGAATGACACTAGCAAGCATTGCTGAGTAATCTGGAATACACTCATTCCAATCTGCTACACCTGGGAGGAGCATGAAAATACGTTCCAAGAAGGATTCCCTATTTGTGAAGAAACCGAGGCTACAAGACTCTTGTTTCTCACAGGCACTCTGAATTCTCCGCAAACGACTTCATTCCTGGACTGTGTTCCAACAATGATTCTTCAAAGAAAACTAAATAAAATAGGATTACCATGTAACCTAATCATTTTTGCTCCATGGCATATACCCAGATAACTCCACACCTTATCACAAGGTCATCTGCCAGCATTTTTAATTAACAATCTGTATAAAAATAATTCAGTTTTGCATAATTTATTTAAGAGTATATGCATATGTCTGTCTCTTTGTGTTTCCATTATATATACATGAAATATAATATAATGCATTGCATAATATACATAATATCATTCATCATTTATCATCTTCAGCAATGCGTAAGTGTGCATGAGCAGACTGTTTATGGCAGTTCTCCAGTTGTTCCTATCCTGGACAGTTCTAGATGCTTGTGTTAAATACATATAATATAGCATATTATATTATATATATAAGGAGGTAAGATTGCTGTGCCTGAGTCCTCGGACCCCCAAGAAGACCACCATGGAGCCACACTTCCGAATGCAAAAGCAAGGTTTTGTTTATTAAGTACAGGCTAGCACAGGTCCTCTGCCTCAGAGACTGACACAGCAGATGGGGAGAAGAACTTCATCTATTTTTATAAGGGGTTTGTTTACAAAGACAAAAATCACAAAGCAGTCACAAGGCTCCAGTCTCAAAATACATAATTACTGATCCTATATCACAATTGGCTAAAGGTGCGGTAAAGCTCAACTTTTAGCTCCTGATAGGCTATGAGTACCTAAGGGGGATAGCAACAGCCCCCCTGGTTATGTCCTCCAGACATCTGCTGAGCCTTTGCTAACATAGGGTCTGCCTGGAGACTTATCTGATTGGTCCATTGTTACTCAACCGGTATGGGAGGTCAGGTGGTCAGCATCTTGTAGGCAGTTTTCTGTAGCTTGGGTTTTTCCCATTAGCTAATACTTCCCCTAAAAGGGGGCTAGCGACCCCTGGCTTTCCTCAGGGGTGGGAGTGAAGTTTGAAGTCCCACAAGGTCCCAGCATAAAAATGGAATCTTTTCCAGCCTCACAAGATATTATTCTGAAGATTTTGTGTTTAATTAAAGCTTATATACTGATGAATTGATTAAATCACTTTAATTTACATATTTATTTATTTTCTGCCTCTAAAACAATAAAGTTATTTTTAGACATAGCTTCCATGTAGACATACCACGTAAAGAAATTAAATTAATTTCCAAAATTGTCCATAGGTATTTGTTTCAAAATATTGCTAAATCGGTCAACTTGCCTATCAAATCCATACACTCTGAAAATAAAATTTGAAGTTCAATAAGAATATAAAAGGTTACTAGTTTTATAAAGCTTCCAAAATAAAACACCATATTCAATATTATTTTTAAAAGAAATTATTAATCATGAAAAATAGGTAAATACTTAGCAGGGCAGAAGCTAAATATAAAAATAGCATATTACAAATGACTTCATCGCCACCTCAATCCCATGCCTTCCTGTTGCTCATACACTGGAAGCTATGGCCATCTGCTGTTGAGGGTGTTCTGTTAGCGGCTACAGGCCCATCCCAGAACTCCACATTCTCTGCATTTTGTTTGAGAAGATGACTGTGTAGCTCAGGAATCAACAGCTGTCTACCCTCTCTCATTTTTCTCAAATAGCATCAAAATTTTCTTTTTTATTCTAGCATCCAGGTATTGATATGTATTTATTCATATAATGTACAATGTGAACAGAAACATTATTGATTTGCTTTCTGCAGTTCTTCTAAAATCATAATTTCTAATCTGATACTTGCAGGTAAAACGATTATTGGAATTAATAAATTAATAAAAAACATTTGGAATTCATCAGAGGATGAGATGGAACACAAAATCATGTCTCTTGTCTGTTTTTTTAAAACATAATAAGTAGTAGACTCTATCTGAAACAAAGCACACCTACCAGAGAGCATAAGAGTTCACTCAATACTATCTGACTACATTATGGTATTGTATATTGTATTGCATAGCTATTGACAGTCACTGAAATTTGAAATTTAAATAACAACACAATCCACAGCTTCAGAGAGTTTAAAAGAAAAAGCCTTAAAAATGGCAGTCTGGGTAGGAAAACAAAACAGAACAAAGACACCAAGCATTGATAACTTTCCCTTAAAAATTTAAATTTGGGTATGTGAAGTTCCATCCTAGCCTGCTTGATTGAATTTGGAGTCATCTAAGGGTCACAGCACAAGTCAAACCCATGAGGTGTTTACTGAGAGGTTACTAAGGAGGGACGATCCATCTCAACGTGGGCGGCACTGCTGTGGACAGCACACTTAAGCAGTGAGAGGTCATGAGGACTTCAGAGGGCAGCTCATCAGAGATGCGCGTCTCACGGAGATAGCCCTCATTTTACGAGGCGATAGGAATGCTGCCTTCTGAACACATTAGCTGTCCTCATTACAGATTTCTTGTGTGAAGAGTTCTTACAGTTTGGGGAGTCTTCCCACAGCACGACAGTGTGCTAATTGCTCACTAGGCACCTATATCTGTGGGTGGTCAAAAGATGACCTTTCATTTAGTTATACAGTTTTGGTATATAGACTATATACTGGGACATGCTTCATAACTGGATCTACTTGTCCCATAAGGGCTGTGGACACCAAAAAGCCTGCTTTGTTCTTTTACTCAGACTAACTGCACTCAATTCACTGTTTCACCTCAGAGTGAGTTCAAACTAGACTAAAGACCTTTTATAAATAGATCATAAGTTTGAAACTTTACAGCTATGTACAAGGTCAGAGCCACAGATATCCAACCAAGGTTACTAAGAAAAGCATGCCAATTCTTCACTTACTGGTCTACTACAATGGATCTGTGTCTCAAAGTTGTCACTGGGAATGGTGCCCCCCCCAACCTTGTCTGGTCACAGCTTTGCTCCTATGGCCTTGGGATCTTATGTTGCCATGGCAATGGCTCTGCCCTTATTGCTTAGCCTAGGAATGTGTTTCTGGCCAATGAGAGCTACTCTTATAATTCCTTCTTTTGCTTCAAGCCTCTGGAAGAAGGGAGATTTGAAGAGATTAGACTAAGGAAGAAGGAGCTAGAAGGAATTAGAAGTAGGACAGGATAATTAGAGTAGAAACAGAACAATAAAGAACACACAAAATGAAGAGCATAACCTTCAGATTGTGTGTGAAGTTACCGTAAAAACCTTTTAACATCCCCGTTCACTCCTGAGAAGCATCTCACCCTTGGAAGCCTCGATAAGTGCTGGAGGCAGACGCTTAGCCCTTACCTGGCACCATTCCACCTGCTGGGGTCCCCAGGACAGTGGATAAGGTGGGCTACGACCTTCCCAACCACAAATGCAATGTGAGCGGCCATCTGCCATCCTTCTACTACAGGTAGAAAAGCCACATGCATTTCCTGCCATGATGGACTGAACCTTGAAATGGAAGGCCTAACTTCTCTAAGTTGCTCTCTGTCAATCATTGTAAGAGGAAAGGAATAGAGTGTTGCCACCTGAAGGATTCATATACTAGGCTCCTAAAATCACAAAGTAAACACATATATTGAATTCAAATATGTGACAAGTCCCCCAAAAGGCTGAAGGGGCAGAAGTGGTTCCATTTTGGTTGCTAGAGGAAGTGATAGCACCCTTATCCATCAATGAAACAGTCTCCTGGGGATCTTTGAGTGAGAATGTGTGGTTGGATTTGGAATACACAGTTGCCCCCAGATTTCCAGAGAACTTGCTCATTTCTGGAGCAGTCTCCATTGCTTCTGAGTGAAGGTAGGAGTAGAAAGGGCTGCCTTCCCCTATGCATTTACATGAAAAGTTGCATTCAGCTGCATAGGCAGGAGTGTGGTTATCTGCTGCTGCTGGGAGCCAGGCAGAAATATGCTCACTGTGTGCACTTTTCCCTGACACAAGACCAGTGATATCCCTGTAGGTCACTGGGAGATGCTCCCGTAGGCTAGTCTAAGGTGAGGATCAGAAACTTCAGGCATGTGGGAAGACTGACATCCCCCCCCCTTACAGGCTACACTATAAACTAAAATGCACCCACTGCAGGAAGTACAGGAGAGTCACTTGACACAATCATACATAAACACAGAAGACAGCTTGATGGACACTGTAGAGGAACAAAATCTCACTGTCCTAGGCCTGCCCCCCTCAAATGGAGAGCAGAGACTGGTTATCCTGTGGAGGAAGAAGAACTCAGTCATCCTGTGAAAACTAAGTGCACATGATGTGAGCAGGACCAAGGATGGAAAGATGGGAGGACAATGTTCCCATGCCCTCCTGGTTAGCTTCTCAACAGATTGAGTGTACTGGGCCATTTACAACAGCGAGCTGCAGTGAGAAATGAGCATGGACACATGGGGACCCCTGCTCAACCATAGAAGCTTGTAGAAAGCATCAAGTGGATGCATGGGCAAGGAGCAGAGGCTTTTCCTGGGACAGGCCAGCACACCAGATGCAAAACTCACAAGTCTAGAGGAAAACATGAATTAAAGGGAAGGTAAAAGGATAGAAATCTAACAAATTAAAACACCAGGAAAGAAAAGAAATAATAAGATAAAACAAAACCACCACAACTTCTGAGCAAGGCTCTTCTGTCATTTAATTAAAATTCTAAATTGAGACAAGAAAGCAGAAGGGAAGGGTATTGTTAGTGACACGATGGCCATGGACTTCCCAAAATCAATGAAAAGGAGAAAAATAAATAAATAAATAAATAAATAAATAAATAAATAAGAGTGAGTGAGAGAGAAAGAGGAAAGAAGGTAAAAAAGGAAGGGAAGAGGAAGGAAGGAAGAAAGGAGAAGGAAAATGAATGGAGAGAGGGAGGGAGAGAGGGAAGAAGGATGAATTAAAAAAATAAAACGAAATTTCAGATACAAAAAGCTCACATGATCAATAGTAGAACTAAAACAAAATAGGATCTTACTATAGTCAGACAAGTAGAAATCAAAGTAAAATTTTCAGCAGAAACCTGGAAATAAAATGCTAAAAAGTACATATAGAGAAAGATAAAGAGACAAAATTACCCAGAACTGTGCAACAAGACAAGAATCCAACCACACAGAGATGAGTGAAAACCTAAAGGCCAACAGTCCTACATATCCTGTGAAAAAATCTTTACAAATGAAATAGACTAGTTTTCTGGAAAATCAGGACCTGAGTGACAACATGGCCTGACAATCTAAACTAAAAGAAAATGAGTCTGGGAAGCTAAGAGTAACAATGTTTTTTAAAATTAAAATTGACTATGTGATAAAAAGGATCTGATGAAAATTAGGTAGTATATAAAGTGAAAACAGGAAATTTCTTGCAATTCTTTTGACAAGGTAAATTTTTTTGTATATGGACTGTGGTAAGTTAAAGAGATATAACTGAAGAATCCCCCTCAGCAGTGGATAACTGTCCAGTGAAGATTGATGTAGGAGGCTCCAGCACACTGTGGGCAGCACCATCCCTAGGCAGGACAACAAAGCCATATAAGCATAAGTCAGAGAGCAAACCAGTAAGCTGTGATCCTGCAGGATATGTGCTTTAATTTATACTTTAGGTCTTGCCTTGATTTCTCTAAATGGTGGGCTGTGATCTGGAAGTGTTGGAAGTAATCATTTTCTCTCCCACATTGCTTTTGGTCATATTTATTATAGTAACAAAAATCTAACTAGTATAGCACAAAATATAAATACATAGACATTCACCTTCTGTGCATATAGGGTTAATTTATTCAGTAGCCCACATGGTTTAAAATACAGCATCTCAGACAGTCTATACGTGTTCTTAATTTGAGTAACTGAATATAGATAGCCAGAATTTATATTTATATAGAAGTGAGATAATTCATTTATATTTGAAAGTTATATTTGTAACAGGTTTTAAAGCTGAAAAATGTATATCACAATTATAGAAAGTGATTCCCATTCATATTTACCTGTTTTTACAAGGGAGAAGAGAAATATATCTGTCTGGGATACTTATCAAGAGTATAATAAGTACGTAGCTTAGAGTTGCAAAGCTTACCTATGCTCTGTGAAGACTTTTAAATTCTGTTTTATTCATGAGAATATTTTGGTTGAATTTAAAAACTGGTCTCTGATAAAACTTTCAAGGCAAAATATATATTTTCTTTCCCAACAAACCAGGAAATCTTGAGTAAAATCAAGTAAACTCATATATGTGGGTATTGACAAGATAGAAGGCTCTAAGGCTACAAAGAGAAGAAAACTGGACACTGATACCCATGGGTACAGGCTGCACACTAAGCCCTTATATTCACAGTCTCATCTGGAGGTAGTCTGCTCATCAGAGGAGTGCGGAGGGGAGAGTGAGTCTACTGACCTAAATCAGAGACCTGTTGGTATAAGAGTGGGCTAGAGCATGCCTTCAGATCAAAAAGGAGTTCCCAGGGTGTCTTTTTGGCCACCAATGCTATTATAAAACAAAGTTGGCATATATATGAAATGCCCACAGAAGCTGGGAAACTAGTAAGGGGCTATGACAAGGATATTTCAAAGAAAGGGAGATAGAAAACAGATAGTATGAAGTGGGCAAAGGAATAAATATAACAAGAAAAATTAAATCTGTTAGAGGTGGAGAGAAGAATGAAAGGAGGAGGATGGGAAAGAGGATAATTAACGCAAAAGATGTTTAAAAATGCCACAGGGAAATCTACTATTGTAGAAACTTCCTAAAATATAGACATATAAATATTTAAAAGAAGTTTAAACAGAGATACTGTATGATGGGGAGAACAGTGTTAGTCCTAGATACCATAGACTATCAGATAAAAAGCTCAGTGTCAGATGTGGCTTACTTCTTTTCAAGTTGTCTATCAGTGAGGTACAATAGACCTTCTGTCACTCAGCTTACAGACTCATGCATTCCCTTTTGTAATCCCTATAGATTGACAGTAAGGCCCTGCTGTGAAAGACATAATATATTTGCATCATGAGAAGTAGAGAAATCACACTTATATTGATATTGAAACTTCGTCTATACTGGCTAGCTTTTCCAAAGCTGGACAATTCAGTTATGTAATGGTGTTAAACTTTCTTCTGTGTTTATCTACACTCAGAACAATTTCAAGACTGTTGACTGAGATGATCCAGTCTCACAGAATGCTCCAGTCAGGATTTGACCATAATCCCAAATTTTCGTTGGATTGCAATAAGATTATCAGTGTCCCTAATTAGCAGGAAGTAGTCTAGAAAACTATGCCCATATTCTCAAAACATGGATTATGGATGTTTGCCTTTGTTTAGCATGTTAGTTATAAATTGTTATTAATAATGATTGAAAAATAAGTTAAACAAAGGTGATTAAGTTCAGGGTTCTTGTTTTGAAAAGAAAAAGGGGGAAATGATGTGGGATGAAGCTCTTATACACTGTAAAGATTTGTCACTCATGTTGGTTTAATAAAACACTGATTGGCCAGTAGACAGGCAGGAAGTATAGACAGGGCAACCAGATGAAGAGAATTATGGGAAGAGGAAAGTCAGAGAAGCAGTCACCAGCCAGACACAGAGGAAGCAAGATGAGAATGCCTCACTGGTAAAAGGTACTAAGCCACGTGGCTAACATTGACAAGAATTATGGGTTAATTTAAGTTTTAAGAGCTAATTAATAATAAACCTGAGCTAATAGGCCAACCAGTTTATAATTAATATAAGCCTCCCTCTGTGTTTTTCTTTGGGACTAAATAGCTGCAGGACCAGGCAGGCCAGAAACATCCATCTACATAATGGAGAAGAAAATATTCAACAATATTGCTCAGCTGTGAATTCTGCTAAAGTAATAACTGGCCTGGTAAAATATGCCCAGGAGTAAAGCAGTGGCACAGACATTATTGGGACAAACAACCACTTTTTTATGGGATTTAAATTCCTCTCACAAGATGAAATTCATGCCTAGTGCCATTACCTAAACTACAGACTTGTGGCTGGCTGGGCCATGGGCCCTATGAAAGAGCCCAGTACTGTGGATATTCTATTAAAATGTACCTGGACTTCTTATCTTCATATGCAGTAGATGGAGATTAATACAGAGACCCACAACTAGTTGACATGCAGAGAATAAGAAACTATGTACTTATCAATACATAATAAGAGAATAAGTACTCAGTTCTAAATGGGACATTTCTAGAACTAGCTGACATGTAAGGAATAAGAGACTGTGGAATACTTAGTTCTAAATGGTACATCTCTAAAATGGTGTCTCCACATAAAGCTCAGTGATCCTCATGGAAGAGGAAGTGAAAAAGACTTTTAAGGGGCAGAATCAGTAGATGACCTTAGATAAACATCATTTGCTGGATATGACAGGGCATTGGCCACATAAACTCACAGAAGGTGTGAGGCATATACAACACACACACACACACACACACACACACACACACACATATCAAGTCAGTAAAAATTCATGTATGGATGAAGAGTGTCTCATGAATCTCTACCCCTAGCTAGAGATAATGATAACTGATAAATGACTACGGAAATGTTTTCTTCATAAATGTTTTCCCTGAAAAGCTACAAATACTCCAAATTTGACAATTTGTTAGCATTATGAAATATCATTTTTTGAAGCATATTAAGAGAAAAGTACCACTACTAGCAGATCATATGATTTCTTACTACCCCCATAGAAATCTAAGAACTAGTAAACTAAAAATTTTAGATTTAGTGAAAAACTTTGTCAAGTTTACTGGATATGAGATTAATATTTATATACAAATAAATTATTATATTCAATAATATGTGATATTTAAAGTGTTTGTGAGTACGAACAGATACAACTGTGGTGACTATAAAAGCATCAAGTTGTCTACACTGGCAGTCAGAGTACTAGATCCTGTCTTTAGCCCATGTGAGGTCCTAGGTTCTACCCTTCACACAAAAAAATAAAAATACACATTTGGATGGAAAAAAATATATAAGACTTATTAAAGGGAATGGGAAAATCATCAATAAACACATAATATTTCACATATAAAATCCTTAATATCTTGAAAAGGTTAGGTTTCTGTTCACTGCAGAGTCTATGCAAACACAGTAATGTCAAAGGATTTCCAATGAAACTGGGTAGATAAAACTGAAAATTAAAAATGAAGATTATTAGTTTACCAGATTTCATAAACTCAATATAAAATAATAGAAGTTATAAATATAAACAACAGACAAGCAGAAAAAAGAAGATCCAGGGACAGAGTGGTACATGGTACATGACAGGCTGAAACCTCAGATCAGTAAGGAAGGCTATATAAGAATTACTAAGATATCTGTCATCAGTAAGATAAAGAAAAATTAATTATATTGTCCTATCAAACTACACATGAAAATCAGCTCTATGCACATGATTACAGAGTCATAAAATGTAGAATCTTATGATAGTCATGCAGGAATTTCCTAAACAATATCAAAAATTACGGAACTTAGAGATTAGAGTGAGAATTATGACTGCATCAAAAGAAGCAATGCATGGACACCAGGAGACACCCAGAAAATTTCAAACTAAACCCTGGCAAGGTTCGCACAAATGTGTACTAGATAATGGTTACTATTCCATAGGAATAACGGTACAAGGGAAATTTTTATAGAAGCAACAACTGCAATAACAGAATACGACAGATGATGTAATCTATACAACCACCAATCATAGGTGACTCTTAGTACATTTTGTAGAAATTAGTTAGAGTTGGGGTTCTGGCCATATTCTTTTTTCTTTCTTTTCTTTCCTTTTTTTTTTTTTTTGTTTTTTTTGAGACAGGGTTTCTCTGTGGTTTTGGAGCCTGTCCTGGAACTAGCTCTTGTAGACCAGGCTGGGTCTCGAACTCACAGAGATCCACCTGCCTCTGCCTCCCGAGTGCTGGGATTAAAGGTGTGCGCCACCACCGCCCGGCTCCATATTCTTAAGTTAGTATATTGACTGAAAATTAACACAGTAGCTTTTTAAAGATGTATCTTATTTTATCTATGTGTGTGTGATTATGTGCTTATGTGGGTAAGATCAGAGGCATTGGGTCCCCTGGAGTTTGGTCACAGGTGGCTGTGAGATGCCCAATATGGATGTTGGGAATGGAACCAATTTCCTCTGAAAAAGTAGCAAGCACTCATAACTTCTGAGGTGTCTTTCCAGCCCCTAATGTCCTAGGTCTGGCATACATCTTTTAAAATGTAATGGATCTCACCACATGTTCTAGTTTGCTTCTTAATGCTGCAATAAACACCATAACCAAAGAAATTTGGAGAGGGAAGGGTTCATTTCTACTCATGGCACCCAACGTGGGGATTTTTTGGATACCTGCCTCTGCCTTTGAGCCTCCTGCCTTTGAGCCTGCCGCTGGGAGCTGGCAGCCTTTCTCCTCCACACAGACTGTCCCCTCCCCTCCTCCACTGCCGGTCTTTCGCGCTATGCTCCCTTCTTCCTATGCTCCCTTCTTCGTTCTTGCCCACCTGGCTCCTGCATGGCTAGCTTTACACCTGAAATAACAACACACAAACTGTGCTCATATAAACACTGTTTGGCCCATTATATCTAGCCTCTTCTTGGCTAACTCTCATATTTTGACTAATCCGTTTCTAATAATGTGTGTAGCACCACAAGGTGGTGGCTTACCGGGAAGGATTTTAACCTGCATCCATCTTGGAGAGGAGAGCTATAGCGTCTGCTTCACTTCCCTTCTTCCCAGCATTCTGTTCTGTCTACTCCACCTACCTATGTTCTGACCTATCAGGCCAAGCAGTTTCTTTATTAATTAACCAATGAAAGCAACACATAGAAAGAAGACCCACCTACATCATTTCCCCTTTTCTGTTTAAACAAAAAAGAAGGCTTTAACTTTAACATAACAAAATTACATATAACAAAACAGTTACCAAGCAAGAATTATAGTTACAATACTTATATCTACTTTACCTTTTATCATAACTAAGGAAAACAATAACTATCTATGTTAAGCTAGCCGTGGGGAGCCAGGCAGGACAAAAAGCAGGCCTGCCTGCAGCTCCTTCTACATACTCACAGTTCCAGGCCACAGCCCATCACTGAGAAAATTTATGGCAAGAGTTCAAAGCAAAGCAGAAGCCCACAGGCAAGAGCTGGAGCAGAGGCTATGGAGGAGTGCTGCTTACTGACTTGATCTCATGGCTTTCTCAGTCTGCTTTCTTTTCCATGCCAGACTCACCTGCCTGGGAGTGGCACTGCCTACAGTGGACTATGCCCTCCCACATAAGTCATCAATCATGAAAATGCCTGATAGATTTGCCTACAAGCTGAATGGATGACATTTTCTCCATTGAGGTTCCCTCTTCCCAGTTGACTCTAGCTTGTGTCAAGTAGACAAAAGTCTAGACAACTCACCACCCTCATACTGATGGAAAAGTCAAGATTCAAAAGAAGGCACGTGGTACAATCCTCAGGAGGCACACTCATATAGTAAGAGAGTGAAGCACTAACTAGAGAGAATCCTATCTGTGTCATGATGGCCAATCCTTAGGAGTGGACAGCTTCAGTTCTGACAACATGCACAAACTGCCCTTGATTGTACCACTTAACCTGAAGACTGACTATGCCAATTTCATTTCATTTTTTGATACATTGTTATATATTTTAAGTATTGCATGATAAATTAAAACACACACCCAGGTCCTTGTTCGTAGCTTATTCATACTTAAAGACAAGGTGCCAACTTTCAGGAGACTGACATGTTTGATGAGGTAGAGACCAAGACCGTGAATTCTGTCAGTGTCATGACTGGATTTCCTGTCAGGCATCTGATTAACTAGTCAGATATTTAAATGTTCTTGTTTGACACTTTAACTCTGTCTTCTAAAACTCACCATGCAGAAATTCATGAAGTTGTGTTTTCATTATGTAGCACTGGATGGTTTTTCAATGCTGCAAAACTAGCAGAGTTCACAGGGCGCAAAGTCCAAAGCTTGTTTGTTTGTAGTTCACAACCCAAGCTCCTGGATCTGAGTCTATGCAGGTTGGTGATACTTGGCATCTGAAAATTGTTTTCTGTGTGTTAAAGCCAAGAGGAAAATGTAAATTCATGAGCATTAATATTGCATAGACTAATTAAAATTTCTTATTTCTTTGTTTTGTCTATTACCATATCAATTCAGAGAGAGTAACTCACAGTGTTCATGATAATTAGTGGCTTTGGTTGGGACTATAAATGTCTCTTTGACAATGAACAGTAATTTTGCAAATGTGGGCTGCTTAGTAATGAGCTTACTCCATGCTGCAGAGTCCAAGAAGAGATATTTGCTTAAATTTCTGTTCACTTTTGAGAATCCTCAGAACACTGATCATCATAAAGATTTCTCTTCTGTATTTAGTAACTTTCATAATTAAGAAAATATTATCTGCCTTTCATCATGGTCAATCTACGAGTACCAACTTCAGAGTTTTTGTGTTGTTTTGTTTTAACCTTTTCTCAGGAAAGTCATGTATGGTAAGGTGAGAAAAATTTTTAAATTATGAGACAGAGCATATCACAAAATGCATGTTCAGCCAAATCATGAAACAGAAAGGGAAAAATAATAATACAAACCTTATGAAATTCCTAACAGCAAGTACCACTATGATGTTTGGGTAGACAGCCACAAGACAAAGCCAATGGAAGCCAGGAGAAATGAAGGGGGAAGGAACCTATTATTGGAAGGTATCAGAAGTATCTAGACAATGTAAATTGGCCAAGTAAAAGAGCTATTATTTTATTTAGAATTGATATGAGTGGGGGAGAAGATGACATGATTACAACAGTGGGAAGATGAAGAGCTTGCTCAGATACCCACAATGTGGAGGCAGATCCTGGAGGAGAGCAACTTCTGATCAGTTTAGTGACTTAGCAGACAATGGTATCTGCCAAGTAATGTGACCAGTGAGAGGATGGAGAAGGTGTCCAAGAACTCTGTGGTCACAAGAGCAGCTGGCAGGCTATACTACACAGAGACTCCATATTATCCAGAGAAAGATTTGTAGCCATGGAAGTAAGTAGAAAGCACCTGGCCACATAACCTGCCAGGCTCAACTGCTTCAGTTCCTGCAGGAATCACTCCTACCCAGGTATTGCTCATGTTAAAACAAATAGCAAAAGGAAGGAGGACAACTTCTGCCTTAGTTGGTGTTTCTATTATTGTAATAAAACACTGACCAAAAGCAACCAGAGAAGGAAAGGGTTTGTTTAACTTTACACTTGATAGTCCATACTGGAAGTCAGGGCAGGAACTCAAGGCAAGAACCTGAGGCAGGAGCTGAAGCAAAAGCCATGAAGGAAAAATATTTGCTGAGTTTGCTTTCCATGGATTTCTCAGCTTGCTTTTTATAATCCTCAGGACCACTACATAGGTAACACCTCCCATTGTGGGTAGGGACCTCCTACATCAATCAAAAATCAAGAGAAATGTCCCACAAACTTTCCTACTAGTCAACATTATGGAGATAACTCCTTAATTTAAGTTCTTTATTCTTAGATGACCATAACTTGTGTCAAGTTGACAAAAATTAGAAAGAACAACAACAACAACATTCCCACAAACAAACAAAACCCAACCAGGCATATATTTAAAAAGACAGCATAAGAGAATATGTAAAAGAAGAACAGTGTGGCATTTTCTGCACAGGAAGGGTCAGCAGACAGTCCTGCAAAGTCTGTACAGTAATACTTAGAATGGAAATAAGGGAAAAGGTATTAGTGGGACAACAGCTCTAAAGATATTCAAACAACAGGGAAAATGACAATAATGAAATGACAGATACGTGTAAATATTAGGTGTGCACATCTGTGTGTCAGAAGTGCAATGGAATACTTCATTAGATGCATTGTATCTCTCTTAAAATCTCTGTGTGACATGATCATCTCAATAGATGTAGAAAAGGTCTTTGACAAAATCCAACATATCTCCATGATAAAAGTTCTGGAGAGATATGGACATAAAGGATATAACTAAACATAATAAAGGTAACTGACAGCAAGCCTATAGCCAACATCAAATTAGATGGAGACAAACTTCAAGCATTTCTGTAGTGCCATTTCACTTGGATTTTAATAAATAAAGTAGCATGTAAAACAGCCCCACTTATCAGCCTTACTACCAGGCAGTAGTGACACACAACTTTCATCCCAGTAGTTACACTAGTTGCCATAGAAACTGGGAGGTATTGGTGCATGCCTTTAATCCCAGAACTAGAGAGGATTATAAGAAAGGTAGAGACAGCTCTCAGACACAGTCTCATTCTGAGATTCCAGGAGACAGGCTCGCCATTGCAGACTGAGGTTGAGATAAGAGCCAATGATGGCTCCTTTGCTTTTCAGTGCTTCAGGTTGAACCCTAATTTCAGCCCCTGGGTTTTATTAATTGTGTTTTACATTTCCAATAAAATCAGGAACAAGAAAAGTTTTTCCATTCTCTCCATATCTGTTCAATATAGTACTTGGAGATTTAGCTAGAGCAATAAGATAACAGAAGGAGATCTAGGCTATTCAAATTGGAAAGGACAAAGTCAAAGTATAATTATTTATAGATGATATGATAATATGCATTAGCGACCCTTAAAATTCTACCAGGAAAGTTTGATAATAACTTTCAGCAAAGTATCTGGATACAAGATTAACTGAAAAAAAAAAACAGTAACCCTCCTATATATACAAATGCCAAAGGAACTTAGAACAAAATCATGGAACAAAAAACTTCATGGTAGCCTTAAGTAATATAAAAATATATTGGAGTAATTCTGACAAAACAAGTTAAGACTTCTATGATAAAACTTTATCTTTGAAGAAAGAAATTGAAAAAGATATCAGATAATAGAAAGATCTTTCATGCTCATGGATTGGTCTAATTAACATCATAAAAATGCCATCCTACCAAAAGCAAGCAAAAGATTTAATGTCATCCTCATCAAAATTCCAACATAATTCCTTACAGGCCTTGAAAGAACAATTCTCAACTTCATATGGAAAAAAACAGAACAGCTAAAACAAACCTGATAATAAAAGAACTCCTGGAGAACTCACCATTTCCAATTTTAAGTTGTATAAATGGCTAGAGTAAAAAAACCTCATGGAATTGGCATAAAAACAGACTCTCAGACCAATGGAATTTAATTGAAGATCCATACATAAACAAACAAACACATCTATGGACTCCTGATTTTTTTTTATATAAAGCCAAAAATGAACAGTGTGAAAAGAAAGCATCTTCAATAAATGTTGTTGGTCAAATGATGTTTGAAGGTAAAGGGATACAAATAGTTCCAAATCTATAACCCTGTACAAAGCTCAATTTCAAGAGGATCAAAGCCATAAACATAAAACCAGGTACACTGAACCTGGGAGAATAGAAAGTGGAGAACAACCTTGAACTCATTGGCACAGGAGAAGACTCCTGAACCGAATGCCAATAGTACAGGCACTAAGATCAATAAATAACATATGGGACCTCATGAAACTTAAAAGCTTTCGTAAGGCAAAGGACACTGTTAGTAGGACACCTAATGTGACTACAAGTTCAATTGTAGTAAGTGACTAATTGCTAACATTTATTTCCTTATTATCTTAAATTGTTGGTAATAATAACTTTCAAAGGCTAGAAATTACATTACATTTTAAAATGACTTGCATAGGTACCATACCTTGACAATATAATAAATGTATGTATAGTATGTTCTAACAAAAATAATTTCAACTCTATCAATATACAAAAATTCCAAGCAAATGTAAATTATTTAAACCTAGTAGTTGCTTTTTTGGTTTAAAAGTAAATCCAATAATCTACCTTTTAATTCTATTTCTATATCCTCCCTGATTTTTTTTCAGGGTAGACTCAATAATCTACTCTTATATCCTATCAAATGTAGTCATGTTTTCAAGGTCAAACAGAAATATATTTTAGATAGGTTGTCATCAAACATTTTAGAGATCAACAGAATGTAGCATTTAAAATGTTTCAATATCATAGGTTATTTTCTTTTTATTAAAATGAGACAAGTCTTTTTTATCAGCACCAATTTGTTTCAGAGAAGATGATAGGCATTGAAGAACTTCCACATAAAGCTTATTTTCTTTGTGGCAAAGGTTAGCCACTGGGCAAGAAAGTGCTCTTGCCTCAATTGCTGACAATATGTTATCCTAATTGGAGAAGCACGACACAAAAGAAAAGACTGCTGAACTTTGCCAAGACAAGGTAGGACAGTCCTTCAGAATATGCTGCTTCCAGGAAATTATGTAAGGTATGCTAGGCCTATAGGCCAAAGATGGATATGCCAACATTGCAGAGGGTCATTGCAGAGAAACAGGCAGTCAGCTGTTACTTATGATTTCTCACATTTTTTTGAAAATTGTTTGCTTGTACTTGCTGTTTACTTTACTAATATCATTTCTTTCTTGGGTATCTGATGGAGTTGAAGGCTTTTAGCTATAGTTTTTCTTGTTACCAGATTCAGAAAAGAAATTCACTAAAGAAATGTAAAGTGTATAAGGTTGAGAGACATAAAAAGATAGTTTGGGTAATGCAAGTTAGATAGAAAGTAAATTAGCTAAAACTTGGACACACCAAGATAGGACAGATATGGAGTCTTTTCTCAGAATTTGTCAATTGTTAATGGAATATACATTGTTGATGTATTTATTACATATATATTTTGTATATAGTTATTGTACTTATTGTATATAGTTTTTCTTATATTAGTTATAACCTTCCTTTTTAAATTTTTAGACAGAACAGGAGAAATATGGTGATACCTTGTTTGTTCAAATAAAGGAATGCCTCTTTGTTTGTCTGAGCCTTGGTAGAGGAAAGGATTCTCTAATAGCTTGGCTGCTTTGCTTTTCTGATCTTCAGTTTAAACCCAAATATCTGTCACTGGGATTTTATTATTCATGCTACAGAAATCAATATAAAGGTTCCTCAGAAAGTTGGGAATTGGTCTATCTCAAACCTAGTTATACCACTATTGGACATATACCCAAAGGATGCTCCATCCTATCACAAGGACATATACTCAACAATATTCATTATGGATTTATTCAAAATAGCCAGAAATTATAAACAACTTCCTCAATGTTCCACAACAGAAGAATAGATAAAGAAAAAATATGACACATTTATACAATGAAGTATTGCTCAGCTGTTAATAAATGATATCATGAAATTTCAGGCAAATAAACAGAGCTAGAAAAATCATCTTAGTAAAGTAACCCAGACCCAGAAAGATAAATATGGCAAATTTTCACTTATCGGGGTTATTTAAAAGGTGGTATGGAAATCGAGTGCAGAGTACACCTCCTAGAATCTAGGATGATGGGGACTTCTAGTAATGGTGAATACCAAGTCTCAACTGCCCATCTCTTGTAGTCAGGAGAGGCTTCCAGTGGTGAGACTGGGTTGAATTCAATTGAGTTGTTGGTCAAGAGGGTCCTATGGAAATCCCAAACAACCCAGGCTATTGCTAAGACAATAGGTTGCTCTTGACATACTGGCAGTAGTGCCCCACTGCCAAGGACAACACACACATACAACTCCTTGTACATGGAAAGTCAAGTCAGTGCCTACATGGTGCCTTCACCACTACATTCTAGTCTGCATGCCACTTAAAGAGAAATGTAGAGAAATCAACCCAGTCACAAACCTTTGACCTATAATCTGTCCTGCCTGAAAAATATGCTAGGACAATGGTGGCACAGAAGTTGTGAGAATAGCTAACCAATGTCTGCTTTGACTTAAGATCCACTTCACCTGACACTGCTTGGTAAGAACTGGAGACTAGATAGCCCAGAGATCTAGTGTAAAATCTAATACTACTGATAAAAAAAATCAATAAAGTAACTCTACTCATAGATCAGTGCCTTATCTAGTAATCATCTCAGAGGCTTTCTCTGGCATCAAATGGGAACAGGCAGAGATCCACAGCCTGACATACAGAATCAGTGTCTAAATGGAAGGAAGGTCTCCATCAAACCCCTTCTCTCAGAGTTCAGGGAATCCAGCAAAAGAGGAGGCAGAAATATTGTAAGAGCCAGAGCGTGTGGAGGACACCAGGAGAACAAGGCCTTTTGAATTAACTGAGCAAGGTGCTTATGACCTCACAGAAAATAAAGAGGTAGTGACAGGACTTAGAGGGGTCTGTACTAGGTCCTCTGCATATATATATATATATATATATATATATATATATATATATATATTATAGGTATGAGCTTAGTGTTTTATGGGACTCCTGATTATGAAAAAGAATGGCTCTCTGACTCTCTTGCACCTGCTCTTAGGACTCTTTTCCTCTTGTTGGGTGACCCTGTCCAAATTTGATATGACAGTTTTTGCTTCATCTTACTGTATTTTATTTTGTCATATTTGGTTGTTACCACTTAGATGTCTGTTCTTTTCTAATGAGAGACGGGGTGTATCCAGGGGGAGGGTAGGCAGGGAGAAGGTGGATGAAGTGGTAGGAGGGCGAACTATAATCAGGAAGTATTTATGAAAAAAACAATACTGTGTTGAAGGAGCGGTGGGCTGCATTCCTGGCACCTGGCCGCCCACACGGCTAGCTTTATACCCGAAATAATTACACGGAAACTGTATTCATTTAAACACTGCCTGGCCCATTATTTCTAGCCTCTTATTGGCTAGCTCTTACATATTGATCTAGCCCATTTCTATTAATCTGTGTAGCCCACGAGGTGGCTCACCAGGGAAGATCTTAACCTGCGTCTGTCTGGAGTGGGAGAATCATGGCGACTGCCTGACTCAGCTTCTTTCTCCCAGCATTCTGTTCTGTCTACTCCACCTACCTAATTTTCTGTCCTATCAGAGGCCAAGCAGTTTCTTTATTAATTAACCAATGAAAGCAACAGATAGATACAAGACCCACCTCCGTCATTTCCCCTTTTTCTGTTTAAACAAAAAATAAAGGTTTTAACTTTAACATAGTAAAATTACATATAGCAAAAGTTATCAAGCAAGAATTACAGTTACAATATTCATATCTACTTTATCCTTTAACATAACTAAGGAAAACTATAACTAACCATTCTTCAACTCCATCAAAGACTCCAGAAGGATATAATATTATCTAAGTAAACAAGAAATAAGAAAACTCTAGAAATGACAGATGATGGAAATGCAGGCAGCTGGGTGCTGAGGACGCAGCCCTGCCACTCATACTACAACAGAGTGGCACCCAGCGTGGTAATGAACTCCACGTAAAACCTGAGAGGGCTTAAAAAGGAGAGAGAGAGAATTTAAGACAGCTTTTTGCTGTTTGTGGGTTGAGTGCCGCAAAGAAATTGTCCTGACTCAGCAGCAGGAAAAAAACTGGCTGTTTTAAAATGCCGGCTTTCTGGGCTATGCCGCCATTGCGATCTCTGTCTGGCTCCTGCGAGAGACAGGGTCTTTGAATGGAGCATTTGGAGTAAATTGCTATGATTTGTTTGATGGCAACTAGACTGCTGTGCGCCTAAAAGGAAGTCATTGCGTGCTGTGGCTTAGAGGCACAAGCAGCTCCACCACGCTACTGGTGCAATGTGCAAGGATCAGAGGCACAAGCAGCTCTGCCATGTTGGACCAGGTGGGGCACGCAGGCAGTACCTGTTTTTGACCTAGGAATGTCACAGCCTAGATTCTTAAGCATTTAGTGATTTAGAGGCGCAAAACAAACTGCTCCTGGATAGTAAAAATTTACAGATTCACACTAGGACAGATTCAGACCACTAAATGAATCACAGTGTTGGATGAGTGTACGTAGGCTTGAGAGAGAGAAGAAAAAAAATATAGAGAGAATAAAGTTAATGCCTTAAAAGAAAGAGTAAAGTCTTTAAAGAGACAGAGTACAGATAGTTATAGATTAAAAGAAATAAAGAAAAATAAGCCACGTAAAAATGGAAAATTCACAGAGAGTCTGGATTATGTACATTGTGTTTTCTTTAAAATTTTTGACTGTGAAGGAGCTAAGTACAGAGAGACATTTCATTACATGGGCTGCCAAGTGGAACCAGAACGGATATCATGAGGGTCTGACTTCAGAATTTGGGTCTAAGGATATGATGCTTTGGAAAGGGTCTTCTTTTGTTTTCACAGAGGATGAGACCCTGTGGATTGTGTCTATCCCAATATGGTATGATAGACCACGCCCTCCTGAAAGGTTGCTGTGAATTCCTTCAGAAAATTACTTCATTCAACTGCCAACTGAGATGAACCTGGCACACAGGTTATACCATGAAAGACCTAATTAACGATGCCCCCATTCAGCAGGAAGCAGTTTGGACAGAAAAAAACTGCGCCCATGTTCCCAAAATATTGTTTATAAATGTTCCTTTACATTTAAAGGGGGAAATGATATAGGGCTCTTCATGACAATGAGAGACGTCTGCTCCTGGCAGCACCAGCTACTTCAAGAGGAAGATGGGCATTGAAGAGGCTCCTTATGGAGTTTGATAGCCATTTGGGCAAGAAACTGCTCTTGCCTGGACTATTGCATAAACTGGACACAAAGAACCCGCAGAGAGAGGACTGCTGAACTTGCCTAAAGGTGAGATGGTCTTTTGGGGTTCCTGACTCATGAAAGTGTCTGCGAGACATTCTGCAGGACACAGCAAAAAGTGACTGAACTGTCTTTGCAATTTCCTGCTTCATGGAAATGTCTGCTGTATACTATGGGCCTGTAGGCCGAAGATGGATGCCCCAATGGTACAGAGGAACTTTGCATGACTGTCCAGGCAGCGAGATGTCTCTGTCATTTCTAGAGTTTTGGATTTCTTGTTTGCTTAGGTAATATTATATCCTTCTGGAGTCTTTGATGGAGTTGAAGAATGGTTAGTTATATGTATAGTTTTCCTTAGTTGTGATAAAAGATAAAGTAGATATAAATATTGCAACTGTAATTCTTGCTTGATAATTGTTTTGTTATATGTAACTTTACTATTTTAAAGTGAACACCTTTCTTTTTTGTTTAAACAGAAAAATGGGAAATGATGGAGGTGGGTCTTGTATCTTATCTGTTGCTTTCATTGGTTAACTAATATAGAAATCCTGCTTGGCCTGATAGGACAGAAAATTAGGTAGGTGGAGTAGACAGAACAGAATGCTGGGAGAAAGAAGCCGAGTTGGGCAGTCGCCATGATTCTCCCACTCCAGATAGACGCAGGTTAAGATCTTCCCTGGTAAGCCACCTCGTAGGCGACACAGATTATTAAAAATGGATTAGATCAATATTAAGAGCTAGCCAATAAGAGGCTGGAACTAATGGGCCAGGCAGTGTTTAAAAGAATACAGTTTCCATGTAATTATTCCGGTGCATAAGCTAGCCAGGCGGCCGTGAGCTGGGGCGGCAGGAACGCAGCCCACCACTCCGCTCCTCTCAACAGACAGAGACATCTCGCTGTCTGGACAGTCATCCAAAGTTCTTTTGTACCATTGGGGCATCCATCTTCAGCCTTCAGGCCCATAGTATCCAGCAGACATTTTCATCAAGCAGGAAATTCCAAAGACAGTTCAGTCACTTTTTGCTGTCCTGCAGAATGTCTTGCAGATTCTTTCATGAATCAGGAACCCCGAAAGACCATCTCACCTTTTGGCAAGTTCAGCAGTCCTCTTTCTGCAGATTCTTTGTGTCCAATTTATGCAACAGTCCAGGCAAGAGCAGTTTCTTGCCCAAATGGCTATCAAGCTCCATAAGGATCCTCTTCGATGCCCATCTTCCTCTTGAAGTAGACTGGCACTATCAGGAGCAGACGTGTCTCATTGTCATGAAAAACCCTAAGTTATTAAAACATTAAATGCCATATTCTGTAGTCTTTGAAAGATATGAAGAATGCCTATCTAACTAAAATATATATATCTGGAAAATCTAACTAACATGACTACAAGATTAACTATTATTGATGATTATCCATTAACAACCTATATTTCCCAATTATACATTACATTTTAAATGAACTACACAATCACAATACCTTAATCAAGATCAGAAATATGCATATACATATAACAAAACTGACCTTAAAATCCATACCAATGCAAATTATTCATACCTATATCGATACTGTCTTAGAGACAGTAACCACAGCTATTTGGCAACTACATACAAATGTGTGAGGTGGTAAACTCAAGAAGAGAGTGGCCATGGGCCAATGGAAACTTTTTAAGAGAGACAAACAGGGATTTTACAAATAAAATGAAAATATCAAGGTGTAAAAAAATTTCAAAGTTTAGAAAATATGAAATGAGATGAAACACCTAGGTATTTCATATTCCCGTTGATGCATTTGTCAGTGTAGAATCACCTCAAAATATAATTAAGCTTTCGAGCAGAGGTTCCACCCTGACTTGTATAGACAGCAGTAGGCCAGAATGAAAAACAGCATGAAGAAAAACCTCCCAGGTTTCTGTAAACAAGGCATGTCTATCTTAAAGATGAGGAAGTGAAGAATTTTCCAGGCACAGAAAAGCAAAGGAAGTTCACAACTGTCTGCCTGCCGTAGCTCACGCTGAAGGCTTTACCTGAGGCAGGATTAGAACTGCAGATGGAAACTTTGACCTGGGCGTAGAAAGAAAACAGCATTTTCCAGCCTTGGGCAGCTGAAGAGTGAACCGACAATAGACAGTGTGAAATATTTGACAGCATTAGCCTGAAGCAAGACACACATGACGGAGCTGCCCTATGTCCAGTGAGAGCTATTTCTTCAGAGCCAAAGGTGGGGATAGAGTGAGATTAACTGAACTTTTGTGAAGAAACCGAAGACAGGCTTTTATAATTAAATAAACCCTATAAAATTAGCCTATATCAGAGATAAATGGCTTATTATGTTTTTATTATTATTATGTTACTTTCTTTTGGTAGATACCAGGCTTGATAAAGCGAAGGTTTCCACACGGAAATAAACATGTGGAGACAAGGGACAGAAGACGGTTTCTCTGTGTGGTGGCCACAGAGGCAGAAATACACAACCTCACAGTCTGAACCCTCTTATAGACATGGTCAGCATTTTCTGTGTGAACAGTCTATGGTTGAGCCCTCTTACAGCTACGGTGAGAGTTTTCTGTGTGAGTGTTCTTTTCTCAGCCTTCGGAATAGTGTATAGGTCAAAGGACAAAACTAATGAATTATTGAGCTCTGACCTTCCACAGTACCATGTCGCCAGGCTTCTCTCCTCACGCCCCCTCCCTGGAGACAGGGTCCTGCAGAGTCCCAGCGTTTTTCCCACACTTCCAATGCCTTCCCAGGGTTGCAGAAGCCTCACTTTAGAACCTGACTCACAGAGTCGTTCTGTTGTCGTTATTCATTATTAAACACCTCCAAGAGCAGTTACTAATGCAGATAGAATTTGATTTATGTGTTCGGGAATCTAGGAGGATAAGCCATAGTGGGGTAATCAACAAAATATCCTTTAGAAATCTCATAACAGTGAGGGGGAGAAATCACAATAAAACAGTAAAGTATTTAAAGTTTGCATTAGAAAATATAATGCCAGCATTGAAAGTATCCGTCAGTGCAGGTGATTTATTGAATAAAGGTTTGCATGCAAATTCCATGTCATTCTTTACTCTAAAGCAGCCATTATTTGTATGAAAATCATTTGGGAATCTCATTATAGGGAAAAATATACTGGCAGAGCTACATCTTGGGAACATAAATAACTCTTGGAGGGAATGGGCATTAATCAGAGTTCGCGTAAGTTTCAAATATTAGGAAATTATTTCCCAGACTGCTTGGCTGTCTCAGAAGATTGTTTAGAAGAATAGGGAGCTGTGGAGGAACTCTTGATTGGGATGGACTTGGTGACCCAGAGTCAGGATGCAGGTTGGGCTATGGCTCACAGAGGTCACAGTCTGAGTTGATTTTGTAAGAGTCAGGGACCTTTGTGAAAGGGGCTCACCTGTTAGTTAGAACATCCTGTTGAGACTAAGGAAACTGAATTCCTCTTAAACTTGTGTGTGTGATCAATGCTCAGGCTCCATTGTGGCTCTGGGAAACAGAGTAAGAATGCAGAGTTCAGGACAGCCCTGTAATGTTTCTCGTATCTGCTCGTTTTTTCTTGCCACTTCCTGCCTGCATGGTTGTTCATGACCCTGAGTTCTACCCTTTACCATTTAGGGAGACATGAAAAGACCCCATAAGACACAAGTGCAATGAAATTAATCTCTGTTCTTATCTAGTACCCCTTCTTGTGGAAGGAGCCGCAGAAAGAGGCATGATGGATAGGTGGGGTCTCACTTTACTGAGTCACATGTGAGGGAAGAGGGCACATCTGGGCTTTGGGTTAACATACACCCTAGTGCCTGGGTGAATACCTGCTCTGCACGGTGGGAGCACGACTGGCTGACACCTGTGGGATAGAGGAACTGGAAGAAGTTAACGACGTAGAGAGGGGACATGCTCCTTATGGAACATGAGGTGGATGGGGATCGGGCTCAGCAGCCTCCCCTTCTCCTTTTCTCAAAATATGCAAATAAGTATTCTAGGAAGAGAACCTTTAAATTCTGTTCTGAATAGTCGTGTTATTTATATCCAATTTTTCTTCCCCCATCCTCCCTTCTTACCTTTTCCCCCTCCCATGGTTCCTTTTCTAGTTCCATGAACTATATTAACCCCCTAAATATACACATATTTTAAAAATTGAAATCTAGGATTTACATATGATGAAAAATAAACACTATGCTTGTCTTTCAGGTCAGGGATACTTTGTTTAATGTAATAATTCCTAGTTCCATCTGCTTTGCTGCAAATATCATGATTTCATGTTTCTCTGTGGCTGCCTTTGTATTGAGAATGAGGGTGTGGCATGTCCACCCTGGCATCTGTATGTAAGTCTTGGATCTGCCACTGACTGCTTGTATGCACAGGGGCTTTGCTTCTTTTGGCCTCAATGTCTGGGCTACACACAGAGGTGGACGGGGACCAAATGACAATCTGCTTATGTCCCCAGTAGAATGTGTCACAGGGTGAATGTTTCAATAATCCATTCTGATCAGAGTGAATCGGAAAGTTTAGGAAATCATGTTTTTTTTTCTCTACTTGTTGCTAGGAGCTGTTAATTGTGGTCTGGGAAATTATTCACACTTACATTGGTTCCAAATACATTGACAGTTGAACTTGGGAAACTGTGCCAGTGACTGAGTGACCTATTTTGGATGAACTGTTATGTGAATTAGTAAACTGCTAATAAAAGAATCAAGGTTTTTACAAATACTTTAGCTTCTCTAGGAGGTGGGGTGTCACAGGGCTAGTGCCAGCAGGCACAGCCTCAAGCCTAGCAGTTTCCCCTGTAATCTGTTCTTCCCCTAGAGAACTGGTTTTAGAGGCTAAGAGATTGTGGACTTGCAGATGTGGACTCAGTTTAAGAGCATCTGTTGCTCTAAGACCCTGGTTTGATTTTCAGAACCCTTGTCAGGTAACTTACAGCTGCCTGTAACTCCAGTACTAAGGAATACAATACCCTCTTCCGACCTCTCTGCGCATGAGGCATGCATGCAGTATGCATACATACATGGAGACAAATACTCATACACACAAAATAGATCCTTTTGAAAATGCTGAAGGATAGCATATGTAAATTATTGTATTTAATAGTCATACAAACTTTGATCAAATCTTTCCCTGATTGCTCCTTTTCAGTTATGTCCTTTCTTCCACTGCTTTTCCAGCCCACCTGCATTCTCTCTCTTATCTTTAACACCTGCTGAGTACATTTAGCACCTGAATGACCCGGCTGTGGAGGCTCAGGCAGCCATTCAGGGGCTACATCCCTGAAGAAAACCAATTCTCCATCCCAGCACTCATCAGCAGCCTCTTCTAAGAGGCCTGGACTTCATGAGCCCTTCAGTGTATGCTAGAATTTTGGATGGCTCCATCTTATGGGGGTCCTGTGCATGCTGTCACAATGACTGCAGGGATGTGTGTGTGATGATCCGGTCATGTCCTGTTTGGCTTGTAGGGAGAGACTTGGGTGTCTCCATAGCACTGTGTTCACAGGAGTCAAGAATGGGAGGTGGAGAGTCTTATTCTTCTTCTAAGGCACAAGCAAAGTTTTCTTATCTTCTGTCTTCGGAGAATAAAGGGGAATATCACTGTAGTGGCCAACACAGACAGCAACATTTTCTGTCCTAAGAAAATACAAAACTCTGCATACCTTAGTGACGGTCACCCTCTCAATGTGGAAAGATTCTGTTCGCTTAGAAACTTTGTGGACAGGAAAGATGTTTCCAGATCTCTGAAAGGAGAAAGAACAGTTTGAACCAGCAAAGGGCAGGGGACGGGGGCATCCATTTGTCTGAAAGAGTCAGTGAAAATGAGGACAGCTTTCCCTCTGGACTTTGCAGACCTGAAGGTTAATGGAGATGTTTTCATTTGGACAGGATCTCCAGATTCCCAAACAATCCACATGGGAGATGCTTCCATATGAATCTCAGCTCTCTGTTCTTTAAGCCTCCATGATAAGCTAGTGACATGTTGGAGTACCTGATGATACTCAGGGGCTTCCCACATTAATCCCTTAGTAGAGCCATGAACAGCTCAATCTTGGATTTACCAGTGTTTAAAGGAGGTAAAGTGAGACTCTTCATTGAGCCCCACTCCACTGGTTTTACAGTTTATGTAAAGATATTCACTATTGGTCAACTGAAGGATGGAACTATGGCTTAGCCTTGCCTGCTCTCTAAGCAGAGTGGATGTCAAGGAAAGACAGACCTAGATCTGTCCCACCATTGTCTGCTCTCTGGATGGCTGAGTGTTAAGGGAGCAGTCTTAGTCACACACATGTCTGTTAACATGAGAAACAAACCCACAGGGAGACATTATGTGCCATCCCAAATGAGCAGCTGATGTAAGGACAAGTCACCGACCCAAGACACAGGACCTGCTTTCTCTGTCTTGATTTTTCTGTTTACATGTTATGTCTCCTTGCTGAAATGTCCAAATTTATCAGCACTTTAGATTTAACCTCCTCCATGTTAAGAAACTTCTGCTGGCTTATCTCATGTTAGTGTTTCCTTCTGTTATAATGCAGAGAGCCTCAAGGAGAAATCTCAGCATGCAGAGAAGAATACATGTCCACTCTTGTTTACATTTAATTGTTTGTTTAGGTACATGTATATGGTATGCATGTTCCCTCGTGAAGGGGTGCACCTGTGTGATGGTATGTGTGTATGTGTGTACTTGTGTGCAGGCCAGGAGCTGATTTTGGACAGCTTCCTCCATCATATATATATAGTGAGTAATAAGACAGGGCCTCTCATCACATCTGTATCTCTCTCTTCAATCAGCCTAGCCTCTTTAAATAGCTAGCCCCAAGATCCCCCGTCTCCATCCTCCTAGTGCTATGACTATAGACAAGCCAATCTGCCTGCCTGACCAACCATGTGAGTGCTGGGATCTGAATTTCAGTGCTCAAGACATTTTTCTGAGTCACCTCTCTGGCCTGGCATCTGCCTTTTGCCTCCACATTCCTTTCTAGGAGTGAAGTTTTTGACAGTCATTAGGCTAAAGGTTAAGTCTTGAGAAGTAGAGCAGAGCACACTTTGTGTGAGAGCTGTCTGTCCTACAGGCAATGTCAGGCAAACTTCTTTGCACTCTCTTCTTAAGAGTCATTCCTGGCTGCCTCACAGAGGAGCAATCTTTGTGGCCTTTAGAGAAAGCCTTGCTGCCTCTCACTGCATGGCCGAGATAAGTTTTAAATCCATACCTCTTTAATATTAATGGGATATTCATTAACACTTGAACACTCATTGTGTCCACAGCTGTGCCGTGGACCCCTAAGTCTGATGAGAATCTGTAGAGATAAGTGACATAAAACATCCCATTAACAGTCTGTCAGTGACAGTCCCCCGCCCTTTCTATCATGCTACTTGCCGAGTGACCACGGTAACAACATGGCTTTCCTTTTTAATTACACTCAATTAATTGCAGTGGTCCCTAATCTAGTCGAAAAGAAAAGGCTCAAGATGCTATCGGGTGAGTGAAAAATACAGTTTTCCTTGGTTCTTTTTCACTTGGTACCTTCTGTGAATAAGTGTGTTAAAGGTTCAATTGGTTTAATTATGCCAAACCAAATCTAGAAGGAATATGGTAAATGCAATTAAAATTTAATCAGTCTATGTAGAGTAGATTCAATCCAGTTTTCTGCAAATCAAATGAGCTTAAAAGTATGTTGCTGACCTACTTTGGGCATAAATGGGTTTGTCTCTAATATGGGCAGTTAGAGTCTTGGTGTCAAACATGTGTGCTGGTGTGGCATGTGACTACGTGGCTCAGGAAAACCACTAAATTCAGAACTCGCTGTTTAATGTTGATCTATACCTGGTACTTTAGGAAACATCTTTAAAAAATCTTGCTTCCTGCTTTGTTGAAATAACTTATTTATATAGCAAGCAATTTAAGAATCCTTCTGAACTACCAAATTGAGATCTGCGACTGTATATTTTCTCACATACTGATATTCAGAAAGACTCAATTTTGATTTTTATTTTCGCAGGTTAAATTTTGTACTGCATGATTTTATTCCTCATCATATAAATCAATGAGGCATTTACCTAAAGTGAAAGGTGCGTAACTGAAAATATTAGCCATAAATTCCTTAGTATTTGTCTAATCATAGGTTCAGTGATTACTCAATGATTATGTTGGCAATTTGATCACATGAATACAGACATCACAACAGCTGGGATATAATTGTTTTTCAAGATAATAAATTGTTGATGATGACTATGAGGGCACTTATTTGCCTTCCTATTTTTTTATTGCGTTTAAGAATAACTTTTAAAATTAATATGAGAGTTGAAGCAATTAAAACCCAAAGATCTAGATCAATAGGTTGGTGCCTTTTGTCTTTGTGGTTAATTGACTTCATGGGCAGCTGTCTATAGAGCTTGATACATAACCTATGGGAGCCAGTGATTTCCCCCAAAGGCCTATGGACTTTTGGGACTCTGCAAATATCTCTGTAGTACATGAAGTCAGAATTACTCTCATGAGTAATCAGTTGCCTTTTTGAGGTATTGATGTTTGAACAAAGCAATAGCACATGAATTGCTGCTGACTGAGCCAAATCAAGGAGCAGCCATCTGAAGGCACAGGCATGGCACGCTGCATAGCCATGGCAGTGGGAAGACGTGCCAGGTTCACTTAGCAAGTTCCTTGTTGTAGCAGAAAGCATTATTAGTCTTCTTAAATTTCAACCCCTGGGTAGTTATCTTTTATAGCATCCCATGTGAGGAAATGGGAAGTGTGTTTGAAGCACTGTCGGTGCCAAAGCAGGTCATCTCCAGGAGAACTCACTCTTTATACTACTTCACGTGCAAACTGGATAAGATGTTTTCTATCATTAAATATTACTTTTTGTTGAAAGGGCTGACTGGAAAATCATAACCAGTTTGATTTAAGTATTCATAAACAGTTTGCCACAAAGCAACAACAACCAAACAAAAAAGAAGAAAGCAAGCATACTAGAAAAGGAAAACACTAGTGAGTACTTGTAGCAGATGGTTAGAGCAAAGGTTTTATGTGAAAAATCTAAATTTGTGGAAAATCCTACCTACCGCTGTGAATGAAGCAGCTTTCCAATGTTTTAAGAATCACATTTAGAAGTTCTTTAACACTGGATTTGACCAGCTCATCAAACATTTCACATGTTCATCACAAGATGGAAGAAACATAAGCATCCCTTGGAAAGACCAGTGTTTTCTAATATAACAGAATGTAAAGGATAATGTAATTCAGATTTAATTGGCCTCATAAACACATAGGGATTGGCACTATTAGGAGGTGTGGCTTGGTTGGAGTAGGTATGGCCTTGTTGGAGGAACTGTGTCACTGTGAGGGTGGGCTTTAAAGTCTTCTGTGCTCAAGCAATGCCTAGTGACCCAGTTCACTTCCTGTTACCTATAGATCAAGATGTAGAACTCTCAGCTCTTTCTCCAGCACCATGTTTGCCTGCAGGCCACCATGTCCCACCATGATAAGAATAGACTAAACCTCTGAAATTGTAAGCCACACCAATGAAATGTTTTTCTTTATAAGAGTTGCTATAGTCATAGTGTCTTTTCACAGCTATAGAAACCCTAATAAAGACAGAAGTTGGTACCAGAGACTAGGTATTGCTGTGATAGGCCTGACCATGTTTTTATTTGGAAGAATTTGGACTTTGGTAGTTTGAATTAGGAAAGCAGTAGAATTCTTTAAACATTGCTTAAATGGTCATACTAGTAGGAGCATGGAAGATTTAAAGGGTTGGGGTCTAGATAAAATAAAGGGATTTCAGAGGAGAAGAATTTTAGTATGTTGCCTAGAGATATTTTGGTGAAGAATGTGTTTACTTTTTGCCCTTGTCTGAAGAGTCTAACTGAGGCTAGAGTGAAGAGATGTGAATTAATTCTGTTGGCAGAAAAAAAGATCTCAAAACAGAGCCTAGTATAGACTCTGCTCAATGGTTATTATTATTAACACTGATGAAGATATATAATGAAAAGATGAGAAAGGAAAAACACAAAATGAACAATTTGAGGAGAAAAAGAGTACCAGGAAGTGGAATAGAGTTAAATCCTGTGTTCAAGATACAAACAGATTAAGAAATGGAATAAGGGAGTGGTGACCTCAGGGCAAGACCCCACCCAGCTAAGTTTCCAAATTGTGAAAATGAATTATTGAAAAGCTTAGTGTTGTGAGATAATGTTCTTGCATCCTGTAAACATTTGTCTCTTGAATTGGTTTAATAAAACACAGATTGGCAAGTAGCCAGGCAAAATATATAGGTGGGGAAAGCAAACTTAGAGAATTCTGTGAAGAGGAAAGTCTCAGTCTGCAGGCACCAGCCAGATGCAGAGGAAGAAAGATGAAAATGCTACACTGAGAAGAAATACCAAGTCAAATGTCTAAACACAGACAGAATTATGGGTTGATTTAAGTTGTGTTAGTTAATAATAAACCTGAGCTAATAGGCCAACCAGTTTATAATTAGTATAACCCTTGGTGTGTTGTATTGGAACAAGGCAGGACAGAAACCTCTGTCTACAGCTTAGGCAAAAGCTGGTGGATCTCATGAGGCCAGCCTGGTCTACAGAGAAAGTTCCAGAACAGCCAAGCTTAGGCAGAGAAGGAAACCATCAAAAACAGAAATCTGGTGAATATGGAACTGAAAAAGCAGGCCATGTTGGAGCAAGCCATAGAACTTGGCAGCTTCAGCCACATGATTCTGGCTTTAAAATTAAGGATAGAAGAAATGAGTTATGGAATTTGCCTACATGACTAAAGAAAGCTGCTGAGGCCAGGCATGTGTCAGGTGTGTCCCTGAATCGAGGCCTAGAGAGGACATTGTGTGTAGCTGTGAAGGTGAGGCCTGGATTGCCTAAGAAACCCCAAGATGTTGGAGATTCCAGAGCCATAGCTTGCCTGCCAGGGAGAGCTGTTAACAGAGTGGAACCTCTCCAACAGAGAGAAGTGTGCTGCAGTCAACAAAGCAGATAGGAGTTGGAGTTCTGAAGAGCATTTTGACATCAGACATGGATGTTTGCATGAGTTTGGAGTTTGCCTCTCTGGGTTTTGGTCTTGTTTTGGTCCAGTATTTCACCACTATGCTCCTTTCCCTATATTTTGGAACAGTATTGTACATCCTCTTGGAACAATATTGTATACCCTATGACATTATATGTTAGAAGTATGTGTTCTGGGTTTCTTTTTATTTTATAGAGAATTATAGTTAATTGGTAGCATGAATCTCAGAAGAGACTTTGAAATTTGAACTTTAAAACATTGTTGAGACTGTGATAGACTACGGTGACTTTTGAAATTGGACTAAATGTACTTTGTATTACGATATTGTTACAAACTTATGGGGGCCACGGAGTAGAATGTGCTAGATTGAATGTAATTAGCTCCCATAAGCCCATAGAGATTGGCACAATTAGAAAATGTGACTTTGTTCGAGTAGGTGTGGCATTGTTGGAGGAAGTGTATCACTGTGGAGGTTGGATTTGAGGTCTCCTATGCTCAACCTATGCCCAGTGACACAGTTCACATCATGTTGCTTGTAGATCAAGATGTAGAACTCTCATCTCCTTCTCCAGCACCATGTCTGTCTGCATGCTACCATGTCCTGCCATCATGATAATGAACTAAATCTCCAAAGCTATAAACCATTCCAATTAACATTTTCCCTTATTAAGAGTTGCCGGAGTCATAGTATTCCTTCACAGCAATAGAAATCCTAATTAAGACAGTTTACTAGTATAAGAACACAACAGAAATAGAGTAACAGAGTGCATGGAACTTGAACAAATGACCCAAGGAAACATTAATAATCAAGCAGATCTCTTCAGTTTCCAATAAATTATAAAAGGCAAGGTTCAGCATAAGAAAAGGGAGGCTGGAGAAGATGGATCAGTGGTAAAGAACACTGGTTGCTTTTTCTGAAGATCTGTGTTCAAGTCCTACTACCCACCCAGGGATCACAACTATCTCCACAGGCTCTGATATCTTTTTCTCACCTCTTCAGGCATTGTGTGCACATGACACACTGATATACATTCAGGCAACATAACCGTATACAAAACTAAAATAATAAGATAAAGTAATCTCTCCAAAGTACAATATAAGAAAAAATAAGTAGCAATGAATAAATGATACAAATGAACTGTAAAGTCCTAGTAGAGGGAAAACTAATGAAGTGTTTTTAAAAAGAGGAGCAGATGTGTCAGCAGTAAGGAGGGATTGATATAAAATTAAAATGACAATAATATAGAACCTTTATTGATGAGGTGGTCGGACATTAAAAGATGTTCACATAAGCTATAAAGAAGTATCAAAATATATAAAAATATTCTTAATAGAAAGGTATTAATCTGTAATGCAAATTCACAGTTTCTGGAACCATGTACAAAGAGCCCCAAGAAAGTCTGGGGAGACTATGAACTCCAATAATAAGCAATTGTATGAATAAATATTCAAAAAGATGGATAAACAACAATTTGAGAGATTTTGCTAACCAAGTCATCAGTATAATAAAAGGCAATTTTCTGGTATTCAGAACATAAACTTTTGACTGTTTTTTTTTCTGAGAAGTAATTATGATAATGCAACCAAAGATAAAACAGAAATTAAGAATTTGCTAAAAGCATAGTAAAACAAATGACTGGTTCTGGAAACTGGATTTTTTAAGATGACAAAATTTTGGGCCACAGAGAGACCACAGAGCAAGGCAGTGATTTCCATACCCTGGGGGTTCGGGTCATTGTGATAAGACTGGATTCTTGCGGTTACAGAAATATAATAAATCCATGTATTAAATTTGCCACCTTAGCTTCCAAGGACTTTTTAAAACTAGCAAGCTCAACCTAAGCAGCATCGAAGCACTGAATGTCATTGTCACTTATGTGATTGGCGTCTCTAATAGACACACTGCATTTTGTACCTCAGAGAAAGACTCCTGCATCTGCTACACAGAACCCATGAGTTGGGGACTTCTATAATCTCCATAATGTATCTGAATAAATTAAGGCAGGAAATTCGGAACACAGGTGGGACCTTGTAGGTGACATCACACAGCTTTCCAGAAGAAAAAAACGAAAGGAAAAATTGAGGGTTTATCACTCTGTATTCTTATGAGGTAGTGCTGTTCAAATTTTGTAAGAATGCCCTGGTTTGATGTGGGAGTCCCCTGTGTGTGCTGTGATCAGATTAATGAATAAAGAAATGCTTTAGACGTATAGCAAGGCAGAACTTAGGTATGTAGGGAAAGCTAGAGCTAATGGGCCAAGCAGTGATTTAATTAATATAGTTTCTATGTGATTATTTCAGGGGTCTGAGCTGCCGGGTGGCCAGAAAACAAACAAGAGTCTGTGAACAAACGAGCAGCTCCCTCCAACACTGGTTTACCACAAAGCATCTCAATCTAGGTCTCGCCATCTTTAGACAGAGGTGACTTCATATGTAGGAACTTTCCTACAGGGAAAATCAGCCCCATAAGCTGTCTGCTAATGGGCTGATCACAAAGCAAGTGTGTGTTTGCAAAAGTTGCTCTGTTCTTGTGAATGAGATGAATACCTCTGGAAACTGCAGTTGTAAGTACCAAAGAGAGTCCCTCAGAAGAAGGAGCAGAGCAGAGGCAACTTCTTGGACTCAGACACTTGGGCAACTGCCAAAACATCTATTGATTGGCCATTTTAACTGGACTGCTTTCAGATCAATGCATTCATTGTCTTTATTTTAAAATCATGTGTGTGTGTGTGTGTGTGTGTGTGTGTGTGTGTGTGTACATGTGCCATCGTACGTATGTGGGGTCAGAGGACAACTTCAGGTGTCTGTCTTTGGCTTCCACTTTGATGGAAACAAGGTCTCTTCACTATTTGGATGGCAGGCTGACTGTCCCTCAAGCTTTGGGGAATCTCCTTTCTCAATTATAAATTCACCAGGGATGTTCTGGTACTGTAGATGAGTGTGGGTTCTGGGGACCATGGTGGGATGCTCACAGTAGTGCCGCACTCACTTCACCCATTAAGCCGTCTCTCCAGCCTACAAACATAACCTGAAATAAAGTGAGAAAGGTCAATTCTCTCTTTCTTTTAGATACAATTGTGTCTTATATTAAAGTGATGGATGAAACCAGTTTTCCTAGAGCCAGTCACCACATCAGAGCCACTAGCTACAAGTAGAGAATTGTCTATAATAGGGAATGAAATAGCCTGTGTGGAAGCAAATGCCACCTAAAAAACTTCGACTGTGTATAGGAATTGAGTCTTAACCCTTCCTGGAAGCTGAACTTCCAGTCAATCAGAGGCTGAAAACTCCCAAAGTATGACAGTATAGGCAAATACCAACTCCAGCCAATCAGCTGTGTACGGAATCTACAAAGTAGAGGTGGGAAATTCTGAACCACAACTCACCGAGTTCTTAAAATGCTTCCAGGGCCTTTTCCTTTGCTCAAATAAACATTACTGCATTGAACTCGTCTCAGATTTTTTTCCAAGGCTATTTGTCCTTCGTAACTAAGTGACAGCTAGATTATCAGGTTGGTGAGTAAGGGCTGTGTGTATGAAATGGTAGTCATGGTGCAAAAGCAAAGGTGTGGGGAAAGTAATTTCTGAATCAATATTTTCTTAATTTCTTTGATTCAAAAGCTGTGACCTCAGGCAGATAAATTGATGCCCTCAAAGGAAAATTTTGGCTTTCCATCATGCTCAGAATCCAGTGTCCCTCAGAGAGACTGGAAAAAAGGAAAGTAAGCCGTTTTCACTGGGAAATGATGGAGCCTTGGTTTAGCCCAGTGACTACACATGTGGGGCTGTAACCCCCATACCCCAGTGTCTGGGAACTAATGGGGCCTTGGATTAGCCCAGTGACTACACACGTGGGGCTATAACCCACATACCCCAGTGGCTGGGAACTAATGGGGCCTTGGATTAGCTCACTGACTACAGACCGTGGGGTCATAACTTACATACCCCATTGTCGGAAGTAAAAACTTTGAGAATGATCTCTTGCCGGGGAGTTAAATATGGTTCTTGACTACTGACGATGCTGTTTTGGAACCCTGTCTAAATCCCCACACACATGGGGCCAGATTTCACAAAGGGGTCACTGTTAGCACAGGATATTCTTCTTCATCTTTCTGGAATATTTTATTCAAAATTGATATCACTTCTTTACACAGTACATACAATTTACCAATGAAATCACTGAAGACTATGAATTTTAATGAGAAAGATTTTCAACTATAAATTCAATTTTATTAATAGACGTGGCGCTATCTCATGTATTTCTTCTGAAATCAGAATTAGTTAAGAATGAACTCTAAGGGATTTGGCTATTTCATCTGCGCTTGCTCATTTACTAGCACGAGGTACCTTTAATATTTTATTGACTCCCTTAGGTGTCTGAAGAATGTGTGTTAATGATGATATTGGCTCCCTTAGGAGTCTGTAGAACGTGTGTTAATGAAATTGCTATCATTCCTAAAATGTGTCTTTCTTTTCCCTCTGACCACTTTGGTGGGCGGTATGTAAACTTGACTGGTATTCTTGGCACATGAGTTGTGGGCTCCAGTGCTTTTCTCTGTTGCTTCCCATTCTATATTTTATCCATCATTGAATCTTTATTGTTTTTTCCTTCCTTTTCATATCATGTTTACTCTTTTCTATGAATTATGAAACAGAAACTGAGGTTATTGATTTGAGGCTTCTCTTCTTTCTTAAATAAATATTCTGCTGTAAATTTAACATTTGCCCCAAGTTTTGGTTGCTAACAATATAGTTTATACTTTTATTTTCACTCAAATTTTATTTTTATTTCTAAGTTAATCATAGGTCATTTAAAAGTGTGATTTACATTTCCAGTTATCTGAGATGTTTCCAGAACTCCAACAGCATTGATTTCTCTATTAATATAATCACAATCAGAGAACATATTCTAAGTATATTGTAGGTTTAGTTAAGCTGCTCCATGAGATTATTCATATTAGTGACTATACACATTTTAGAGGCAGAATTCTATAAAAATCATAAATAGAGGCCAAAAGTAGTTTTTGGTTCTTCTACATTATTGCTGAGTTTCTATCCACTTGTGCCACCATGGTTGAGAGCCCTCTCTGAGCAGATTCGCCCACATGAATTTTTTTTTGCAGATGCTAAAGGGTTGGACGCATTAGACACCTGAGAGAGATCAGCGCCCTTGCCTCCTTGCAATGAATTGGGCCTTTCTCCATTCAGAAAATCCTGCTTTGCCTTTGATCATGAAAACCTACATTACCTGACACCAGTTTCCTGTCTCAAGGTCTCCTTTCATTAGTGACAGTTTTACCATCGTGTATTTTCTGTCTTTCACTTTCACCTGTGCTCATACTGAGGATTTTCTTTCAGCCATGTGCAGCTCTGATTTCTGTCATGAGTGGGGTGTTTAAGCTAGTATATCCAGCAGGACAAGCGTGTGTTCATGAGTGGGGTGTTTAAGCTAGTATATCCAGCAGGACAAGCATGTGGTTTGGTTTTCTGCTACCATCAGCTGCCGTCTTCCCATATTTCATGTTTGTTTTTGCCTTTCTCTTGATCCTCCCATTTGCTTCTAAGGGGCTATTGTTATGATCTCACCTTCCTTCCCTCACTATCTTATTATCTATAATGTTTGTTTCTTAATTCAATATTTTCATTAAGTGTTAACACACAATATTAACCTACTGAACTGAAACTAAAATGCCACAGAACTCATCTCTGGGAGGACCGTGGTACAGAATATTTCATATCTTCTCTCTCAGACACTAAAACGTTCTGTGCAATTGTCTTAAATCTGCTCACATTATTATTGCTTTTATTTAAATATCCAGTTATATTTTGAGTTATTTAAATGATAAGAACAAATTTACATATCTATCTAAGTAGTTGCTATTTCTGGTCTCATTGTTTGTGCAGATGGATATTAATATTTGACATTTAAATGACTGCTATTCCCAGCCCTTACTTTGCGATGCTGTTGAGGATGGATTGATTTGGCTGTGTATATCTGGATAACCATTTATCCTTTGCTGTATAGAACTGGTTCGCATGCTACCAAGTCCTAAGTTGATGGAACTTTCTTTGCCATTCTACCAAAATGTTGCAAGGAGTCTGTTGTCTTTCTTCTCTTAGTTCTGGGTTTTCCTGTGCTTATTTTTTTTTTTACTCTTGATACTCTTATGCTTGTCTGTATTTTATTTCTGTGGGGTGTATGTATGTGTGTATGTATGTATGTGTGTATATGTTTATGTATGTGAGTATGTGTATATGTATGTGTGTGTATGGATGTGTATATATTTATGTGTGTATGTGTGTATGTATGTGTGTATCTATGTGTATTGTGTGTGTATATGTATGTGTGTGCATGTGTGTGTGTGTGTACTTGGTTCAAACCTGAATGGAAAGATCCTGAACACTCTTGAGTCAAGCACAGCAGCTCGTGTCAGCTCCTTCCCACACCTGTTACCCCCCACACACAATGAAGCTGAGGAGTGGGGTTAGACTAGTGGGTTTCAGTGCTCGAATTTAGACTACAACAAATTTGAACTTGAGTTCTTTGCTAAGGATTTTTATCACACCCCATTTAAATCCCAGAGGCACAGAGAGAATTCGGGCTCTCCACAGAAAACTTGTAACATTGGGGAAACAGTTTTTTTTTTCTTTCTCCACACTGCTTACAGAGGAGCCATCTATGGGGAAGAAAGGTTTTCATAGAGAGGAAACCAAGATTTGGAGTCAATTCCCAGGACCTGAATACAAAGGAGAGCATGAAGGAGGCATGTGGCTGTGCAGGGAAACCTTGCCTTCCATCATAGGGAGGGGCAGGGGAGCAGGAGATCATCTGTACGGATTTCCTCCCAGTGTCATCAAGCCCAGTGTTCCTTGGGCAAAGGAATTAGAAGTGCATAGAAGCAGCAACACGATTCCACATTTGATATTTAACTGAGAAAAAAAACTATCTGGAGCCATTCCAGCAGCATGGTAAATACAAGAAAAGAAAAGAAAAGAAAAGAAAAGAAAAGAAAAGAAAAGAAAAAAAAATAAATGCTGCTTTTAACTAAGTGAGCAGAAAGGCTTGGCTTTCTTTGGTGTGAGGACAGTACACTCACAAGAGCTCATCCAGGAGGGCAGGTACCACTGGTTTTCCCAGAGAGAACATTTAAAATGGAACACTTCAAGCTGGGGAGTTTTCTCAGTGGGTCAAGTGCCTAACAGCAAACCCCTAGCACCCATGTAAAAAGCCAGACATGATTCACGTGCCTGTAACTCCAGTAATGTGGGAGGGAGATAGGGGCATCACTGTGGTTTGTTGGACACCAGTCTAACTCTAGGTGATGTGAGAGATCCTGTCTTAATACAGTTATGAGGGATAGAACAGGACATTGGACATCCTTCTCCAATTCCCTGTATGTATGTAGGGACACACACACAGACCTACACACAGACACACAGACACAAACAGACACACACACAGACACACACACAGATTTACACATACATACACAGACACACACACACACAAACAGACACATATTCAGACACATAGACAGACAAGCAGACACATACACAGACACACACACATTCACGGACACACACAGAGACACATACAGAGACAATTTTAAAATTGAGAGCACATTCATATATGCATTCTGAATATGCCTTGCAGGCATCATCCTCCTGCAGCAGACAGGGAACACATGAGTTAGAGAGGTTGTTCTCATAAGGCAGAATCTAGACTTTAACATTGGATTGAAACCCCCTACAACTGGTGAGTTTTATAACAGGAGAAAATGGATTTGAATAATTCAAGAGGAACTTATAATCCTAGAGCCAATCAACGAAAGAGCAGTTGAATGACTAAGCCAACATTTGATTACAAACAACAAAGGCACAGTTGGTGTTTGGAAAATGCAGTAGAAAGGCCTCTTGCTTCCACAAGTCCCTCAAACAACGCCGAGGAACTTACAGATGATAATTTATGACACAATGACTCAACGATGGCCTTCTTGAATACAGCAGCTGTTCGCTACATTGTAAAAGCAAGCCACAGGGACCTGGAACAAGGCACAACTGAAGTCCAACTCATTGTGTGCCTCTTCATTTGGGAAAAATGAAAACATTGGAAATGCAAAAGACATCGTCCAGGTGACTTACAAGAGTTACAAGTCTTGATTAGAGTCATTGACCAAAAATAATATGGCAGGTTTGATCCATGTTTTAACTAATTTCTAACCTATTAGACTTAGGGAACAGATCCTCTGTGTGGACAAAATCAATGGCATTACTTGTTCTCTACAGAAGAAGCCTCTGGGAGAGAGAAGCAAAAGACCAACTGATGAACTCAAGGTGATCTGGTGTAAGCGATGCTGGGCTTCATGATAAAAGACTTTTTTTGGACTAGGGGTTTAAGTTAAGAGCCTCAGCTGGTTTGAAATAGACAAGGTATTATAGATATAAAATTATTGCAATGTGAAATGTTTACTTGAATTAAAGCTATATTCCCTTTTAACTTGAATTCAACAATTGGCTTGGACCTCTTTTTAATCTTGTTTTTATTACTCTGAATTATATGAGGTATATTTTTGTTTGTGTATGTAGACAGAGACTGTTTGTTCATTTCCCAGTTGCTCAGACATGAATAATCAAACAGAAACTATATTAATTTCAACACTGCTTGGCCAATAGCTTAGACTTCTTATTATCTAACTCTTACATTTTAATTTGACCCATTTCTATTAATCTATGTACTGCCACAAGACTTGTGGTTTACTGGTAAGGTTCTCCAGCATCTGTCTCCTTCAGCAGCCCTCTCTGACTCCACTTACTCTCTCTATATGTATCTCTGTTCGGATTTCCTGCCTGGCTTTACTCTACTAAACCATTGTCAAACAGCTTCTTTAATACTCAATGGTAATAAAACATAGTCATAGCATACAGAGGGGAATCCCGCATCATGTGTATGTATGCACATATGCATGTGAGTGCTGACACCCTGAGAGACCAATCAGATCCTCTGGAGCTGCAGTACAAACAGTGTGAGCTGTGTGACATGGGTGCTGAGAATTGAACATGTGCTCTTCACCACTAAGCTAGGCCTCCAGGTCCAACAGCTAGTTTTCATGGTTAATAATAGAACCAGAACAAGAAACAGACACCATTTATTCAAGGACTTGATTTTGTGGATGAATTAAAGCAAACTCTGACATTTGTCAGCCAGTCACAATAAGCACATACGTTAGGTACTAAAAGAACATTGCAGCCAATGAACCACAGACCACTCTGTGAAAGCCTGAGGAGAAAGAAGGGGGGTGGAGAGGCACTCGCAGAGGCTTCGAAATTCTAACTCTAGGTGGGACTTCATTATTTCCCCACTGTAATCTTACTTGGACTAATTATTCTTCCACAACCAACCTTTACTATCTCTGCTACTTGCCTGGGGTCTGGAACTCATTCCAAGTTGCTGGTAATGTTCTAGGTCGAGGTCCACAGGAGCTTGTCAGGGAAGGACCTGCTGGGATGACATTGTGAGCTTTGCTGTCTGTCAAAGCTAGTCCATTCTACCATGCTGAGATGATGCTGTACACCTTGCTGTCTGTCATAGCTAGTCTATTCTACCATGGCAGCAAGGACATAGTGACCAACAAGACCTGAAGAGATAAGCCCCCTGAACACCCATAGGAAGAGGCTCACAGACATGGAGGTTTGGATTCCCTACATTTGTGTGTATAATGGCTTGTTCTTCCTTTGATTTGGTTTTTATCAACTATTTCACCATGTAAAAAGCTCACTTATCTCACAGGCTCTGTAAATAGTTGCAAATCAGAACATGGGCAGAGGCTGTAGCATGCTGACCTCTCCTCCAGGCAGTTTGGCTGTAGTTCTATTTAAAAATTGAAACAATCATGATTCAGAAATATAAGAGAAAAGGTCTCATAATGGATGTATTCAAGCACAGAGGTGCCTGAGTCTCAAACAGAAAGCTTGGTCTTACAAGGACAGTTCCTAAGCATAGAAGCGTGGGCCCACAGTTTCCCTTAGAGGTTGTTTGTCTTCGACAATGCAAAGCAAGCACCCACCCTGCCTCACCCTTCCTCCACACAGTCAAATGCCAAATAAACCATAAGGAAGTCTCCAGACAGCCAATTCCAAAGAGCATGCGGTCCCAGATGGAGTGAAATACACTCATATATAAAACCTTATTCAGTCCCAGACATGGAGCTTGTTTAGAGGTTAGAGAGAGAGTCACAGCAAATCGGTACAAACCAGTTATTCTCAATAGATAAAATACATTTACATGCAATTAAGTGGAAGAGATTCATTAGCAGGAGCTCTTAATATTTAAGAGCTCGATTTCTCCTCAGGAAGAAATTCCATGATTCACTCTATGAGAGTTGAGAAGGGAGGGAGAGGCAGGTGGCTCAAAATGCTGAATTCAGTTTCCTCCTCGACATGGAAATGTCTAAAGTGCTGCGCGCTCTAAGGGGACTTTTAACCGTCTTTGGTTTTGTCAGAAAATGCTCTTCTTTCCTTTGTTTTAACTAGATGGCAGGGACCAATTAAATTAATGAGCCTTACAGAAGTATTTCCCTTGGAAATGGCAGGCCGTATGAATGTTTTCACGGAGCAGTTTAGAGCTGTGAGCCTCAACATTGAATGCCTGGATTGCAAACAATACCCTCATGTATGACGGGTTCTACTGAGGGCAGATAGGAAGGTATGCAGTTAATGTTTAATGAATACACACACTTTAGACATGTATGAAAGCTGTGACCCAGTTAGAGTATCAGAAATGTGAGTCATGTCGTCATGTGACATTGCTTGGTCAAGTTAGTTACTGAAGTGTGAAAAGCAAATTCTCTTAGCTGTTCTAGAAAGTCTTAAACACACGGAAAGGATGACTGCTCACAGGGTTTCAACACTGCACACTTCGGCAGTGATCCAATTAAAGGCTTAGTAAAATACCCTGAATATTATATTTTGACTTAGTAAAGGCTTAAGAATGAATATACATTTATTGCATGATGGTTGCAACATTAAAGCATAATTGACTCATGGTAGAGGTGCACTGATATATGGAGGAGCTGCAGTTATAATTAAGATCTTTAAGAATATATTATTTTTTCTCAATGCTATATTAAATATCTATTTGTGTAGAAAAAAGAAACAACAAATATGTTTGTTTGTTTCAGTATAACCCATAAGACTTCTTCAAACAATATTGTGCACATTGATAGCCACACAGAATGATCTAGAGATTGAATGACTAAAGAAATATTCCTGATAGAATGATCTTATTAGAAAGTGCTATAGTGACTCACACTGTCTTCCAGAGACCCCACAAACTCCACACTTTGGGGGGGAGGGGTTCCAGGTAGCATACCTATGCTAGCCTTTGGTCCTTCCATTCTGGTCACCCTAGAGAATCTCTAGACCTGCCACTGCCAGCCTCAGCATATTATCCCAGATCACCTCCATTCCACTGTGAGGCGCTGCCACATGTGACAGCCTTAGTTCTGGATCCATCACCCTCCATAAAATTGGATGACTATCAATACTGAAAAGACCTTCAGAGACAATTTCTTTTTCCCACTGGCTAGCTTATCACCCACCTGACCCACTGCAAAGAGTACCAACCACAGCATCTGATTAGGAACAGTCAGAGTTTGAGCCTTGACCCAGAGTGCCTGAAGATTGAAAACCAAACATCTTCCAGTTGGCCCACAATCTTAAAGGTTGGTACAAGAGCAATCAAAGAAATTAACACCAACCCAACAAAGGTGAGACCACATATCCATATGAAGTAATGTCATAAGCATCATAACTCTAGATGCCTAGATCTTTATACAAAAACACATACATGAATAGCAATGACAACATACCTCCTCAAGAAACCAGTATTCCAAGAAAAACACCATTTACCTGAAGCACAAAACAAAAACTTAAAAATAACTTTTATGAATCTGCTCAAGAACCTTAAAAAGCAAATGAATGAATACCTCAATGAAGACTGTAAAAACACAGAAAGTTATTCATGATATAAAAATAGATTTTTAGCCAAGAAGCAGAATAGCAAAAATAAAAGCCAAACTAAAAGACTCAGGATGAAAAACTCAGGGTGTAAAACATAAGATTCAGAGGAATGTCTTACCTGCAGATTAAATAAAGTAGAAGGAGAAGTTCAGGTCCTGGAGACATGGTAAGAGAAATGAACAACTCTGCCAAAGAAAATGTTGAATCTGAAAAATCTAGGTAAATCCAGAAAATCTTGTACACTGTGAAAATACCAAATCTGTGAATAATAGGTATAGAGGAAGGAGAAGAAGAAAAAAAACAGGTCAAAGGCACTGAAAAGAATTTTAAGAAAATCGCAGAAGAAAATTTCCCTAATCTAAATGATGTCTACAGAATTTCAAAAGCATGCAGAATACTACAAAGCCAGAGTCAGAAAAGAAATCTCCCACAACACATAATAATTGAAACATGAAATATACAGAGCAATGAAAGGATTTTAAGTAATGCATGGGAAAAGGACCAAGTCACATACAAAGGACACATTACAGTAACACTGGGCTTTTGGTGGCGACTAAAAAAAAAAAAAAAAAACCAGAAGAACCTAGACTGATGTTCTACAACTTCAGAAAGGCTACAGATGCCAGTTCATACTGCTATACCCAGAAAAGCTATCGATCATAATTGAAGGATAAAGAAAAACATTTCCTGATAAAAGCAAAGAGGCAATTTATGTTGAATAATATAGCTTTCCAGAAGATTCCAGGAGGAAAAAAATTCAATCTGAAGAAGCTCAAGAGGATACAATGAATAAAAATTCTAAGAGCAGTTGACCAAAAGAGAAAAAAAAACACTAATAACACAACAAAAAAGATAAAAAAAATAACAGGAACTCATACATTCTGTTCAGTAATAACTTTAACGACTAATGGTCTGAATCCGCCCCCCTTCCGAAAACACACAGACAAACAGATTAAGAAAATATAATCCATCTTCTGTCTGGAAGAAACACACCTCACCATCAAGGACGAATACTACCTGAGGGAAAAAATGATACACAGAGATATTTAAAGCAAATGGAACCAATAAGTAAACAGACCAAACTATTTTGTTATCTGACAAAATGATTTCAAACAAAAACTAATCTGAGGGCATCGGGAGGACACTATATCCTCATTAAAGTAAAAATTCACCAAGATTACAATTCTAAATATTTATGTGCCAAACACAAGGGCATACAGGGCATACAGTTTTACAGGAGAAACACGATTGCAGATAAATCACATATTGACCCTAATACAGTGTTAGTTACCCACTGTCATCAATAGTTAAGCCATCCAGACAAAAACTAGATGGAGACATTGGAGTTAAATAATGTCATAAATCAAACGGACCCAATGGACTTCTATACAACTTTCAACACAAACACTAATATACTTAATAAAAAATATTCTTTTTTCTCAGCAGCTTATGAACTTTCTACAAAATTGACCACATATTAGGACACAAAGCAAATCTCAAAAAATATAGGAAAACTGAAACAAGACCCTGCATCCTATCTGACCAACAGGTACTAAAGCTGGACAGCAAGAACAATAAAAGAAGCAGAAAGTTCTACAAACCTGCAGAAGCTAAACAACTCATTACTGGATGAGAATTGAACAGAGGTCAAAATCCAGAAGGAAATTACAAACTTTTTTAAATGAATGAAAATGATAACGCAGCATTTCCAAATCTCTAGGTCACAAAGAAGACAGTTTGAAGAGGAACATCCATAGCACTAAGTACCTACATCAAAACACTAGGGAGATCTTATATCAGTAAGTTGAAAAACTTGGAAACATTAGTAAAACAAGAAAAAAACAACATTCAAAGAAGTTTAGATGGGAAGAATTAATCAAATTCAGGACTGAAATTAATGAAATAGAAGTAAGAGAAACTATACAAATAATATATGAAATGAAAAGTTGGTGCTTAGGGGAAAGAACAACAGAACTGACAAACCACATTAGCCAATAAGAAGAAAGAGAAGGAATACAAATCAATATGATCTGAGAGGAAAGGGAGGCATCACAACAGACACTGAGGAACATTAGAGAATTTTAAGGACATTTTTTGAAAACATATATTTCACCAAGCTGGAACACCTAAAAGAAATGGATAAATTTCTTGATATACATGACCGACTAGAGTTAAATCAACACAAAATAAACAATTTAAAGAGACCCACAACCCCTTGTGAATTAGAAGCAACAGTCAAAAATTTGCCAACTAAAAATAGCCCATAGAGACAGATAGAGAATATGCAAAATAAACTAACATCAAGAATTCTAAAATTATTCTGCCAAAAAGGAACTAAAAGAACATTTCTAAATTCATTTTTAAAGTTACTATTACCTTTATAATATAACTACACATAAAAACTCATAACCAAACACACAAAAATCAATTTTGAAAAAAATTGACTTTTTGATTTTGAATTTTTATTTTTCCCCAATGTCCATTAGGAACATAAATGCAAAATTCTCAATGAAATACTTGCAAACTAAGGGTGGCAAAGAGGATCTGGAAGGAACTGATGGGAAACAATATGATAAAAGATATACTGTGTGGGACTCCCAAAGAATAAAATGAAAACTAAAAGAAAAAATAATTTTAGTGATCTTTGCAAAAAAGAAACTGATGATGGAGCAATGCTGCTGATTCAGTCTTGGAAAAAGTCCTTCTAAAACACTGCAGGAGAGGGTTGCAAGTCACACGCATTTTGAGAAGGTTGAAGCACCTAGAACCGCCTCATTTCAGACAGGAAGGAGTTACACAGATGGAGCTGTCTACAACTGCATTGTGTTCAGTGAATAGTTGATTGGATGTCAGTCTTCACACTAGAGGGTAAAGTACTTCAAAGATGATCAAAAATGAAGGAGAAAAAGAAAAAAGTAAAAGGAGGAGGAGGATGAAGAGGAAGTAGAAGGAGAAGAAAAAAGAAAGAAGAAGGAAGGAAAGAAGAAAGGAGGAGGAAGAAGGAAGAAATAAGAGGGAGGAAAAGGAAGAAGATGAAAGAAGGAGGGAGAGGAAGTGGAATAAGATAGAGAAAGAGGATGAAGAAGAAGTAGAAGAAGAAAGGGAAGGAAGAAGGAAGGAGGATGAGGAAGAGGAAGGAGAAGGAGAAAGAAGAAAAAAGGAGAAGGAAGAAGATAGAAGGAAGAAGAGGGAGAAGAGGAAGAGGAAGAAGAAAGAATGAAGAAAGAGGAAGACAACAACGATGACTTGGAAAACTGGGCAGCTCGAAAGAAAACAATTGCCAGAGCTCACATATGGTAGCTTTCAGAACCCACCTCTGCTGACTCAGAAGTTACACACAAGATGAGAGATGAACTTGAAGGGAAATGAAGCAAGTACATCATTATATCACAGGCTCTTCATGATGTTAAAAGACAGAGTACAGCTGTTTCAAGAGCATCATGACAGAGTAAGTTAAAACCCAGAGGTAGCTCAGACATGATTTTGAGAAATGGGAGGCTACCATGAAGGGGAAGTATTGTTTAAAAGATAAGCTGTTGTATAACACATGTATCACTACATGGAGGGTGAGCCTTAATCCCTTCTTCACACTGCATGCCAAAACATATCACAGAATGATGGCACATGGCAAATGAAGAGTCAATCACTGCAGCTTCTGCAGAAATACTCTAGGTAGCAATATGCCTATGAGGGAAGAAGAGGAAACAAGCTGAAATGGGCACATGTGGGCAAAGAGGAAAAACTGACAACAGGGAAAACATGAATGAGGGGCTTACATTAAAATAAAAGTTATTGCTCATCAAAAAAGATCCCCGAGGCAAGGGGTAAGTGAGAAACTGAAAGATCATCTGCCTGCCATGCAGAAGACATGAAGATTCCTAACACTCGGCAAGACAAGTGACTGCCTGGCCAAAGAGTAGCAAAGCCTAGGTTTACAGAAGAGAACCTTGGATGGTCAGTGAGCATTGTTCTCATTGCTCAGTTGACTAATGGGAATTAAAAGAACACAAGATAGCAATTAGCAAAATAACAGCACTGTTAAATGAAAGACTCTCCAACCCCCCAGTGCTTTTGAAAATGTGAATGAGCGGGAATTCAATGATGGGGATAGAAATACTCTACCTGCTTGGGATAGTGGCTAGCCAACATCAAATTAGTGAAAATTCACTTATTTTGTGATATGTCCAGCAATATCACTCTGTATTCTACACTCCCAAATGAGTAGCTGTCTTCACTATATTTTACATAGGTCATAACAACCACAATTTGGGACTAGCATATAAGATTGATATAATAATAAAGTAAACCTTAAAGTTTGAGTTTTGTTCCAGGCAGCATTTGTTTCATTTTATTTCTTGAGTCAGGGTCCTGCAATAGAGTCTAGACTGGCCTAGGACTCACAGTGCATCTCAAACTGGACTGGAACTCAATGACTGGCCTTGATCACAGGGGATTATAGGTACCCATACCACATTCAGCTTCAGGTTTGTTTGAATTTTGAACTTGTTTAGTTGATTTGAACTATCAAAGTATAAATTATGTGTCTGTGGATTTGCCTTCTTTCTAATTGCTGAATTTGGGGAAACCACAGATAAGAAGTTACAAGTAATATGCTCAGAATTGAAATAGCACTGATGTGGGATTTCCCTCTGTATGCTGTGATTACTATTAATGAATAAAGAACTGCTTTGAGCCTATAGCAGAGCAGGGCGGGGCAGAGCAGAGCTAGGTGAGGAGGATTGGACTGAATGCTGGGAAAAAGAAGGGCGGAGTCAGAGAGATGCAGTGTAACCCCACTGGAGACAGATACCTGAACTTTACCTGGTAAGCCACAGCCACATGGCAATATACAGATTAGTAGAAATGGGTTAAATTAATATAAGAGTTAGCCAATAAGAAGCTAGAGCTAATGGGCCAAGAAGTGATTTAATTATTACAGTTTTTGTGTGATTATTTCAGGGTTAAGCTAGCTGGATGACTGGGAACCAACAAGTAGCCCCTCCTACAACACAGCAAGGTCACCAATTCTTTCTGACACACACAGCAACTTTCTCCTTTCAGTTATAGCAAAAGATTCCATTGTCAACATGTTGCATGATTTCCTGCTAATCTAATAGAAGAAATTCTGACTTAATTTTAAATTGAATGTTTAAAGACTCTTCTATGAATTTGTACATAATTTTTGCTTGTTAGTGCCCTTTCTACCCACTTTCCCAAGTCCATGCCTGTGCCCCTATGAAGCCCTGGCAACATAGGGTTCTCTTTCTTCTGTTCAGACTGCACCGCCCACTCTAGCACAGAACCTGCCTTCTTGTTCTCAAGCACTGTATTAGCATTTTTGATGCTGGTGAGTAGAAGGGAGGATGTCAGACAAACATTTCATGGGACTGGAAATCATTCATCTTCAAGTTGTGCATCATGGAAACACATCTGAGAGAAGACTGCCCACACCAGCCTTCCTGCCCCCTCAACCTAAGTGATGCATAAGCCATTTGGTTCGTAATAGCATGGTCTGGAGAAGGCTTCATATCCTCACCAAGTGAGGAGAAAATGGACCGTGAAGATGCAATTCATCATGACACAAAATCCTAAAACTTGAGGATTTGATTATAAAGAGATTTTCTTTGAAATAAGTATGTATTGTGTTGATGTTTAAAACAACAGCCACATGCATGCAGAAGTAATAACCCCTACTTGCTGTTTACTTACTTGCATTTCTGACTACAGGGTCCAGGCACTGTGCTTGTTCCCTTCAGGGTCCTAGTGAGAAGAATCAAATGATTTGTGGTGACAGAGTAAGACAGAAGGTGTTTGATCTAACCTTCATAGGGCTTCTCTCTTCCTATAGCTTTTAAAGGACACATAGTGTAAAACTATCAAATAAAACTAAAAAAAAAAAAAAAAAAAAAAAAAAAAAAAAAAAAAAAAAACATTTCCCTCACTCTCCCAAGTTCCCCTCCCTGCTTGGTAATCTTTCAAGCTAGCCATCTGTGTCATACTCAAGGAACCCCTGATTCGTTTTGTTTCACAACAGACTCATTTGCATTTTCTAAAGGTGTGCATCGATTATGTAATATAGAAGGTTTTCAGATCTGGATTCTTTCACTCAGGGTAATTGCTTTTATTAGCCCATTCCTTGCTAATATGTATTGCTGAATATATATTCTGCTATAAAGGCCAAAAATTATTTATCCATGTAACTGTTACTGGCCATTTGAGTTCTTTCTAGTTCTTTGGTTATTCTGGACAAACGGTTACATGTATTCTTGGACAAGTCTTCCTTGGATAGTAAGCTTCCAGTTCTCTTGTGGGAAAGTTAGAACCTGTGCTGCTGTACTGTATGGTGAGCACATGGTTAATTTTTAAAGAACTATAAGCTCCGTGAAGTGGCTGCATCATCTGTATTCTCACCAGCAATACACAAGTACACAGTGTTCTATGCTTCTTCCAACACGTGACATGGGCAGTCTTTAAATGTCAGCCACTCTCGTAAGCATGAGGTGACACCTCATTTTAAGTTTCATTGTTCTTTGAAAGACTTTAAATTGCTGTCTGCCAAGCAGATGTGTTCTTTTATGAAGCGTCTTTTGAAATAGTTGTGTTTTCTTTTATTGTTGCCTAACTATGTGGAGTTTTGTTAAAAAGGTATTTCTACTGAAAACAGACTGGCTAATATATATAAAAAAATCTCCAAATGGCAAAGCCAGGGCTGTAGGAACTGAGAGTCAAGCCTGGAAGTCTAAGCCTGTTGAAAGGCTGATGAACAACAGTGCCAGACTAGTGAGCCACTGAGATAATTAATTAAAAGTAGGAGGAGAATGTTTGTTTGTTTCCTGACTGCTCAGGCCCAAATAATCACATGGAAATTATATTAATTACAACACTGTTTGGCCAATAGCTTAGGTGTCTTTCTAACTAACTCTTACATCTGAAATTAACCCATTTGTATTAATCTGTGTATAGCCACTAAGCTGTAGCTTACCAGTATCAGCACATTACACTTCTGTATCAGCTACTTGGCATCTCTCTGACTCTGCCTACTTTCTCTCTATATCTCTGTTCAGATTTCCCACTTGGCTTTCCTATGCTAAGCCATTGGCCAAAACAGCTTTATTCATCAACCAATAAAAACAACATATATACAGAAGGTCTTCCCACATCTACTCTACTAAGCCATTGGCTGAAATAGCTTCTTTAATAAGCAATGGTAATAAAACATATTCATAGCATGTAGAGGGGAAACCCACATCAGTTAAATGTTACAATACAGATAAACAAAGATGGATTAATTTTCAAGGCAATATACTTACATGTGAAGGTTTAGAGTTTTAACTTTATGTCTATTATCTTTTCTGGTCCCTCAAACTCCTTTCTCTGTTATCACTGCAAGTCTTATTTTGGGTTATGCATTTGAGTGCACCATTAAATAATCTTCTGACTTTGAAATAACTTTAGATGTATAGAGGGTTGCAAAGACCACACAGAACATGAACAGATACTCCTGCCTGTGTTCCTTAATGGTAACATGCAACGCTTTTCAAGTCTGCAAAACCAACCATGGCATGTTATAACTAACAAATCTAGGTACTGTTTTTAATTGTATCAAGCTTGCCCATGGTGAGGGTCTTTTGTTGTATATAAGACACCATGACCCCATAGTTTTTTTGTGCTTATTTTTTTTTGGTACACACGATTCTAAGGCTTTTGTTTCCTTGCCATTTGTGACCTGTGCAGACTCCAGGAAGCCAGATCATAAATGTACATTGTTCACAGATTCAGGTTTGTCAGACGACCTGTTAAACATCCTGTGTCTGGAGAACTAAGACCATAGAGCATCCTCTAGTATAGTTGATATAGGGCTGTCCTCTAGTATAGTTGATATAGGATCATCCTCTAGTATATTTGATATAGGACCATCCTCTATTATAGCTGATATAGGACCATC